>CM060890.1:149010128-149610128 GCA_030762935.1 Hymenopus coronatus
TTGCTCAGAGGTCCATTTATCAGATTTAGGTCGGTTTACGAGACAGGACTAACGGCTTTACTTCCCTTCGGAAGGAAACCATGCTAAGGATGTTTACGCCCGAAAAAAATCCATCGTCCTCCGTCGGTTTGAACTCGCGACCTTGGGAACCAGAGGCTAGCATGTTACCCTTAGACCACGGAGAACGACTTTCGAAGCTGTGCATTGTTAAGTCTGGTTGGTTCTGCATACGCGACGGCTTCTGCAAATTTACAGTCATGCGATCAACAGATATAAAAAGGGCAACGAAGCCCTGCCTAGCGCTCACTTTTCACTGGGAATGAATCAAATGCAACTGTTAAGCGAGTTCGACTCAAATTTCGTGACGTGCTGTATCGTCGCCGCAGCGAACGTCGAAATTATTACAAAAAACAGTTTCGTGAGCACATTGTTTGTTGGAGAAACAAGAGTGTTTATGTTACAATAGTTACAAGGGGCGTTGAATAAATCCTTAGAAAAAGAAAGAAGAACAAATTATTTTTGTTACATTTTTTTTTTTACTTTCAACTTAATCTCTTTTTAGCACGATACACTTTTCCTAGCGTTTTTCTAACCGTTTTAAGCCTTCAAAAAAGCAGGTTTTCAGAGGGTCCTCAAAATAGACATCTGTTTGGGAAATGACTTCTTCGTTAGACGCGAAATCGTTTTCCGCCGAGCCACTTTTTCAAGTTTGGACATAAAAACCTCACTGGGGACCAAATCTGGTGAATACGGTGGATGTTGTAGTAATTCGAACCTAATTCTACAACTTTGGCCATCGAAACTGCGCAGGTGTGCACTCTGGTATTGTCATAATAAAAGAAAATATTTTTCCTTGTCAGATGAGGGCTGGTTACTAAGTGCTACCGGTGCAACAACGATACATAAGACTCTGTATTTATCGATCTTCCTTTCTGAAAGTAAGTAATGTAGATGATTCCGCGTGCATCCCAAAAACAACCGAGGCGATCACCTTGTCTACAGATTTCGCACCTTTGCCTTCTAAGGAGTCGGTTCGCCTTTAAAAACCCACTGTTTCGACTGTACTTTTGTCTTCGGAGTGTATCCATGTTTCATCCACAGTTATGTATCGACGCAGAAACTCGTCCAGATTGCGACGGAAAATTGCCAGCACCAGCTATCAAATCAATCACATGATTGCGGTTTTTTGAAAGCAAACGCGGCACCCAGTTTGTCGAGACCTTTGTCAGAACTAATTTTTGAAGCAAAATTTAGATCACTGAACCTTTTGATATGCCTGTGGTCTTTACTAGTTGGCGAATTTTTATTTTTCGATCACTCAAAACCATATGCTGGATTTTGTCAATCATTTCGGTGAAAGTCACCTCTACTGGACGTCCGGAACGTCGTTTATCATTTGTGAATGTGCGGCCACGTTTAAATTCATTTATCAATTGTAAATTGTTGCAAACGTAGGAGCAGATGTGCCATGAATTTCATCCAACTCGGCTTTTATCTCTTTCGGTGTTAAGTCTTTTAATTAGAAGTGTTTAATCACCGCACGAAACTCATTTTTTCCATCTTTCTAAAGAAGCACAAGATTGCTGATTGGCAACGAAACCACGTGATGGATATAGCTGAAACTCTAGTAAGAGACGACGGTTTCTAAATACAAACTTCTCGAAGCTACGAGTGGAAGGTCTAAAGACTTGCTTAACGCCCTTCGCAGCGAATACAAGACATGCATTTTATTTATGGTATTATTATGTGAAAAGTAAACTATTTTATTGAAGATGGTTTGAAACGTTTCAGAAGATGACGTTGTGAGCTTGTGTGTATACTTTTGCAAGGCGTGCAGACTGTACGAGAGAAGAGAAGATCTTCCTTTTGTGGCGCGCAGCTTCCCTAATCCAATCTGGACCCGATCAGCTGCCGGATCCCCAGACCATCAGCAGGTCTTTTAAATAAGCGACTCGCCAATCCCCGCAACACATGGAAACTGCCACTCCATATCATCACGATCTGACCTTGCGACTAGTTGGCTACTTTCTCACCTAGTTCTCAAAAACTTACGCCATTTAAAAACAGAAAGCCAGATTTAACTCTGTTATAATAATGTAAATTAAATATATTATGTAACTGAGATCCGCAATTCTCAAAGTGACAATTATGGATCTTTTTATTTTAATTGAGTTGGATAACTATTAATTTAATTGTTTATTTCCCACAAGTAGGACAGGAGTTGGATAGGTAGTCAGAGAGAAAAATTCAATGCCATAGCCGGGATTTGAACCACATATCTCCCGGTCTCTAGCCTGTGTAGGACAGGCGTTGGATAGGTAGAGTCAGACTGAAAAATTCAATGCCATAGCCGGGATTTGAACCACATATCTCCCGGTCTCAAGCCGTGAGTAGGACAGGATTTGGATAGGTAGAGTCAGACTGAAAAATTCAATGTCGTAGCCGGGATTTGAACCACGGATCTCCTGCTCTCTAGCCGTGTGTAGGACAGGAGTTGAATAGGTAGAGTCAGACTGAAAAATTCAATGCCATAGCCGGGACTTGAACCACGGATCTCCCGGTCTCTAGCCATGTGTAGGAAGAGAGTTGGATAGGTAGAGTCAGACTGAAAAATTCAATGTCATAGCCGGGATTTGAACCACGGATGTCCCGGTTGCTTTAACCACTGAGATACCATGGCAACATGCTGGCACAGCATTGAATTTCTACCCGGCGGAGGACGATGGATTTTTTCGGGCGTAAAAATCCTCAGCATGGCTTCCTTCGGAAGGGAAGTAAAGCCGTGGGTCCCGTGTCGTAGATTTACGTCACGTAAAAGAACCTCAAGCCTGATAGAGAGGCCTCTGAGCAAAATTAAACGGTCTTTCACGCCCAGTATAGAATGTGGCGCTGAGAACCATAGCAGTTAAAGAGCGTCCATAAATAACACGCCATTTCCATTTTATTGAATTTCTCAACTGATTCGCATGTTTTCCCGGTAAACCACATGGTGATCTCAAATTATTTTGAGATGATAACCCCAATACCGACTTACAATGTTGTAAGTACCTTAAGTTCAGGGCTTCATACTCTAGAAGACTATTATAGTCAGTTGAGACTTTTCATCGATACTGAAAGAGAATTTATTACAGTTCCTTGTTAAAAGCGTTCCTATAGGTCTCGATATATGTTGTTTATTATTCTGTGTTGAACAGAATTTGCATTCAACAGTTTGTCAGCCTGATCCAATAATGACTAACTTATTCGAATGTACGTATATTGTCGCTGCATATTTTAAATTCGTCGAGATATTATTGATAATCAATTAGAACAAATTAGTAAGAGGATAATAATTTACGTCATTTATTTGTAGAAATAACCCAGTAAACAAATTGTGAGTACATTTTTATGGTTCTTGTTATAGGAATATTATTATTGTTTATGTAATTTCAGCGCGCCTGCCTCACATTCAAAAGTTTTCCTGTACATGTTCACAATGAATACTCTAGCTTTTACTCTCGCACGTATTTAAGCATATTTTTCAATTTTCAAACATAAAAATTATATTTTTATGACAAAAAAAGAAAGACATCCATAACAACGTTTGGAGTTTAAGTCAAAGTAGACACAGAGAAATCTATAGCAATTTCAAAAGGTAAATGTTTGGTGAACCTAGGGTTAAAATATTAGACTAAAATATTAATATTTTTGTCGCAATGGGCGTCACTTTTTCTACACGTACTATGTACGTAGTGTACAGAGAGGGTACTGCACTACACCCAAAACTTCGATACCGAGATTTCACCGGAAATATATGTTTTAGGGTCCCCTCTATCCTAAAAAAGCATTTTCATAAAAAGGTCCGTGTGTGTGTGTGTGTGTGTCCGTGAACATGGATAGTTCAAAAACGAAAAGTCGGTATAATAAATGGCTCTAACGATTTTGATTAAAATATCTTATATTAAAGATATTTACCTGACAAATAAAATGTATATCTTGAATTTTCTGTGAGTAGCCTCTGAAGACTACTTTATTCTGGATGAATTTTACGGAATTTTGCATAACTGCTAAACCGTATGAGATACACAAAAACTTAGCACACAAAAAATATAGAGCACGTTAAAACACACAATTTATGTTATATACATTTTTTTCGTGGAGTTGATTGCTTTTTTTTTTTTTTTTTTTTTTTTTTTGGATATTCCTTGTTTTTTGTTTCAGCTTTAAAAAACGTATACTTTTCTCATACAGGAATTTGTTAACTCCTGTCCACACAAACAAAGGAACTTCAGTCACATAGCGAATAGCCTATGCTACTCCCTTATTTCGCGTCTACTTACAAGAAAGCAAGTAATAAGACTACTTCTGCTAATTTTTTCTCAACTAGCATGAAGTAAGTAGAATCATAAGCTTTTTAACAATAGTTTGTTGCAGAGATGTAGAGAAAGTCATGTGAATGGAGCACATCAGTTTTTAGTGACGTGACAAAAAGATAAACACATTTGACCTTAGCTTCCATACTATTAGAAGAAAATAGACGAAACTGCAGAGTAACTTATTTGCATAAAATAACATCTGTGGTATACATTTCAAAAACTAAGCATATTATTTTGGAATTTCAAGCTTTCAATCATATGTACATGACTGTAAGTAAATAGAATTTGAAAAGAAATGCTACATTTGTAGATATACGAACTTTCAACAGCTCGATAGTGGAGTGAAAGTCATATGCACAGAGTGTATTCCGGTGAGTTAATCTTCATCCCCTTCTCTGCTACCCCTTTGCTAGCGGCACAATAACCAACCAATTCAACGCATGTAAATCACCTCTAGGCAGATTAGTTTAAATACATATTAACAATTGCCTGATTTCAATTGGCTCAGCTTAAGCTTGGTAACAGCTGAACTCTTCCTGTTTTAAGTACCCCTCTTCCACAGGAGATTTAAATTATTATTTCTCTTGCATTTAAACTTATTCTAAAACTCGGAGATAGTTGAGCTGATATTTTTGTCGTAGGCGTTACACTTTAGTGCGAGCATTTTAACTTCTTCATTAATATACATGAGGCAATATTTATATCCTAACCACAAAATCTGCCGACATTTTGTCAATTTCATGTCATTTTGATGTTCAAATGTTTTGTTCTGTTGCATTCCGAAGTTGAAATCGCCGGATGAAAATGTTTATTATTCCTTGTGCTTTCGTCGCGTATAAGAGTTGTGATTTCCTCTATGCGATTTTGTTTTCCAACAATAAGTATCATAGTTACGTGTTAATTTTCTTGCTTGTGAAGCCAGTTATAAAAAAGAGAGAGGCTTTTTCACAAGCCTGGAGAATACGCGTATATTCATGTATTCGCGTAGAATTATATGCGTACAAATATTTGCAGCATTCAACAGAGCACATAAATTGCATCGAGCGATTGCAGTTTCACTTTAGAATTGTACTAAATGATTGCAAAATAAACTACAATTGTGCAAAGAAAATGCTAGTGATTTATTATTTAAGAAGTGGCCAGGTGTGTGAAGCCCGTTAAAACGTCGACTGCTACTACAAACCAAGCAGCAGCGCGAGTACACTTTTAGTTCAAATTCAGCGCTCACGAAGAGGATTTCATGCTTCATACATTTATATCTTTGTTTTCATATGGATTTTTTTACTCGCTCTTCCAGTCAGTTCTTATTGGTCTCTCTCCTTTTGTTAAGTATTCATATAAAGTTTCACCAAATTTATCTTGAACCACATTCACTGTTTTCACTTTCTCTACACGTTCCTAAAATGTACATAGTCGATATGATGTGACCCAAAAATTCGATATTCACAGAAAATATATTAAGAGGTCCATGAATTTAAAAAGAATGAAAACACAAAAAACTAAAAAAGTTACTTTCTCTACATGGCACGCAGGTAGACAAGATATTGCAGTCTACCCAAAAATTCGATACCAACATTTCGTAAAAAATACACGTTTTAGGATCCATTGTTTCCAACAAATTGAAAAACGTCCGTGTGGGTGTGATCACGATAACTCAAAAACGAAAGGTCGGGTAAATACCAAACCTGTTATTTTAGTTTAGGAGCATCAAAGGATGTGACACGAAGATTTTGAGAAAACTGCCCCACACCAAAAATTACCCTTTATAAGAAAAAAATTCGAAATTTCGACTTTCTCAAAAATGGATCTAACGATTTTGATTAAAGTACAGTATATTAAAGATGTTTATCTGACAAATAAAATGTATATATTTACTTTCTCTATACGTACCATGTATATAGTGTATAGATAAGGTATTGTATTGCACCCAAAAATTCGATACCGAAATTTCAATGGAAATACATGTTTTGAGACCCCCTGAATAAAAAAAACATTTTTAGAAACATGTCCGTGTGTGTATGTGTGTGTGTCTGTGAGCAGCATAGCTCAAAAACGAAAAGTCCCTTAAAAAGCAAACTTGATATTTAAGTTTTGTATCTTCCAAGGATACGGCACGAAGATTATCAATTAAATCCCCCCAACCCCAACTACCCTTTACATGGAACTTTTTTCGAACATTTTGATTTTTTCTAAAATGGCTCTAAAAATTTTGATTAAAATATCGTATATTAAAGATATTTACCTGACAAATAAAATGTATAGCTTGAATTTACTGGGAATAGCCTCTGAAGACTACTTTATTCTGGATGCATTTTATGGAATTTTGCATAACTGCTAAACCGTAAGAGATGGGCAAAAACTTACCACACAAAAAATGTATAGCACGTTAAAACACACAATTTATGTTATTTACTTTTTTCGCGGAGTTGATCTTTTTTGGGATACTTCTTGTTTTTGGTTTCAGTTTTAAAAAACTTATACTTTTCTCATACAGGAATTTTCCAACTCCTGTCCATATATACAAACAAAGGAACTTCAGTCACATAGCAACCATCTTTTGACTGTTACTTTAACCTATGATACGCCCTTATTTCGCTTCTACTTACAAGGAAGCAAGTAATAAGAATATTTTGTTAAAATAAAATAAATGTAGTTTTATTTATGGACGCTCTTTAACTGCTGTGGTTCTCAGCGCCCCATTCTATACTGGGCGTCAAATACCGCTTAATTTTGCTCAAAGGCCTCTGTATCAGGCTTGAGGTTCTTTTATGTGCCGCAAATCTACGACGCAGGATCTTCCGAAGGAAGCCATGCTAAGGGTTTTTACACCCGACAAAATCCATCGTCCTTCGCCGGGTTTGAACCCGCGACCTTGGCATGGTAACCATGACACCAAGGAGAGCGACCACAATAATAACTACTTATAGCAGAGATATAGAGAAAGTTTTGGGTGGAATGCAATACATTCTCTACTAGGCACATGAACATACGTGCTAAAGAAAGTAAAAGTAAACAATGTCTGAAATGCAACCTGCGGATCGAGCACAGGTTGAATGGCAACATTTGGGTCAGAGGCTTAAACACGTGCTCCGCGGACCCTTCACAAAATGTTTTTGAGTCATACATGGCAGGGCACTTCATTACGGGTATTCATCTTGTTCTTCGGAACGACAGATGGCACGAGAATCGGCCGGTCCCTCTTGTGCCTGGGCGACAATAGTGCTCAAGTCTCCCCATTCATAGGCCCCGCCAGCATCATTCATTGCTCGTTAAAAAGAAAACAGGGGACAGACAGAATGCACTTGCATTAGCCTAAAGTGTAAAGACTTATTTATTCTGCATCTAGGTCACATTTTACACTTTCAATCTCATATTAGGTAGAGAAGGTTTGTATTGCTATTTCAATACTAAGTTTCATTACAAATACAGGATTTTTGTCTCGTGAATTAAAAAAATCTGATGGTATTCTCTATATCTTTGCAATACCATAGGTTAAAGTGATAGTCAAAAGTTGGTTGCTGTGTGACTGAAGTTCCTTTGTCTGCATAGACAGGAGTTGAGAAATTCCTGTATAAGAAAAGTATAAGTTTTTCAAAGCTGAAACCAAAAACAAGGAATATCTCAAAAATGATTAACCTCACAAAAAATGTATATAACATAAATTGTGTGTTTTATTGTCCTCTACATTTTTTGTGTGGTAAGTTTTTGTCCTTCTCTTACGGTTTAGCAGGTATGCAAAATTCCGTAAAATTCATCCAGAATAAAGAGGTCTTCAGAGGCTATTCCCAGAATGTTCAAGATATGCATTTTATTTGACAGGTAAATGTCCTTAATAATACTCGTATACAATATTTTAATCAAAATCGTTAGAGCCATTTTTGAGAAAATCTAAATTTTCGAAAAAAGTTCCATGTTAGGGGTAGTTGGGGCAGGGGGGATTTCCTTGTAAATCTCCGTGTCGTATCCTTGGAAGATACCGAACTTAAATACCAAGTTTGGTATTTAACGGTTTTTTCGTTTTTGAGCTATGCTTTCCACAGACACACACATACACGCACTAACACGGACCTTTTTCCAAAAGTGTTTTTTTTTATTTAGGGGAACCTTAAAACATATATTTCTGGTGAAATCTCGGTATCGAGTTTTGTATGTACATAGTACGTGTAGAGAAAGTAAAACTCTGATGTGTTCCATTCACATGACTTATAAATGACGATTTTTCTATCTACCTCATGCTAACCAAGATAAACATTAACATAAATTGTCTTATTACTTGTTTCCTTGTAAGTAGAAGGGAAATATACTAGGCTAAAGTGTTAGTCAAATGTTTTAAAATCTGGTTGCTATGCGATTGTCATAAGCAACAGCACGAGTGTTTTCATGTTGTCAATAATTCACGACCGGAGCGAAGAGATGAAAACACGAGTTGTATTTGATAAGACAATTCAGCGAAATAGACTGTTAATAATTTATAATATAACATAGGAAGGGAGATTTTATCATTGTAATTCTTACATTAGTTCTCAAATGCTACATGACGACCGTCTTTATTTACACAATGTTTTTTTTTTTCTTCTCCACTGCCTACTGAATTATGAATTGGCCGACCGTGCCTGCACCCAATGTACGAATAACGATAGCAACAATTGAAATAGGGAACAATTATTTTATTTCAGTTTTAAATAACTAATACATGAAATGGAAACAAACGTTATTTTATTTGAGGTTATTGCAATCATCTCATGCATAAGAAATACAAATAAAGGTTATTTTCACTACTTTTTTTAACTAAACACATTATCAACTGGATAAAACTTTAAATAAACTTTGTAACTGAATTAATTTAAAGAGCAATTGTGGAACTGACAGTTATTAAAAGTGGAGGTTTTTGTTACCAATAACCAAGACAAAAGATTAAACAAACAAAAGTCAGTTGCGACAAGATTTCAAAGAAATGAACATCAGCTGTGATAAGATGTTTCGACAATATCGCTCCAGTCATATGACCTCAATTGGTTAAAATTGACTAATCTCGGCCATTCCATTGGCGCTTTAATAATTGAGCTGAATTGTCATTGAAATTCATACTCTTTGATGCCAGGAGTAGAATAAACAGGATTTTTTATAAAAAAATCTTGTTTAACGAACGCTTTTACTACTTTGGCGCTGACACTGATGATACGTTGAAAGAAGGTGGAGAACCGTGGAATGTGATGGCGGGGTAAACCGCAGAACCCACGGAAAACTCGCCTCTGTGCCACTTTGCCCACCAGCAATCTCTTATGCGGTCACTGGGGATTGAACCCGGGAAATACGGATGGCTCCTGTTTAAGAAAAGTATTTTAATATTGAATCTAATAACGAGGAATATCTCGGAAAAATTTAGCTCTAAAACAAAAATGCATAGGACATAGATTGTGTGTTTCGAAGAGATCTAAATGATATGTTTGTCTATCTCTTAGGGTTTACCAGTTATGCAAAATTCATCCAGAAAGCAGAACACTTCACAGGCTATTCAAGATATACATTTCGTCTGTCACAAAAGTATCTTAAACATGTGGTATTTTGATCAAAATCGCTAGAGCCATTTCTGAGAAAATCAATTTTTTAATCTCCCCTGTAAAGGGTAGTTGCGGATAAGGGATTTTCTTGAAAATCTTTTATTCGCATGCTTTGAAGATACTGAACTTACATGCCAAGTTTGGTATTTAACCGACTTTTCCATTTTGAGCTATGCTACCCACAGACACGCTCAAGGATATGTTTCTAATTTTTTTTCTTTCAAGGGATCTTTAAACATATTTTACTTTCGCTGAAATCTCGGTATAGAATTTTTGAGTGGAATACAAAAACCATTTATATCCACTATGTACATTGTGCTAGAGTGTTCCATTCACATGACTTTCTTTTCATCTCTTTGTTTAAATATATAATATAATATTCAATGTAATAACAGGATTGTTCTTATATTGGAGAGTATAATAATACGTTTTAAATATAAGTTTGTTGAGGATGTAATGTACCACAGTAATAGTTGAATTGCTAGCGCTAACAACATTATCTCGGCTGAGGTTATCGT
The DNA here is from genome assembly GCA_030762935.1 of Hymenopus coronatus. NCBI lineage: Eukaryota > Metazoa > Arthropoda > Insecta > Mantodea > Hymenopodidae > Hymenopus > Hymenopus coronatus. Next base: position 149,020,563 of record CM060890.1, read on the forward strand.
TAACAAGATGTAGTTATGGTGTTACAGAATACCGATTAACGGCTATAACAAGTTGATAGTTATATTTTTGTGTGATATCGGTCCCTGCTGAGAACATGACTAGGTTTAACTCTTTGCGTTGCGCAGCGCGAAGGAGGAAGAAGAAGGAGATATGATCGCAAACAAGAGACGTTATAATATATGAGGTAAGTGTTCCAGTGCTGCTGGTGATTTAAGAAGATTTGTGTGGTTCGTGATAGTGAGATAGCAGCCTGGAGGGGCTCGGGATGTGCTAATTTATGTAGATACGCTTCTTCCTGGAGCAAGCGCGGCATAAAGGACTCCAGACCCGCTCCTGGAAAACTCGACAAATCGATACATATCCGTGCTCCATACGTGACTCTAGTAGACCGTTCTTGCACAAGCTCAGGCATTCCACCACAAATGTCATGTTCCATTCACATTACTTTCTCTACCTGCTCCACAAACAAAACACTATTCTACCATCTACTTCATGCTAATCGACATAAACATTAACTACTTCTTTCCTTGCAAGTAGAAGGGAATACACTACCCTAAACCGACAGTCAAATGTATTAAAAGTTATAGCTACGTGAAGCAATTGAAATTTCACTTTCTTTTGCATTCCCAAGTGTAAAACAAGAGAGATGAAACGAAAGTAGACTTCCCCAGATTCACATCAATAACATGAAATATGCCCGCCTGGGTAGTGTGGTGGTAGCGTGTCTGTCTCACATTCAAAGCGCCGTGAGTTTCAATTTCGCTTAGGGTGAGTTACCGGATAATTTTTTTTTTTTTCAGGGTTTTCCCTTATCCTGAGAAGTCGAATATCGAGTAACTTTAAACTCCATGGACCCCGAGATCATTTTACCATCATTTTACCAATTTCATTCATCGTCCGATATGACCAACCAGGTTAAAGGACGTTAAACTAAAAAAACAAAAACAAACAACAAATATCGGAAACGGTTAACTCAAAAAAATTGCATATGTCATAAATTAGCATACAATTCGTGTAAGTTTCTGACTATAGAAATTGAAATGTAGTTCTATTTATGGACGTTCTTTAACCTCTGTGGTTCTCAGCGTCCCATTGTATACTGGGCGTGAAAGAGCGCTTAATTTTGCTCAGAGGCCTCTCTATCAGGCTTGAGGTTCTTTAGCGGCTGTGGTTCTCAGCGTCCCATTCTATACTGGGTGTAAAAGACCGCATACTTGTGCTCAGAGGCCTCTCTATCAGGCTTGACACGGGACCAACGGTCTTACCATCATCCCCCGTCGTGTTTGAACCCGAAATCTTGGGTATGAGGTAACCACTACACCACGGAGGGCGACAGGTTTTGTCTGTTACTTACACTTTACAAGTTATACAAAATTCACCCACAATGAAGAGGTCTTCAGAGGCTATTTCCAGATATGCATTTCGCTTGTTATAAACATATCCTAAACATATGGTATTTTAATCAAAATCGTTAGAACCGTTTTTGAGGAAATCAAACTTTTCCAAAAACTTCCATGTAAAGGGTAGTTTGGAGAGGAGTATGTTTTATTTAAAATCTTCGTATAGAAACCTTGGAAGATATTGCATTTAAATACCAACTTTGCTATTTAATCCACTTTTGGTTTTTGAACTATGCTGCCCACACAGACACACCTTGGACCTTTTTCTAAATATGTTTTTTTTTGTGGGGACCCTAAAACGTGCATTTTCGGTGAAATCTCGACATCGAGTTTTTGTTTGGAATACAATAACAAGGAGTATTTAAAAAACGGCCAACTCCATGAAAAAATGTATATAACATAAATTGTGTATTTTAATGAGATACATTTTTGTGTAGTAAATTTTCGTCTATCTCTTACGATTTACTAGTTATGCCAAATTTCGCAAAATTAATTCAGAATAAAGATGTATTCAGAGGTTATTTCTATAACATTCAAGATATACATTTTATTTGTCATGTAAATATTTTTAATATACGATATTCAATCAAAATCGTTAGAGCTATTTTTAAGAAAATAAAAAATTTCGAAGATGTTTCCATGTAAAAGGTAGTTGAGGGTGGGCGGATTTTCTTGAAAATCTTTGTGTCTCATCTTTGTAAGATACTTAACTTAAATACCAACTTTGTATTTAATAGACTTTTCGTTTTTGAAATATGCTGCACACACACACTCATACACACACACACACACACATACTCACAGATAGACAGTCACACACACGGACATTTGTCTAAAAAAAATTTTTTTTTTTATTTTTAAGGGGTCTCAAAATATATATTTCCTGTGAAATCTTGGTATGGAGTTTTTGGATGCAGTACAGTGTGCGCACAAAGTGTGTATACCCCTGTACCAAATTTAAAATTACGTGAGTAAATATGCTTTTTGAGGTTGGTATATATTCTCCTGGCAGATACCATTGTTGACGACTTGGATTGTTGTCGCTCCTATGACAACAAATTAGTTGATGCCGGGAAAGAAAGGCTGATACACAACTGAGTGTCCGCTGAGTGGTTCATGAGCGTCAAATTAATGGACGATTTTGTTGCACTGTTTGTGAAAGAGCACCGACGTTGTTAGCCTGGGAATGGAAAACATTTTTAACGGGCGACGCGACGAGAAGTGGAAGACCATCTCTCCATCAATCTCCGGTTAAATCCTTAAGGAAACGTGCTGCAGAGTTAGGAGTACCGGAATCAACCATGAGGAAACACATCAAAGTGGATCTGAAAATGAAGTGTTGGCGGCCATTGAATGTGAATGAATTATCGGATGCTGATTTGGAGACACGTGTTAATGCTTGTGGTCGGATGCTGCTCATGTCTGAGAAGGCAAAAGTCATGTCCACAGACGAATGGGGCGCCAGCTCACTTCGCAGTGGCTCTTCGAAAACGTCTTTGAAAAACGTTGGATGGGCAGAGGATCGGACAAACTCACATGGCCTCCAAGGAGCCCTGATCTAACAACTCCTATGGGGTTACATCAAACAGAAGGTGCGGTACGCTACAACTGGTGAACTGCGAGTAGCTTTCCAGACAGTGACTCCATTGATGTTGAGTAAGATGAACACGAGAACACGGCGGCTGTGCAGAGACAATCACATACCTTTGTTTTGGCACTTCTTAGATGTAACGAAAAACATTTAATCACATAAATGCTGGAAATTTGTACCTTTATTTCACGTCAGTTTGAATTTATTATAGGGGTATACAGGCTTCGTACGCACAATATACAATAGGTACCTTCTCTATACACTGTGTACTTATTACGTGTAGACAAAGTAAAACACTCATTTTCTAGAAAAAGGTGAGGGTGAGAGAGAGAGAGAGTGTGTGTCTTTGGACAGTGTAACTTAAAAACGAAAAGTCCGTTAAACACCAAACTCGGTATTTAAGTTGAGTATCTCCCAAGGAGCGAGACGAAGAGGGTCATGAAAACACCCGCACCCAAAACCACTATTTACATGCAACAATTTCATTTTCTAAAACGACTTTGAATAACATAACGTATACTAAAGATATTTACATGACAAAAATGTACCTAGATCTTCAGTTTTATTGAAATGGCCCTTGAAATGTAGAGAAAGTAAAAATATAGGTCTCGTTAAAATAATCAATTTAATTCATCAATTTACGTTTTGTGGAGATAACTGTTTCCGAGATATTCTTTGTTGTTGCTTTGAATCATAAAGTTCTTATATTTGCCTCTAATGAGTTATTATTATTCGGTTTTGTTTCTGCTGGCCAAACAAAGGCATTATACTTACATGCAGAGCTGGAACCCTTCTCCCTTACAGCCCGGACTTGGCGTCTATAATCTGTCCATCAGAACACACCACGTGGTGCTACAACCGCCTGCCTATGTTGGCAGGAAAAGAAATAGCAACCTAGTTTCACTGTTCACAGATAATGATTAACTCTGTTAGTCACATAATCAAACAGTTTTATATAACGGTGACGTCTGGGAGACTCCACGTGAGTTATACTTACATGCAGAGCTGGAACCCTTCTCCCTTACAGCCCGGACTTGGCGTCTATAAATCAGAACACACCACGTGGTGCTACAACCGCCTGCCTATGTTTGGCAGGAAAAGAAATAGCAACCTAGTTTCACTGTTCACAGATAATGATTAACTCTGTTAGACACATAATCCAACAGTTTTATATAACGGTGACGTCTGGGAGACTCCATGTGAGTTATTTTCGCATGTTATAAGAAAACTGATACAGCCACTGACCGGTGCCTCCATCTACCTTGAAATCACCTAATCACAGCCACAAGCGTGTCAGGTTGTTTCCTTGTAGACAAATGCGACTTTTAAGCACACGTTTTTATATTTCTAGGATTGGAAGAAAATGTTTAATCGGAGTAATGCAGAAGATATGAAGATTATTTATTCTTGAATTAGCAGACCCAGAAGTGACAGTGAAGAGGAACACTTGCAGCATGTATAGTAATAACCTGAATATTCATTGTGCAACAATTATACTGTGATTGGCAACCATTAGTATCATTTATTTGGGTCATTGTTTCCAAGCACACAACTTTACTTCTTACCCTTACTTTTATATTTTTACTAACGTTTGTAAAGATGGCCGCTCATTACTTTGTGTACTGTCCTCTTATTTACTGCAATTGTTGAGATACAAAATAATTATTGTTATTTGTACTTTTATGGCATACCATTTTTGTATGTATTTTCAACTCTTTTATGAACAATAGGTCTGTCTCTGTAAATTTTAATCTTTAATTTGTTGTAACAGAACGGTTGTCTTAAATATCCTTCTTTTTTAAAATGTAGCGTGTATTTTGAATTAATAATTGTTATTTTATCTTAAGTATTCTCTCAAATCACTTTTGAGTATACGCTAACCGCTTATGCATCACTATGTTAAATTGAAAGGTATTAAAAGCACTGGCGTCTCTCAGAGCGGAGCAGGTTATATATTCACTACGAAATGTAAAATTACAAAATACAGACATGTTGTTTTGAAAGTTTGCTGCAGTATTTCACACTAAATCACTCCTACAGTTTTTGTGAATGTTGGCAATCACATATGCACAACCATACACTGCACATTTCTTTATTATAGTGCAGCGAGTTACCAGAAGATGGAACTGGTTCCACTCCTTCAAGATACCAGTCACTTGTTGCAGTTGCAATCGAACTGTCTGAATCATCAGAGACGATGATAATTGCTGGGCCAAGGACAATATCCACCTTTCCCTCCAAATGCTCTTCCCGAACAATACGTGACACACATTCACTGCAATTTGTTATATATGTATGTATGCGTGTATGTATATATGTATGTGTATGTATGTGTGTATGTGTGTACGTATATGTATGTGTGTACGTATATGTATTTGTATGTATATGTATGTGTGTATGTATATGCATGTGTGTATGTATGTGTGTATGTGTATATGTATGTGTATGTATGTGTGTATGTATATATGTATGTGTATGTATGTGTGTATGTATGTATGTGTGTACGTATATGTATTTGTATGTATATGTATGTGTGTATGTATATGCATGTGTGTATGTATGTGTGTATGTGTATATGTATGTGTATGTATGTGTGTATGCATGTGTGTATGTGTATATGTATGTGTATATATGTGTGTATGTATGTATGTATGTATGTATGTATGTATGCGTGTATGTATATGTATTTGTATGTATATGTATGTGTGTATGTATATGTATGTATGTATATGTATGTGTGTATGTATATGCATGTGTGTATGTGTGTATGTGTATATGTATGTGTATGTATGTGTGTATGTGTATGTGCGAGTATATGTGTGTATGTGTGCATGTGTATGTATGTGTGTATATGTGTATGTGTATGTATGTGTGTATATGTGTATGTATGTATGTATGTATGTATATATGTATGTGTGTATATGTGTATGTATGTGCATGTGTATGTATATGTGTGTATGTATGTTTGTGTGTATGTATGTATGTGTGTATGTATATGTGTATGTATGTGTGTATGTATGTATGTATGTGTGTATATGTGTATGTATGTATGTATGTATGTGTGCATGCATGTATGTGTATGTATGTGTATGTGTGTATGTATATGTGCATGTATGTGTATGTGTGTATGTATATGTGTATGTATGTACCTGTATGTATGTATGTGTGTATGTATATGTGTATGTATGTGTGCATGCATGTATGTATGTATGTGTATGTATGTGTATGTATGTATGTGTGTATGTGTATGTATGTATGTATGTATGTGTGTATGTATATGTGTATGTGTGTATGTATGTGTGTGTGCATGCATGTATGTGTGTATGTATGTGTTCATGCATGTATGTATGTATGTATGTATGTATGTGTGTGTGCTTGTATGTATGTATGTGTGTGTATGTATGTGTGCATGCATGTATATATGTATTTACTCTCTGTAATCGGGTACTGCCCAGTGGCAGAGTTAAATATATAAAATTCACTTACAATAATAATCTTACTGTTAAATTGAGAATATTAATGCAACTAACATATTACATATACATGTTTTTTTAAATGCCTAACTACTTATTACTCAGTATAGCAATACTTATTTCAAATACCAGCATTTTTATTAACATTTATTATGAAGCCTCGACATTAATACTATACATTACTAATAATATATACATTAATAATAATAATAATAATAATAATAATAATAATATACACTAATACAGTTTTTGAGATTCTTAATTAATTCAAATTATTTACTAAAATTATTTAACATTTATTCTCTTTAAATTATTCCTAGACTTCTTTAAGGTCAGAGGGCAGCCCTGAAAGGCTGCTACAGGCAACTCATTCCATTCTTCAATGGCCCTATTAACAAAAGAAGATGTTCCTGTGTCGGTGCTGTACCTTCTACCCTTAATTTTATACAAATGGTCGTTTCGTCCGTAGTATACCGGTTTTTTTTTTCTAACCTATTTCTAACGTCCACTCATGCATTTAAACCAGTATAAGCTTCGGCTGTCATTTGTTGAAAAGCTGCTTACACAAGAGGTCGCACCTTGGCTAATTTAAAAGTTTGGTACACTTTATGATGCTTTTGGGAACACCAGTAAATGCTACCGTTAAGCTAAGAATATTGTTTAATGCAGAATTAACGTTCCAAACTTATTATATACACACAGTAGGAATAACTCTTTTTTTATTCACACAAGCCGTGTGTAGGACAGCAGTTGGATAGGTAGAGTCGGACTGAAAAATTCAATGTCATAGTCGGGATTTGAACCACGGATCTCCCGATCTCTAGCCGTGTGTAGGACAGGAGTTGGATAGGTAGAGTCGGACTGAAAAATTCAATGTCATAGTCGGGATTTGAACCACGGATCTCCCGATCTCTAGCCGTGTGTAGGACAGGAGTTGGATAGGTAGAGTCGGACTGAAAAATTCAATGTCATAGTCGGGATTTGAACCACGGATCTCCCGATCTCTAGCCATGTGTAGGACAGCAGTTGGATAGGTAGAGTCGGACTGAAAAATTCAATGTCATAGTCGGGATTTGAACCACGGATCTCCCGATCTCTAGCCATGTGTAGGACAGCAGTTGGATAGGTAGAGTCGGACTGAAAAATTCAATGTCATAGTCGGGATTTGAACCACGGATCTCCCGATCTCTAGCCGTGTGTAGGACAGGAGTTGGATAGGTAGAGTCGGACTGAAAAATTCAACGTCATAGTCGGGATTTGAACCACGGATCTCCCAATCTCTAGCCGGTTTCTCTACCACTGAGCTACCATGGCAACATGCCAGCTTGGCATTGCATTTCTCAACTGACTCGCATGTTTCTCTGTAAACCACAAGGTGATCTGAAATTATTTTGAGATGACAACTCCAATGGCGACTTACAATGTTGTAAGTACTTTAAGTCCCGGAATTCATAGTATAGCCAACTATTATGTCAATTGGTATTGGATTAATTGTGACTGTGCCTATCCAAGTCTTAGTTTAATTCGTACAATCGAGGGCAGAAGAACGTGCCGATGTTTTCACTTTTTAGGGTCGATGGAAACATTGTCGCAACACAATCATTATATGAAGTTAGTTGTAACTCCTAAGTGGACATAGGACATCGATGGATTTGTTTTGAATTTCTAGTTCCCGAGATCGCTGCTATGCTCCCTGGTCAACTCGTGCCCACAGATGGCACTGTAGGGCAAAATCACCACTTACGGACGCAAAATGGCGGAATTTTGCATAGAAATCTTCTTTTTGTAAGGTATGTTAAACATAATATGGAACCAACGGTTTTATTCTCTTCCGAAGGAAGCCATGCTAAGGATTTTTGCATCGGAATAAAAATCCAACAGCCTCCGCCAGGTTTGAACCTGCAATCTTGAGTTTTAGAGGCTAGCAAGTTAACCACTACACCACGGAAGTCGACATCATGTGGAGTGGTTGAATCAAATTGCCTTGTACACTGTAAGAAATGTTTTCTTGACTCAAAAATTGGTCTTCAATTCATTGCTGCAAAAAGTTCACTCGACGCTTCAACGCGTAAGCAGTCGCTGTTCGTATGTCACTACGCGCTAACACTTCACGACTCATCTAACTCACTATACACACCGTTGGCTTGTAATTCTTCCTTCTTGTAGTCACAAAACTTTCTGAAACATTGTGGAAGCCGAAACTTCTGGATGCTTCTAGCATGTGCCGGCTGATGTCTCGCATTCCAAGGTTTTCGGTAACCGGCGCATTGCTTCCGTATTTACCACATTCCAGCCCCACCATCGCATGACACGGGGACATTAAAGCAATCGCATATAAAGGAAAACTAAAGTGGTCAACAAACGCCCTTATTGAACAAGAGTATGCAGCTGCGGAACTATATGGAGTATTTCCAAGAACAGAGTCAAACTGGTGGAAGAAATACCACGATTAGGTACTGGTCAATTTGGTATTACAAGGAAAGGTAAAAAAGAAGAAAAAAAAACACATGGTAAGGAACTTAGCTATACAAAAAAATATTTTCACGTCGAACAGTTTCCGTATTATCTGGGCAAGTTGGCACAAACTATCCGATTTCATCCGGGACCGAATTTTTTTTTTTTTTTTTTTTTTTTTCCGAAATAGACTGTTTCCAGATTATTCATTTTCCAATTTAGTGAGGTTTTATTATGTACTTAAACCTCACAAATAAGTATTTAACCATAAAAAACTGAACCTCAAAAGTGAATAACACGATAAGCACTAAAGGCAGTGGTTCATGGCCTAGAAATGAACAGGGCGCGCCTTCTAAAGCTAACAGAACTGATCCGGTTGCGGCATCAGGGTCCTAACATTTCCAGATTAGGGCTTCGATACAGAGCTTTGGAAACAGAAACTGTTCTTTCATTTACTGCACTTAAACCCACGGAATACATTTCTGAGATATTCTTTATTACTGGTTAGAATTTTCAAATAGTTATACTTTTTACAAATGGTAAGGCACTATTCGTTCTTACTTTCTCCAAATTGTACATAGTACATAGGTACAGAAGGTATTGTATTCCACCTCAATTATATATCGAGATTTCACTGGAAATACACGTTTTAGGGTCCTCTGAATCTAAAAGGCATTTTGGCAAAAGGTGTGTGTGTGTCCGTGAACTCCATAATTAAAAAGCGAAAGGTCGGTTAAATAAAAACCTTTTTATTTAAGTTCAGTATCTTCCAAGGATACCACACGAGGATTTTCAAGAGAATCCACCCACCCAACTACCCTTTACATGGAAATATTTTCTAAAATTGTCATTTTCGCAAAAATGGGATTAAACGATTTTGATTAAAGTAGTTGGTTAGTTATTTCGAGCAGCATGTTTCCTAGATTGCATTTGAGCTTCTAGTTCTGAGTTCGCCGCTATGCGCTACAAATGGCACTGTAAGACGAAATCACAACTTGCGAACGCGAAAGAGCGGAATTTTTCCCAGGAACCTACTTCTTTCAAGGTATGACCATCCTTTACGAGCAAATAAACATTACACGGGACCATCGGCATTACTTCCCTTCCGAAGGAAGCCATGCTAAGGATTTTTGCGTCCGAAAATCCACCAGCCTGCGCCAGGTTTGAACCTGCAATTTTGGGTTTTAGAGATTAGCAAAATAACCACTACACCACGGAGGGCGAATTTATTAAAAAAAAAGCAAAACAAAAAAAAAACAACCTATATTAATATATTTACATTATATATATATATATATAAAATGTATAACTTGAGTTTTCTGGGAATACCCTGTAAATACCTCTTCATTCTAGATTACTTTTATATAGCTAGTAAACCGTAAGAGATATACAAAAACTTACTATAGAACTCACAATTTATGTCAGATAATGTTTTTTGGGGAAGGTAAATGTATCTAGACCTATTCATGAATTGGCACATAGTAAATGAAATTAATACACCTCTAAATAAGGTTCTTAAAAAGAGGATTTTTGTTGAATTCCTGTTTTTGTTTGTTTTGTTGCTTTATATATAATGGTTTCATTATAAACATCTCAGGTTATATTGGAGGATTTGCACTTGAAACAACTCGTTGTCCATAGGTTCTTTTACGTTGGTTTAAATATTTTTTTTTATTATTATTTTACTCACATAACACTCACTCACACATACATACTTCCAGACGCTGAGAGGGATAGGGAATAATTCTGCCTAAAGAAAAATTCCCTGCCCCAGCCGAGAATCGAACCCGGGACCTCTGCGTGAGGAGTCAGCTCGCTGACCACTCAATCACGAGGCAGACTTTCCTGGTTTTTGGTTTACATCTTAAGATACTTTTACTTTACTTAAACGGGAAGTCATCATATCTTAAATGGATGCGTAGGCTTCCACGGCCTGTGTCTTCTTAGCTTCCGGAGAAGGCCGCGTTATCTTGCATGGGAATGCCGACGTTGCGCTCATCTTGCCGTGAGCTTCTTCTGGGCTCTTGTGCGCCTGTGCGGTGGTTGTTTTTTTGGGAGGGGGGGGGGACAGGAATAAAGGTTATAAGGATAACAGGTATATAGGGTATTTGGGAAAGAGATAAGGAAAGGGGAGAGAAAGGATTTAATACTGTGGTGTCATTATTTATTGGGGCATAAGTGGTGTCATGGGGTCCGGTACCGCCGAAGCAAACCGAGCGATTGCGGGTAACTGTATTTATGAAGCGTGGGGTGTAGGGGCAAACGACATGGCCCAATGCCCTGACGTCGACCTACAAAAGTTGAGGTGCATAGCTAAACCAGAGGGGCATGTTAGTCTGGCGATGGAGCTCTTCCCAGGCGAGTTCTGGGTGATGTAGCCATAGCTCCAAAGCTTAGTGTGTTTGGACGATGATGTATGGCTGATGTGATTTGCTGTGTCATATCTTGCAGTCTTATTGTTAGTCCTCGAGTCTGTTGCTGGAGCTGCTTGTGGACTTTGTAGATTCGGGAATTGTTGATGTAGTCCACCACCTTCTCAATGCTCCTGTTGAACTGGTCTCGCAAGGCGGCGTTCTCCCGGTGTACTTCCTGAGGTGTAGACTGAAGGTTGCGGGCGGTTGCCTGAAGCTCCGCCAGAGAGCGGGTCAGTGCTTCCTCCCACGTGGCGATACGTTCGGTTATGGTGCTGACTGCAAGACGGAGATTTTGGAGTTCGGCTGTATTGGTCGCAAGGTCATTTTGGAGCTGGAGGAGTGTGGAGGTCTGTGGTGGCTGTTCTGTCTGGGAGGAATTGATGATGGGCGCTGGCGGGTGAGAGATTGGCTGTGCTGGTGCTGCGTGCGGCTGATGAGAGGCTGGTTGTGGTGGCGCGGCGTGCGGCTGGTGAATGGCTGGGATCTGTGTGCGTGGGTGTTGTGGGCACACTGCTTGACCCGTGTAGTGACCTGCGCTGTTGCAAGTAGCACAGTACACGGGCCGGCGTCTCAAATCATAGTAGGTGCAGGCGGAGGTGAGATATCCGGCGCCACAGCAGTGGCAACGGGTGGAGGATGTGCAGGCGTCTGAGGAGTGCCCGTACTGGCAGCCCCGGCGACACGGGAAGACACGGACGCCTCGTCCGGGCTCAACTGCAGGCACCTTCCCGAGGGTAGGCAACCCATCACCTAAGGCGGCGCGGTAGTCCGCCTCGTTCCAGAACTCCAGCCCGACAAACGGTGACGGTCCTCTCTCCGTGTGAATTCTTGTGGCTTTCATGAGTGAAGGCCAACGAAGACGGCCAGCGTTGAGTACTAGACCGTCCGGTATTTGCCGGTGAACTCCACGCACCACTGCGCAGAAGCGAGGAGAGGTCTAGTACTGGTGACGACGTAGGTGGTGTAGGCGGTGTGTTGTCGGTTGTGATGTTCAGCGGGGATTGTAAGGCTTCGATGGCGGAAGATGCGACGTGAATTTCTGTGGTGACAGGTTCAGGCTCGGCGGAGGTTGTAGGCTGGGAGACTGGGTCGGCGTTGGCGGTGACAGTCTCCGGCGGCTCCTCGATTGGCTCTTGGGCGGCTGCGGCAGGCTTGCGGCGTTTCCCTCCCATGCTTACTCTGTGAAGGCAGAGAGCGAAGTGTCGCGGTGGTTGTTTTTTTTTGGGGGGGGGACAGGAATAAAGGTTATAAGGATAACAGGTATATAGGGCATTTGTGAAGGAAATAAGGAAAGGGGACAGAAAGTATTTAATACTGTGGTGTCACTATTTATTGGTCCATCAGTGGTGTCATGGGGCCCAATACCGCCAAAGCAAACCGAGTGATTGCGGGCAACTGTACTATGAAGCGTGGAGTGTAGGGGCAAACGACATGGCCCAATGCCCTGACGTCAACCTACAAAAGCTGAGGTGCATAGCTAAACCAGAAGGGCATGTTAGTCTGGCGATGGAGCTCTTCCCAGGCGAGTTCTGGGTGATGTAGCCATAGCTCCAAAGCTTAGTGTGTTTGGACGATGATGTATGGCTGATGTGATTTGCTGTGTCATATCTTGCAGTCTTATTGTTAGTCCTCGAGTCTGTTGCTGAAGCATCTCATCGAGCTGCTTGTGGACTTTGTAGATTCGGGAATTGTTTATGTAGTCCACCACCTTCTCGAGGCTCCTGTTGAACTGGTCTCGCAAGGCGGCGTTCTCCCGGTGTACTTCCTGAGCTGTAGACCGAAGGTTGCGGGCGGTTGCCTGAAGCTCCGCCAGAGAGCGGGTCAGTGATTCCTCCCACGTGGCGATACGTTCGGTTATGGTGCTGACTGCAAGACGGAGATTTTGGAGTTCGTCTGTGTTGGTCGCAAGGTCATTTCGGAGCTGGATGAGTGTGGAGGTCTGCCGTGGCTGTTCTGTCTGCGAGGTAGTGATGATGGGAGCTGGCGGGTGAGAGATTGGTTGTGGTGGTGCTGCGTGCGGCTGATGAGATGCTGGTTGTGGTGGCGCGGCGTGCGGCTGGTGAATGCCTGGGATCTGTCTGCGTGGGTGTTTGGGGCACACCGCTTGACCCGTGTAGTGACCTGCGCTGTTGCAAGTAGCACAGTACACGGGCGGCGCGGTAGTCCGCCTCGTTCCAGAACTCCAGCCTGACAAGCGGTGACGGTCCTCTCTCCGTGTGAATTCTTGTGGCTTTCATGAGTGAAGGCCAACGAAGACGGCCAGCGTTGAGTACTAGACCGTCCGGTAATTGCCGGTGAACGCCACGCACCACTGAGCAGTAGCGCGGCAGCGAGGAGAGGTCTAGTACTGGTGACGGCGTAGGTGGTGTGTTGACGGTTGTGATGTTCAGCGGGGATTGTGAGGCTACGACGGTGGAAGATGCGGCGTGAGTTTCCGTGGTGGCAGGTTCAGGCTCGGCGGAGGTTGTAGGCTGGGAGACTGGGTCGGCGTTGGCAGTGACGGTCTCCGGCGGCTCCTCGATTAGCTCTTGGGCGGCTGCGGCAGGCTTGCGGCGTTTCCTTCCCATCCTTACTCTGTGAAGGCAGAGAGCGAAATGTCGCGGTGGTTGTTTTTTTTTTTTAATTTCGAGTGGAGGGGAAAATCCACCTTATGGACTAACCCGGGCAAGCCCGGAGTGTCGGGGTCTCCCATGTGGGCACACCGACTAAAAAACCCCTCCACCGGTATTAGAAGGAAGAAAGGAGAGGCGGCACCGCATGATTGCACCCGCGGATTCAAGGCGATAATTTAACTGACTGCAGGGTGCAGTCAGAGGGGTGAAATGAGGATCGGGAGGCAGACTTGACCAAGGCCCAAACTGCCACCGCGGAGTATTCGGGGAGAGGAATGAAGGAATTCTAGGGTGAAGGATGGAGTTAGTGCTGTTGAGCCAGTCGTCGTATCCTGGGACGATTTCGAGCCTAAGCCCTTGGCGTCTACCTTGGATGTTGAACTTGGAAGTTTGAGGTGCCGACTTCTCCAGTAGAGCTCTCACCTCCTCCCTGAAGATGAGTTGGATATCGGTGACTGCTGTTGCTATTGCTTGGTGAAGTTCTGGATGTGAAGTGGTGCTGTCCTGTTCCTGAAGCCTGTCCTCCAAGGCCGTCAGCTTAGCCGTAAGAATCAGGACCTCCGCGTGGAGGTCCTGAATGGCCTCACTTAGGCCCTGGATTTCGTTCTGCAGGTTGGTCGGTGTTGGTTGTTCAGTCTGCGGAGATGGCTGTGTAGATGATGGTGTCCGGGCTGGTTTAGGCGATGAGTGCCTGCTCTTTGGGTAGCTGGGGCACTGGGCTTGCCCAGTGACATGTCCCGTAGCACCACAGGTGGCACAGAACCGGCGTGTGTGCGTGCGTGCGTGTCTGGTAGGCTCGTGGTGAGCCCGGGTGTTGTTGCTGTGTACCTACCCTGGTAAGGGTTTACCTACAGGAATGAGGTGATGGTTAAGGTTTTGTTTGAGGTTTCGAGTATTGGTGTTAAGGAGGTAGCGCTGGTAGGCTCCTCGAGCGGTTGCATTTTCAGGAGCAGCATCCTTTCCTCTGCTCCGCTGCTGTTTATTTATTTATTTAAATATGGTGGTGAATTATGATAGACCTCTCCCTATGGGAGTGGAGGAGTGCTTTGTTCAGCTATTACGCTGTTGGCTGGTTTAAAGCCGTTGTTACCGGGGGTGCCCGCAAGCCATGCGGGGAACCCGGAACCGCCTTTTTCGGCGTTCAGAGGGTAAGTACTCCCCCAGAGATCTGACAGGAGCGTTCTCGTGTTCGCCCAATCTGGCGTAGAATTTTTGAGCCCGGCGCCTAATAACATCTTCCACATATGCGAAGGCCGAAGCTTCATGTAGTAGCCCCAAAGGGAAACGTCGACATACAGAATAAATGGACCGGAGTCCTCTATTCTGCACCCGCTGTAACCAGAGAAGCCAGGAGTCTTCTGCCATACCCCACACTTCGTAGGCATAGAGCATCAGGGGGATTATAAGCGCCTTGAAAAGGCGTAACTTTAAGTGAACCGGCATCTGGGAGCCCAGCACAGGGTAAAGGGAGGCTACCGCCCCCTTCGCCCTGTCCGACGTTCCCCGCACGTGTTCACGAAAAGTTAGGCCCTTATCCAGAATGACGCCCAAGTATTTGATGGAATTCCCCCACTCTATCCTTTGGCCCTGATAGGAAAATTTGGGTATCTGGTTTATTTCGGGGCGTTTTCTGGTGAACAGAACAGCATGACTTTTGCCCGGATTAACGGACATCCGCCACTGCCTGCACCAGTCCTGGACGAGACGGAGGTGTCTCTGTATGGGGTTGAAGGCTCTGCGTATGTTCCTGTCGGTGCGGTAGAGCAGGACGTCATCAGCAAACTGGGCCATATTGACGCCCTGCACCGTAGGGAAGTCTGCCATATAAAGGCTAAACTAGGTGGATGATAATACAGAGCCTTCTGGGACTCCGCCTCGTAGGGGTTTAGGTGTAGATGTTTGCCCCGCAACTGCAACTACAAAGGTGCGCTGGTGTAGGAAGCTGTGTATGATTTTGATTAACTGTGTGTGTAGGCCAATCTGGATGAGTTTAAACAGGACACCCTTATGCCAGGTGGTTGAGAAGGCCTTCTCGACATGCAAAGACACCGCCGGCGTGAAGGTCCCATCCTGGAACCCCAGGGCGGCAGCCTTCACCACCCGCAGCAGTTGTTGGGTTGTCGAGTGCCCAGGACGGAATCCAAACTGATGGAGAGGGATGGCTTGAATGCCGACTACCTGCGGCGACAAGCGGTGTAGAACTAACCTCTCGAAGACCTTCGAGTGGGTGGGTAGGAGGCTAATGGAGCGGTTGCTGGAAGGAAGTGCAGGGTCCTTACCAGGCTTCAAAATGCACACCACCCGTGCCACCTTCCACTCGCGCGGAAAGTGACCTAAGGTGAGGTACAGCACTGCTCTGAATGGAAGGTCCCTGAGCATGGCGGGTGTCAGCCCGTCCTGCCGCAAGCCTTTTTGGTGTTGAGACGCCGGAGTGCGCCTTGGACTTCACTAGGGCGGATGATTGGTAGGGGGTTCTCCGCTTCATGAGGCTGTTCCCGCAAGTAGCGGTCCACATCCTCATGAACGCGGGCAGTGAAGAGTACGTCCTGGGGGTCCTCTCTCGGCCTGCAGGTGTCCTCTATGTAGCTCGCAAGCACATTTGCTTTGGCTTGTGGTTCGTAAACAAGGCCAAGATTGCCTTGAAGCGGGGAGTGGTACAGATTACGTTGGCGTCGGAGGCTTTTTGCGATACGCCAGACGTCGCCACCCTCCAGGACTTGCACGGCCATTGTGGCCTCCCATGCTTGCAAACGGAGCTCGCGTAGTCTGACACGAACCTCCCGACGGAGGTGCCGCAAAAAACCCCGATTGTGTGGCGTCCGGTTCCGCTGGTATAGTCTGCGGGCTGCCCAGGAACGGCGGATAAGGAGTTCAAGTTCTAGGGGAAGGACGTCTGTATGTGGTGTTGGTGGGGTGATTTTGTGAACCGTTCTTACTACTGTGGTAGTGAAGGTTTGGACTACTGTCTCTAGGCTGGGTATGTCTATGATTTTTGGGTTGGGTGGAATAGATGCGCTGAAGCAATCCTTTACGCATTTCCAGTCGATTTCTCTGGTGTGTCCTGAGAAGTCGTGGCTGGCAACCCTGGTGTTGATTTCTGCCAACACGGGATTGTGATCGGAATGAAGTGCAGCGAGTGATGTAAGCATGAAATGGAAGGGGTAATGTTTGATGATCGCAAAGTCGATGACTGATGGTTGTCCTCGACCTTGCGGATGGTGTGTGGGTTGCCAGGGGCCCAGAACTCTTAGCTGGGGATCCCTATCAATCATGCGAATCATTGCGTTGCCTCTAGGATCCGCGCGGGGGCCCGAATGCCAACGCTGGTGTTTGGCATTAAAGTCCCCGCGAGGATCACGGTTGGATGGAGGTTGAAGAGGGATTGGTAGTCAGCAGGTAAGAACGGCCTACCGGGAGGGTGGTAAACAGAGACTATTACTACCTCCGTTCCTCCGAGCTCAACACACACTGCCGTCACCTCAAGGGCTTGCAGGGGCGGAATGGGGATGGGTTTGTAGACCACGTTTTGTCTCACAAGAACCGCAGTGCCGCCTCCAGGGCGGGGCACCCGGTCACTGCGATGACAAACGTATCCAGGTAGACGGAAGGGGATGTCAGGACGCAAATGTGTTTCCGAAACTAGAATGAGGTCGAGGGCATAATGAGCAGCAAAGCGCTGAAGCTCATCCCAATGATCCCTCACTCCATTGGCGTTCCAAAAGACGAATCGGAAGGAGGTACGAAGCCTAGTTCCGTCCGCCATTTTGGGACAATGGGGCGAGGCTGAGCATGATGGTGAGGCCCTCAAAGAGGATCATCGCCTTGCTGGATGGATCGGTGGTCTGGAAGTACCTGGTGAGGAGGTCCCGGATTCTCTCGGCGTGGTTCAGCAGCAGCTGTTGAAACCACCCCAGGAGGTCCGCGACATCCAAAGCAGGTATGGTGGTGGGTGTGGTTAACGCTGGTTGGTTCCCCCCAGGGGCCTTCTACGGTAGCTACGGGTTAGGCGCACCCGGGGTCCCGAGCCACCTTGACTCCCTCTGTGGGCAACCTCAGAGTGGTGAGGGAGTCAGAAGGTCAAAATGCCCACCCACGTGTAGGCCGTGCGTGGAGACCCGTGCCGGTGAAAGGGAATATCCTGGTTGGCTGAGGGTTGCGTACCTGAGCCTGGGCTTCTGTCTTTCAGTAACTGGGGAGGGTGCGCAGCCTAATACACCGCTTTGGTTTCTGATTTGCCTAAACGGGAGGCTAGGGACTAACCCACCCCTAGTCAATCGGCCAGGACTAGGTATTACACCGAACTCCAGGGTGAGTGGGACGGCGAGCCCGCTATATCCCCTGTGTAGCCCTGTCACCCCAGTGGGGTGACCCCTCGTTGGGCTCCGTGGTGGGTGGGGAGCACTGGGGGATGAATTTATACCATTTTTTTCTATGGCACCAAAACTAAAACCCCTTAATGCAAATAAAGACGTTGGAAAGGAAGTAGTCGAGTCATGTGGTCCTCGCTACTTGGTTATTCATAGGACAGAGGAAGGTAAGAAGTTCCTTACGGTGAGCCCTTTTACTGTCCAAAAGGGTCTCGATGCAATCGCTGGTCCTGTTAAATCCTGCGTTCGAGCTCGCAATGGTACACTTCTTGTCGAAGCCAACTCCGCCTCGCAAGCTGCAAGAATACTTAAAGCCACCATGTTAGCCAGCTATCCAGTGAAGGTCGAGATGCACAAGTCGCTGAACTCCTCCCGCGGTGTAGTAACAACCCGCGCGTTGGACGGTTTGTCCATTGAGGAGATCCAAGAAAATCGTGCGACTCAGGGTGTCTCAGCTGTTTAACGGGTACAACGTAAGATCAACGGTGAATTCCTGCCTACTCGTACCCTGTTTCTTACTTTTGATCGGGTTGATCTGCCTCAAAAGATTAGGGCAGGGTATGAAGCCATCGAAATTAGCCCTTATATAACCAATCCGCTGAGGTGCTCTAAAGGCCAACGTTTTGGTCACACTAGTGAGTAGTGTACCGGCAAGTCCACCTGCGTCCACTGCGGTGACATCTCCCACGATGGGGCTTGTGCTTCAGCTCCATCGTGTGTGAACTGTAACGGGGAACACCCATCTAGTTCCCGAGACTGTCCCCGTTTTGCAGAGGAACGAGCGATCCAGGAGATACGGGTGAAAGAAGAGGTGTCCTTCTTGGAAGCCCAGAAGCTCCCGAGACTCCGCCAACCCTCTGCCCCGAGGTCCGGTACCTATAGCTCAGTTGCAGCTAAACCGGAACCGCGTCGGGAAATGGCAACACAGACCGGCGATATGAACGGGGCTACAATTGCGGAAAAGGTTATTTTAGCCCAAGCGCTGCCAAAGCCTTCGGCACCTACACCCAAGTTGGTATCAACATCTGCCAAATCCGCCAGCTTACAGAATAGTCCTGCACACTTGTCACCGAAACCCTCGACCTCGGGAACTAAAGCTGGAAAATTCACGACGTCTTCTGCCCCGGAAAAACAATTTAAGACCAAGTATGTACGACAAGACTTCTTGAAAGAGAATGTGCAATCTATTACCAAGTCATCTAAGGGTAAGAAAAGTACACGCAACTCCACACGTGTATTCTCCTCTGAAAGGTCATCTGGGGAGGTGGGCGTGAATCGGCGACGGCCGTCTTTGCCGATCAGCACATCCAATCGGTTCTAACTACTCGGACCGAAATTTGCTCTTGAAAAAGGGATCTCCCTTGTGGAGGAGATGGACCAGGAGGATTCTGCCGCCACTGCCAGAGGGACAGTGCGGAAACGGCAGGATCGTGCTCCTGAAAATAGTACTAGCCCAACGCCTAAGAAGAACAAATTGAACCGACCAGCTAATCCCAATCTGCAGAAGCGTCTTTCGATTTGAAACTTATCCCATAATATACTCAATGGCTATCCTCCATTGGAACATACGCGGAATTCGACCACATCGACCAGAGCTTGACTTGTTGCTTCGCCAGCATGAACCCTTGGCTGTATGCTTACAAGAGACGAAGCTCCCTCCACAGGACACCGTTACCATCAGGCAGTACTCCTCCGTACGATGTGATTTATTCCCGGAGGACGGTGTCCCGGCACATGGGGGCACTATGATGCTTATTCGAGATGATATTTTTGCCAACTCCGTACCCATACAATCTGCAATCCAGTCCGTTGCTGTCAGCATTAAGCTACCCTCCGCTTGATTCACCATTTGCAGTATCTATTTGCCTCCATCTGCGGACCTCTCACACAGCGACTTAGAACACCTCATTTCGCAGTTGCCACCACCCTTTTTATTGGTAGGCGAAGTGAATGCCCATCACCCTCTTTGGGGCTCTCCTCGGGCTTGTGCGAGAGGTACGCTACTTAAAGACTTCTTGGATAGTCAGAATCTTGCTCTCTTGAACACTGGAGAACCCACCTTTCTTTCTGACGTCTTTCATAGTTTTTCACACATTGATATTGCAATTTGTTCCCCTCAGCTAGCAGTCACCTTATGCTGGAATATCATCTCGGATTTGCATTCTAGTGACCACTTTCCTTGTCGTATTAGTGTCTTGACACCCGTTGTATGTTCCACCCGTTTACCTAGTTGGCGCCTAGACCACGCCAGCTGGGAACTGTACTCCCACTTGGCTGAATTTAGCTACGAAGAGCACGACTCTGTGAACCACTTGGTCGAACATCTCACAGGGACCATTCTTTCTGCTGCTGAGCAATCCATTCCGCATTCGACTGGCTACAACCGTCGATTTCCGGTACCTTGGTGGACCGATGACTGTCGGGATGCTATTCGCGCTCGCAGACGAGCTCTACGGGTTTTCCAGCGTTTTCCTACACTGGATAACCTGATACACTATAAACGGATGCGTGCACATTCTAGGCGGGCTATTAAGGATAGCAAAAAGATGTCATGGAATAAATTCGTGGGTTCCTTTAATCGACATACACCTTCCTCTGTCGTATGGGATAAGTTAAGACGTGTGGCTGGGAAACCGAACCATATGCCCATCGCCGGTCTCAAAACACCTACCGGAGCTGTTGTTGATACATTTGACGTGGCGAATACTTTAGGCAGTGCTTTCGCTCAGGTGTCTAGCTCAGGCAATTATTCCCCTGAGTTTCTTACAGTTAAGAATCAGGTGGAATCTCAAGAATTCTCGTTTCTTTCTGGCAACCTTGAGGATTATAATCGCCTTTTCACCCTGGCAGAGCTAGACAATGCACTCTCCTCTTCACGACACTCAGCACCAGGTCCAGATGGTATCCACGTCCAAATGTTGCAACATCTCTCTCCTGATGGCAAAGATTTCCTACTCGAGGTCTATAATCGTGTCTGGGTTGATGGCATTTTTCCAGACAAGTGGCGGGAGGCCACCATCATACCCATTCATAAAACCTGGAAAGGACCGCCATCTTCCTTCCAGCTACCGTCCTATTTCCCTCACCAGTTGCGTGTGCAAGGTGATGGAACGCATGATCAATGGACGGTTGGTGTGGTGGCTGGAATCCCACAATCTTCTGACGAACATCCAGTGTGGCTTTCGACGACGCCGTTCAACTGCTGACCACCTTGTCTCTCTGTCAACTCAGATTATGGACGGGTTTCTTAAGAACAGCCCCACAGTTGGGATATGTTTTGACCTCGAGAAGGCCTACGACACGTGTTGGCGGGCGGGAATATTGCGTTCTCTGCACAACTGGAACATACGTGGACGCCTACCGTTGATCATTTAGGAGTTTATGCGGGACCGCGTTTTTCGAGTGAGGGTGGGCTCGGTTTTTTCTAACCATTTTATTCAAGAGAGCGGAGTGCCGCAGGGCTCGGTACTCAGCGTGACTCTATTTGCTATTGCGATCAATTCCGTATCACTATGTGTGCTTCAAGGTGTCTCTTCCTGTTTATTCGTGGACGACTTTGCCATCTTCTGTACTTCTCAGCGTACACCGTTTTTGGAACGCCGTCTCCAGCGGTGTTTGGACAATCTCTATGCTTGGAGCTCGAAAGACGGTTTTCGTTTCTCCGCCGAGAAGACAGTCTGCGTTAACTTCTGGCGCCGTAAGTGGCAAATGCCGCCGTCTCTTCGACTCGGGCCAGATTTACTTCCTTTCGCAGACGAGGCGAGATTCCTTGGTTTGATCTTCGATCGGAAACTTTGTTGGGCACCACAAATGGCACAGCTTAGAGCACGATGTGACCGTTCTCTAAATCTTTTACGGATACTAAGTGGCAAATCTTGGGGTGCGGATCGGACGGCATTGCTCCGTCTTAATCGTGCTGTGATTCGTTCGAAGTTGGACTATGGCTGCATTGTGTATTCTTCAGTACGACCTTCAGTGCTCAGAAGGTTAGACACAGTCCATAACCAGGGCATCCGTGTGGCCGTTGGAGCTTTTCCAACGAGCCCAGTTGTTAGCCTCTACGCCGAATCGGGAGAACCTCCTCTGCGTTGTCGGCGTGATGTCCTGCTTGCTAATTATGGCTGTGGGCTGAAGTGTATGCCTGGGCATCCAACTTATCACGCGTTTTTCTCCCCTGAGCTGCACGAGCGATACTGCCTCCGCTCTCTGAGCCCCAGGCCAGCAGGTTTTCGTTTCCGTGAGCTTCTACGCCAGCACCATGTTGACATTCCTCAGCTGTTATCCAAGGGAGAGAGTATACATCCCCCTTGGTTACGCGCTACCTCCCATGTCGATCTCGGAATGACGGTCTACGGGAAATCTGTTACGCCTCTTGATAGTATTCGTCGTTGTCTTTTTAGAATTTTTATCCAAATACAGTGGCCGTATTTGTATTTACACCGATGGTAGTAAGAGCCCCGACGGTGTTGGATGTGCCTTTGTCACTGGCACCGCAACTTCTACTTACGGTTTGCCTAGTTGCACATCTATATATTCTGCCGAGCTATATGCTATTTATCAAGCCCTTCTGTATATTCGACGTCGAAAATTAGGTGACTGCCTTATTCTTAGTGATTCCCTTAGTGCCCTTCAGAGCATTCGTGAGCTATACAATTACCATCCTTTGGTGCAGAGCATCCAGGACGTTCTCCACATTTTGCACGCTTCTGGTTTTAATGTGGAGTGCGCATGGATTCCTGGACACGTTGGCTTGCCAGGGAATGATTTGGCAGCGAAATCTGCAGTCACAGCGCCCAGTGTTACGATTAGCCATTCAACAGCAGAAGATTTTAGAGTGGCTGTACGGAGAGCCGTTTTTTCGACTTGGCATGCGGAGTGGTCGGCTCTCCGTGGTAATAAGCTGCGAGAGGTGAAGGACCTCCCTGTCAACTGGGTAACCTCCTCTCGTTTATTCCGCCGGGAGGAGGTAGTACTAGCTCGGCTAAGAATTGGCCACTGTATTTTTACTCACAGTTACCTTTTCAAACGTGAACCTGCTCCTGTCTGTGCGCTCTGTGGGGAGGCACAGACAGTTCGTCATGTGTTGCTGGAGTGTGGTCACCTGGCACACATTCGGTCATCTATGGGCATGCCGGCCTCTCTTGCTGAGGTCCTGGCAGATGACCCAAGAGCAGTGGACAGGGTTTTTAAATTTTTAGCAAAAGTTTCTTTTACCTTGACGTTTTAGTGTGATAGCGGTTTTTTAAACTCTTTTGGTTTTAATGTGTTGATTTTAGATGGAGTTTTATATCCAGCTCTGGTTAGAGGGCTGGACGTTTCTGTTACTTCCGTTTCATCTGTGTTAGCTCTTTTACTTGTGTTTACTTTTTTGTTTGGTATTTTCTTACTGCCTATTGCCAAGTTTTAATCATAAGGGCGCTTATGACCTCGGCAGTTGAGCGCCCTTATACACCATCATCATCATCATCATCATCATCATCATCATCGCTGGTTGGTTGGCTGGTCGTTCCTGGCGGGAGACACGCGACGGTACCGTTGCTGGACCGGTTGCCGCAGGCACCTCCCGCTCGGTATCGCTTTCGCGGTCAGTTCAAGGCCTCTTCAGACTAGGTATCGGAGGTTTAGGTTGGCTATGTTGTTTGGCAGGGGTTTTTGGTGATTTCCCTTTTCCGGAGAGCCTATTTGAGTATAAGGAGCCCCGTGGTGCCGGTGTGGGTGCCTGTCTTGTTGCCTCCTGATGTTCTGGAGGCTCCTGCCTCACCGATGGTCTGGCCTTGTTGTTCTGGTCCGTCGATGTCTTCTGGCGCTCCTCCCTACTCGGAGGTGTGGCCGGTTTAGGCTCCAGGGGGGCGGGCCTCGACGACGCGATGACCTTCAGCCTCACAGGGCACCCTCCATAGCAGGTAATATGTTTCTTCCCGCAGTTGGCACAATTGGGATCATCCGTCAAGGAGCGCGGGCAGAGCTCTTTGGGGTGCTTGTCACCACACCTAAGGCAGCGTAGTATCCGGTGACAATATTGGCTTGAATGGTTGAAACCCAAGCAACGGTGGCATTGTGCTGGACCGCCAGGGCGTCGGGATGCTTCTATGGTGACCCGGAGATAACAGATCGAGGAAACCCGATCTATCTTGATCTCCGGATCATTTACCCGCTCCACTATTACTAGGAAGAGGGGAAGGGGGATTTTTGTGGGCGTGCGCCCAGCTGGAGCGGGTTTGGTGAGCTGCTTCACCAATTTGGGGGTTATACCCTGGCGGATGAGGTCCTCCTCGATCTCCTTGACGGACGTGTCCGCCGGTAGGCCCCTTATGACTCTCTTAAGGTCTCTGGTTTTGTCGAGACCAAAGGTAAAATGGGGGATTTTCTTCTTACTGAGCTCGCTCAGTAGGCGTGGATAGTCCTCCGGCGTCCTTGCCTGGAAGACGTAGCGGCTTTTCCTCGTTGTCACCGTGCACTCCTGGCAGAGCGTTGGCAAGACTGTCCTGAGAAAGCCTACCACACCCTCGAAGGAGTCCACGATGATTGGTGGAATATGGCGCTTTTTCTGACCTCCGCAGGCGGGGCTGCTGGGTCCTGCGCTGGTCTGGTGTGCAGGAGTTACGGGTTTCCCCTTTTTGCCCACAACAATGAAATCATCACTGACCTCGGGAGGTGCAGCGTGACTTTCCCCGTCCTGTCCCATAATGGATGAGTGGTAGAAAGAGACCGAAGTCTTATCCGAATTGGTCGAAATGCTTGTGACTCCACTGTCACAATCTGAAAAGTCCTGATCGGACGATTTTCCTGATCGGATAGGAGATCTCTCTCGAGATCCACCCTTGTCAGAGATGTCGGTCGAAACCGAACGGAGTGGAGTCCCTTTTCCGCTCTTGCGTTGTCGGGACTTCCTTGGTTTTCGGCTGCTGCCGGGCCTGGAGGCCTTGGCTGCGCCGCTGGTGACACCAGTGCTGGTGCTCGGAGTTGGTTCCTGCTCCTTGGCAGGACCGCTGGGTGCCTCGCTACTGGGAGGCTTCATGTTGGGTTGGTGTTAGGGAAAAGGTAGGTACACGTACGCTGCACACGAGTGTGCAGCGCACCCACAACTAGCCTAGTTCACCACTCACCTACAGGCAGCAGGTGCTCTTTAGCGTGCCGAAACAGGGGACCGGACACCGAAGTGCGCCATACCTAACCGTAGGAAAGGTGGCTGTGGCCTTGTTCGGCTGCCCGCTGCCTGCACTTCCTCTGGGCTGGAAGTCCGTAGGTTCTTACTGATTGGCCGGTTGGGCCTGAAGCTACCCAATAGGGTCGCTTCCTGAAGTGGCGGCCGAACAATCAGAACTCAGATGTTTTGTTCAACTGTTGGTTGGTGATCTCTGAAGACCGGAGTCTTCGTAGTTGATTATGATGGTTGTGGACTTCTGCTGCTGAATGGTGCTAAGAAGCACCGATCCACAGGCTTCCGTCTTTTGGCGCTAATAAGCACCTGGGTTTGCTGCTCACTGGAGACACGTCCTCTTGCGATCGCTCCTAGCCGCAGAATGAGAACCGGCGACTTATTTGCTCTCGCTTATATAGTGGCAGTGCGTTGGAGGTTGCCCCGCCCTCTCGCTTCTGGTTGGCTAGTTGCCTGCCAATTGACGTGGGTGCTGGCGCCGCTCTTTCTTGGTGATGAAGTTGCTTTACGCTGTCTTTTTCCAGGTTTTTGTTTCCTTTTTGTCTTATTTCTTGTTCTAGATTGTGTTTGGATCTTGTTTTAGTAAATGCTGCCATAGTTTGCCGTCAGTTTCTAGAGTGCCGCATGTCTCTTTGGCTGGAGGCCAGTCTATGGCTCTCCTTGTGAGCAGAGTTTGCCAGATGTTTTCCGCCGTCCCTGTTGATGTTCTTTTCTTTGAAAATCTCTATGCTTTCACGGGTCATTCTCAGATCGTCCCTACGACCAGCAACCCTCTCCTAAACCCAGGCATATATATAATTGGATTGCGACTGTGGAAGTGCCTACAGGACGGTCCATAATAACGCGCAGAAAAGAACACTTACGCAGTCTAAAACTCAACCAACCCGAAAAAATCCGCACTAGCTGAACACATAATAACAACCGGCCACCACATCGACTTTGACAACATGCAGCTTATAGCCACCTGCAGCAATTTTCATCACAGAATGATCCGTGAAAGCACAGAGATTTTCAAAGAAAAGAAGAACATCAACAGGGACGGCAAACTTGGTATTTGAGTTCAGTATCTTCTAGAGATGCGACACAAAGATTTTGAGAAAAATCCCCCTACCCCAATCTACTCTTTACATAAGACATTTTTCGAAAATGTTTATTTTCTCAAAAATGGCTCTAATGTTTTTGATTAAATTATGGTATTATAAAGATATTTACCCGACAAATAAAATGTGTATCTTTAATTTTCTGGGAATAGCCTCTGAAGACTACTTTATTCTGAGTGAATTTTATGGAATTTTGCATAACTGCTAAACCGTAAGAGATGGAGAGAAACCTATAACACAAAAATGTAGAGCACGTTAAAACACATAATTTGTTATATACATTTTTATCGTAGAGTTGATCGTTTTTAGATATTCCTTGTTTTTGGTTCCAGCTTTGAAAAACATAACTTTTCTCGAACGGGAATTTATCAACTCCTGTCCATACAAACAAAGAAACTTCAGTCACATAGCAGCCAGCTTTTGACTATCACTTTAACCTATGGTACTCTCTTATTTCGGTTCTACTTACAAAGAAGCAAGTAATAATGCCATTTCTGCTAATTGTTTCTTGATTAGCATGAAGCAAATAGAAGAATAAGGTTTTTAGCAATAGTTTGTTGCAGAGATGTACAGAAAGGCCTATGAATGGAACACATCAGAATTGTTTTATCATGTTTTAAGTATTTCAAAAAGTAATTGGCTAACCACGAACCGTAAGCTACTTATCAGATCTCGTATTCCCAATATACATTCTCGACCTGATAAGTATGCAATGCACTAATGAACTTATAATCGATGTAATGGCTGTCTGTTGTAAGTCGCTCAGCAGGAGTCCCACTTGTGTCGCTCACAATAGATTCTTTTACATCACTTCTCTAGCAAAACTTTGCTTTCTTGCGAAAACACCATGTTCCACTGTTTTATTTCAAACACCTATACAACCCCATGGGCAAACACGCACAGCGGAGTCAAATTTATTACAAAAATCTGATATGTTACACTCATATTACTTTCTCTGACTGTTATAATACAGACTTAAAAAAGATTATTCTTCTTTCTACACCATGCTAATCAAGATAACCATTAGCAGATATTATCTTATTATTTGGTTCCTTGTAAGTAGAAGGGAACTAAGGGAATGCACTAGGCTAAAGTGATAGTCAAATGTTTTAAAAGCTGTCGTTATGCGATTGTCATTGAAATTCATTTCTTTGCCTGGCCAGCAGTAGAATAATAATAAAAAAAAAAACCTGAAGTGTTACATTCTCGTGACTTTCTCTACATTCCTGCAAAAAAGTATTAAAAAGCTTATATTTCTATCTACTTCATACTAATCGAGAAAAAATTAGCAGAAATAGTATTATTACTTGCTTTTTGTAAGTAGAAGCGAAATAAGGGAGTACCATAGGTTAAAGTGATACTCAAAAGCTGCTTGCTATGTCACTGAAGTTCCTTTGTGTGTATGGACAGGAGTTGACATTATTCCTGTATGACAAAAGTATATTTTTCAAAGCTGAAACCAATAAAAGGGAATATTTCAAAAACCATCAAATCTACGACAAAAATATATATTACATAAATTGTGTGCTCCACATTTTTTGTGTTCTAAGTTTTTGTGTATCTATTAACGTTTAGTAGTTATGCAAAATTCCGTAAAATTCGTCCAGAATAAAGTAGTCTTCAGAGGCTATTCTCAGAAAATTCATATACATTTTATTTGTCAGGTAAATATATTTAATATGGGATATTTTAATCAAAATCTTTAGAGCTATTTTTGAGAAAAAAACAATTTTCGAATTTTTTTTAATGTAAAGGTTAGTTTGTGATGCGGGAAAATATTCGTGTTGCATCCTTGGAAGATACTGATCTTAAATACCAAGTTTGGTATTCAAAGGGCTTTTCGTTTTTGAGATGTGCTGTCTACCCACATTACTTCATTTTTTTTATTTAGGGTTCCTCAAAATATGTATTTCCGGTGAAATGTCGGTATGAAGCTTTGTTTGAAATACAATACTCTCTCTACATACAGTTTCTCCAAAACGGGACCGCTCCCCTCTGCCACTGGGCAATAACCATTAACAAACAAAAGACGTGCCTGTGCTAGGAGTGAGATTCAACGTAGTAAAATCTCTGTTTCCTGAAGACTGCTTGCAAGTCGAGATTTGCGCCTCAGTTAAGGCAACAGTAAGTGGAAGACTTGGCAACTGCGAGGGCTGGTTTCCAATCGTCAACTTTCTAATCCCAAAATTTAAAGTCAAGCCGCCTTTGGCAGAAGGTTATCATGTTCTGAAAAATGCTGTACTATGTACATTATACATACTTGCTAGAGAGACTAAAAACAAATAATGAGTGCTTTTACACAAACATTCTACGTCATATGTTCTTAAAACTTTTCTTATCCAATCTTGTATTAGCTATTCTAACAAAGGCTCTACTTCATATTAATTATTGATATAGTTTTATTTCACATTCCGTTGTGGGTATTAAGGATGGAGAGGTTATCACATTCAGGCGCTTAGCAGTTTAAGTAGATATTATATTAGAACTTAAATATTCTCTTCATTTGCGGACTTGTAATTTTAGTTGAGTAGTATGTTTCCAGATTGGTTAGTACTTCCAAGTAAGCGTGGCACACAGTAGACATTCCTGTTTATTTTCTCTAAGGCCGCGGGTCGGAAGGAGTAATCTTGAGCGGGCAGGTCTCGCTAAAACGAATGCTGTATCGAACTGAGTACGATTGCTTTCTGCGAAACCAATGCCCCCTCATTAATTAGGCCAGTAGTTCACGATTTGACTATAGTACGTCGAACGAACATACGAGCCCAGCTCCTCCATAAAGGGAGTTGTTCGGATTGGGTTGGTCTCGGCGGGGTAGTGGTTCCCGAGACCCTGGGAGATAAGGTACGCCTGTGAGAAACCTCAATGTACCAGCTACTAATCGGGATAGCTAGATGGCTGTGGGCCCGAACAAGGTTTTCCGGAAGTCTTTCTTTCGGGGTTGTGTTCGCATGTGGGGTGCTTGTTAGGAAGCAAGGTATTGCCCTAAAGGAAAGCGCCAGGAGTTTTAGGGGGAGCTTCGCCCCGTACTACATACAAGTCAGCTATTGAGGTGTGAAAACTGGAAGCAAAACGGACAGTCAGGCGTTGTCCAAAACCGTGCAAAAATATGAAGTACTAAATTATGTGATTGCTTTGTGAGAAAACTGTTAGAGGAAAAATGTGATGTATTGCATTCAAATGACTTTCTCTTTGTAACCATTGTTACAAAAGATTGTTCCTTTATCTAAGTCGTGGGGATCCAGATAAACATTAGCCCAAATGGTGGTATTAGTTCCTTCTTAATAGAAAAGAAGTAAGGTAACACACGGGGTAAAGCTATAGTCAAATCTTTTGAAAGCTGTTTTCTACCTGAAACAATTAAAATTCCGATTTCACCTCCTACGGCCAGGAGTAAAACAACAGAGAGATGAAACGAAAGAGGACCTCTCGTTTGAGAAAAGTTTACGTTGAAACCATAACAAGGAAATAACGCGAAAAGAAGAAAAAAAAAGTTTTAATGACATCTACTACATTTTCGTATATCTCTTAGGGTTTAGTAGTTATGTAAAATTCATCAGAATGAAGACGTTTTTAGAGGCTATTTCCAGAAAATTCAAGACATATTTTACATTTAGCTTTAATAAACGGCATTTTAAACAAAAGCATCAGAACCAATTTTGCGAAAAACAAAATTTTCAAAAAATATTCCATGATAAGCGTACTCTGTGATAGGCGGATTTTCTTGAAAACCTTTGTGTCTCATACTTGGAAGGTACTAAACTAAAAAATCAAATTTCATATCTTTTCGTTTCTGAGGTAGGCTGCCTACACATACACAGAAGGACATCTTTGCAAAACTGTTTTTTACTTTCTCTACACGTACTATGTACATAGTGTATAGAGAAGGTATTGCATTCGATCTAAAAATTCGATACCGAGATTTTGCCGCAAATGCATGTTTTGGGTCCCACTGAATCCAAAAAGAGCATTTTAGGAAAGGGCCCGTGTGCGAGAGAACTTGATTACTCAAAGTGAAAAGTAAATTACACACCAAAATAAAAAAGCAGTTAAACTTGGATTTAAACCACTTACGACATTTTAGTCGGAATCTCAAAACTTCTTGTGGATTGCCGAGAACACCTCGAGTCAGCGGGTGCATTTAATGTCATGTCGGCATGTAGCCATGGTAGCTCCGTGGTTCGCATCCCGGCTAACGTATTGAATTGTTCAGTCAGACTCTATTATCCACACACAAATGAAACAATAATTGACAATATTCCATTCAAAGTATCAAGAATGTACAGCGTAAAGTTGTCAGCAGCCGTAAGATGTGTCCACTACGATTGAAAATGAAGAAAACCGAAATTCCTGCTCTTGTTAAACATTTCACTTTCTCTAGCACGTGTGTACATATCTGCGACGTTCAATAAGGTCCAAGAAATTCCACTCGTAGTATCAAAAAATGTTGTGTTTAGTAATCGTCGTGTCTTACTAGATGGCAGTTAAAGTTTCAGATATATCCATCACTTGGTTTCCTTGCCATAGGCGATTGAATCAACAATCTTCGGCTTCTTTAGAAATATGGAAAAAAAAACAAAAAAGGAGTTTCGTGAGGTGATTAAACATTTCTATTTAAAAGACTTAACACCGAAAGAGATAAATGCCGAGTTAAGTTCATGGCACATCTGCTCCTCCGTTTGTAACAATTTACAATTGAATAAATGAATTTAAACGTGGTCGAACATCCACAAATGATGAACATCGTTCCGGACGTTCAGTAGAAGTGGCTTCCTCAGAAATTATTTACAAAATTCAGGATATGGTTTTGAGTGATCGACGAATCAAAGTTCGCGAAATAGTAGAGGCCTCAGGCATATCACAGTGTTCTCAATTATGCACCAAAATTTAGGTCTGACAAAGATCTCGGCAAGATCGGTGCCGTGTATGCTCTCAATGGAGAACACTTCCAGTTGTGTGATCGATTCGGAAGCTGGTTTCGCACTTTTCCGTCGCAATCCTGACGACTTTCTCCGTCAACACATAACTGTGAATGGAACATGGACACCCTGCTACACTCCAGAGACAAAAGTACAGTCAAAACAGCGAGTTTTAAATGTTAACCAGCTCTGAAGAAGGCAAAGGTGGTGAAATCTGCAGACAAGGTGATGGCCTCGAATATTTGGGAATCATCTGCATTGATTACCTACAGAAAGAAAGAACGATAAACCGGTTAAACGGAGAAATCAAGAAAAAACATCTTCATCTGCCAAAGAAAAGGATGCTCTCCCACCAAGACATGCAAGGATACACCTGCGCAGTTTCGATGGCAAAAATTGTACAGTTAATGCTCCAATTACTGCAACATCCACCGTATTCACCAGATTTGGCCCACAATGACTTTTTTTTTTAATTCACACTTGAAAAAGTGGCTCGACGAAAACGATTCACGTCTAACGAAAAGGTCATCTCCCTATTTTGAGAACCTTCCGAAATTCTACTTAAAACAGTTAAGAGAAACAGTTGGAGAAACGCTTGGAAAGGTGCATCGAGCTAAAAGGAGATTATGTTGAAAAATAAAAGAAATCTACCTAAAGTAATTTGATTTTCTATATTTTTCTAAGGGTTTCTATAACGTTCGTTATATTATGTACATAGTAGCTAAGGAAGGTTTTGTATTCTACCCAAAAATTTAATGTTGAAATTTCACCGCAAATATTTGGAGGTCCCCTGAGTTCAAGAAAAGCATTTTTAGGAAAAGCTCCGCGTTTATATATGTGTGCGTCTGTCGACAGTATAGCTCTAAAACCTAAAGACAGTTAAATAACAATAGGTACTTATGTTCCAAGCATTGTGGCGCCATGGTTAGACCGCTCGCGGCCGGGGTTCGATCCCAAGCCCTGCATGTGGGACTCGTGAAGGACGAAGCGACGTCAGGGCGGGTTTTCTCGCCACTAATTGCTCCACCTTTCCACTTCCTCAAGTTCATGCATGACTACAGGCCGACCCCAGGTAACAGGTTCTCCATTCTGTGTTTCGTGCCGTTGGCTCCCCGACAGACTTCTAGCCTCTTGACATCCACTTGTCAGTCTTACAAATACGGGGAGGGTAAGCCGATTATGTAAGGAAACGAAACTATTCCAAGGATAAGACAAGAAGATTTTCAACAAAATTCCCCTACCACAAAGTACCCTTAACATGGAAAACTTTTTAAAAATGTTGTTTTCCTTAAAAATGGGTTTAACGATTTTGATTAAAATACCGTATATTAAATATATTTACATTACAAATAAAAATGTGCATTTTGAATTATCTGGCAATAGCCTGGAGGCCGTCTAGCTTCTGAATGAGTTTTGTAGAGTTTTGCACAACGGTTAAACCCTAAATAAAAACTCAATACACAAAAAATGTATTTCTTGTTGAAACACGTAATTTATGTCATAAACGTCTTTCTTGTAGAGTGGACCATTTTTTTTTTAAATATTTCTTGATATTGGTTTCAATTTTAAACCTGGTGTCTTAAGTTTTTTCAAAGGGACCTTAATTATTTCACGTAGCGACCAGCTTTTAAAGTATTTGACTATCGCTTTAGCATACTGTATTCCCTTATTTTCTTGTACTCAACAAAGAGGACAGTAATAAGATCAATTCTCCTAATGTTTAGCATGATGTAAATGAAAGAATATTCTGTTGTAAGAATAGTTTATATACAGGGTTACTACAAAAGAAATAGACAACTTCAACTACCACAAAAATGAAACGATGCGCTCACAAAAACCAGCATCGTCTTCATCATGTCGCAGCCTGTCGATGCAAAAGTCACGCCGTATGACCTTATCTTCTTCACTCAGAAACTGCAACATCTGTAATCTGTAAGGCATCATGTGCAGTCGCTTCCGCAAGATTTTCCATACAGTTTTCTGTGGAATTTGTAATTGCATGCTTGCCCTAGATGTCGATTTCTGTGGGCTTCTTATGTAGGCAGAACGAACACGTTCAACGTTTTCTTCCGAAACTCTTGGTCTTCCCGAGCTCTTCCCTTTGCACAAACATCCCGTTGTCTCGAATTTTCTATACCAGTCGTAGATTGACTGTCTAGTCGGTGGCGTTTTGTGGTAACGTGTTCTAAAATGTCGTTGGACAACAGTTGCTGATTGCATTCTAGCAAATTCCAACACGCAATATGCCTTTTCCACAGGATTTTCCGCCATTTCAGCTTCTGCAACAAACAAAACACTACAGCGTTACCAACAGTAACAAACGAAACTTTGAGAGTTTCTCAACATACCTCCAAAATAATTGGGTTGCTATCTCTAATAGTTTTTTTTTTTTTACTGGCAGTTGAAGTTGTCTATTTCTTTTGTAGTAACCCTGTATTTGGAACAGCTAGAGAAAGTTATGTGAATGGAACGCATAAGTTTCTTTATTTGAAAGGTTGGACTGCAGTACAAAACAAAACAGAATTGGATGAATAGGTAGAGTCAGACTGAAAAATTCAATGCCAAAGCCGGGATTTGAACCATTCATCTCCCGATCTCTAGCCGGTTGCTCTGCCACTGAGCTACCATGGCAACATTCCGGCATGGCATTGAATTCCTCATCTGACACGCATGTTCCCCGGTAAACCACAAGGTGATCTCAAATCATTTTGACATGACAACCCCAATGGCGTCTTACAATGTTGTAAGTACTTAAGTCCCAGGATTCATAGTATAGCCAACTATTATGAGAAATTTGTATTGGTTTAATAATTTTTTCACACAGACCGTGTGTAGGACAGGAGTTGGATAGTTAAGATTCGGACTGAAAAATTCAATGTCATAGCCTGGATCTCCCGACCTCTAGCCGGTTGCTACCATGGCAACATGCTGGCATAGCATTGCGAATTAGTTGGGAAATTCAATGCTACGCCGGCATATTGCCATGGTAGCTCAGTGGCAGAGCAACCGGCTAGAGATATGGAGATCAGTGATTCAAATCCGGCTATGACATTGAATTTTTCAGTCTGATTCTACCTATCCAACTATTGTCCTACACACGGCTAGAGACCGGGAGATCCGTGGTTCAAATCCCGGCTATGGCATTGAATTTTTCAGTCTGACTCTACCTATCCAACTTCTGTCCTACACACGACTTGTGTGAAAAAAGAATTAATCCAATAAGAATTGGATGAAGTTCACGCGGAATCTTCACATCATTGAAAACTATAATTTATTTTGGGATTAATGAATCTAAACGTGGTTCGAGAAGCACCAAAGTCGAATTGCACTGCGGCCGTCCAATGAGGTCACTACACAGGAAACCATTGACAAAGCTGAGCGAGTGTATAATATCGTGCACGGAGAATTGGTTATGAAGAAGCTGGGAACAAAGATCACTCTCAGTCGATCAAAAGCTCATCCGGAACAACATTTCAACACAACCTCCGGAGATGTTTAATTGCAATCCCCAAGACCCTTTGTGGCTGCTGATGAAACCTGGATACATCATTACACATCAGAATCAAACTGGCAATCGAAATATATTTTGTCAGCTGATGCGGTGATGTCCTCTGTTTTTTTGTGGCTCCTAATGAATATTCCTGGAGAAAGGCAGAACCATAAGTGGACCTTATTATACTTCAATTTTGCATCGTTTGAAACTTGAGAAAAAACCAAGATTGGCGCGCAAAAAAGTAGTGTTTCAGCAGGATAACACACGTCAGGCATAACAATGGCGACAGTGCTCGTCCACCGGACTTAGGCCCAAGTAAAGACTTCCTGTTCCCTAAGTTGAAACTGTGGTTTGGTCACAAGAAATGAGAAAGTGATGGTCGCAGAGTTTGACAAAGCTTTCCTATGGAATCAAAAAGCTGGCGGATCTCAAAGGAGACTGGGAGATTCGGGAGAGGCTTTTACGAAACAAACTTTTTGCTTTTTTACCAGACGTTTCGAACACCCTCGTAAGCTATACAACGAACGTTTTATAAACCCTTAGAAAAATATAGAAAAGCAAATTACTTTAGGTAGAGTTGTTTTATTTTTCAACATAATCTCCTTTCAGCTCGATGCACCTTTCCAAGCGTTTCTCCAAATGTTTTAAGCCTTTCAAAAGTAGGATTTCGCAAGGTTCTCAAAATAGGGAGATGACCTCTTCGTTAGACGTGTATCGTTTTCCCCCTAACCATTTTTTTCAAGTTTGGAGAAACGAAAAAGTCACCGACGGCCAAATCTGGTGAATATGGTGGATGTTGTAGTAATTCTAACCTTAATCTACAACTTTCGCCATAGAAACTGAGCAGGTGTGCACCCTTGCATTGTCTTGGAGAAGAGAACCTTTTTCTTTCCAGACAAGGGCATTTTTCCTCATTTCTCCGTTCAACCGGTGCAATAACGATACATTTATCGCTCTTCCTTTCTGCAAGTAATCAATGTAGATGATTTCGAGGTGCATCCCAAGACAAGCCGAGGCCATCACCTTGTTTGCAGATATCACCAGTGTTGGCTTCTTGGGAGCTAATTTGCCTTTAAAAACACACTGGAGTGTAGTACAGTTATGTATCGATGCAGAAACCATAGCACTGCGACGGAAAAGTGCGAAACCAGCTTCCGAATCGATCACACGATTGCGTCTGTTTTCCATTGAGAGCAAACGCGGCACCCATCTTGCCGACACCTTTTTCACACCTAATGTTTGGTACAACATTGATAACACTGTACCTTGTGATATGCATTGTACTATTTATCGAACTTTGATTCGTCAATAACTCAAAACTGAATTTCGTCAATTATTTATTTCGAAAGAAGTTATACTTCTACTGGACGTTTGGAACGTTGTTCATCATTTGTGGATGTTCAGCCACGTTTAAATTCATTTATCTAATTATAAATTGTTGCAAACGCAAGAGCAGATGTGTCATGAAGTTGATCCAACTCGGCTTTTGACTCTTTCGGTGTTAAGTCTTTTAAATAGATGTGTTTAATCACCGCACGAAACTCTTTTTTTTTCCCCCATATTTTTAAAGAAACACAAGATTGTTGATTCAATCGCCGCCTATGACAACGAAACCACGTGATGGAACCGTCATCTAGTAAGAGATGACGCTTAGTAAATACTAAGGATGCTCCGAGTGTTTTCTTGTTTTTTATAAGGCCTTACTGAACTCGCTGGTACTGGCCAAAACAAGCTTCCAGAAAATACAGCACCTTATACTTTTAGGCCAATTTCAGGTTACAAAGTTATACGCAATTTTTCACGCGCTTTGCCCGTTCTTTGTAATGAGATTTGTAGAGGGCTGCATTAATAATTAATAAGCTTTTTGGTGTGACTAGATTGAAATATATTTTTTACATCCTGTAATAAAGTTTTATTGTTATACGTTTAACAAACGAGTATGAAATTATTAAAACTGAATCACTGGTATATTTTATCCCCATTTGAATGTCTATATAATGACTCATTGATGCGTGCCGTAAAATTAATCAACTGATTTTGCTGTCACTGGCGTTGATTGATGTTTAATTTATTCTCGACTGGTGTTTTGACACTTGTTTCGGTGTGTGCATATTGTGCTCATTTCAAAGCATAATGTGCAGAAAAACTGAACAATGTCTGCTTTATATCAGTTCAGTGTTAAACAATTCAAACAATAGAAATACGTCTAAAACCAACTTCTTAAAAGGAAAAGCTATTATAATCCATCTAGAAATCCTTTCCACATCATTACTGAAAACCAGAAGCCAGATTAAATAACAAATTTATAATTTCAGTATTGTAAAAATACAAAAAAAAACAAAAAAAAAATAAAATAAAAAAAAAAAAAAAAACAAGGGTTCAGAATGTGAAATGGGAAATGTCTTAAATACTTAACCCTTAATTGCATCGTGTTGTAACAAAGATGATAAATCAAAGCCTTTAGTACTTTAGTTTACTTTTTTCTAATTTCGGTTTGCACTAACCTTCTGCAATAAAATTGAGGTAGTTACAGCTGTTTTATAGTTTCAAAATATTAATTTATAAAATTAATAAAACTTTAGGTGTCGGCAAGATGGTTGCCGCGTTCACTCTCAATGGAGAATAAACGCAATAGTGTGATCGATTTGGTAGCTAGTTTGGCACTTTTTCGTCGCAATCCTGAAGAGTTTCTGCACCGATACATAACTGTGGATGAAACGTGGATACCTTGCTATACCCCAGAGACAAAAGTACGTCGAAACAGTGGGTTTTTAAAGGTTAATCGGCTCCGAAGAAGGCAAAGATGGTGAAATCTGTACACAAGGCGATGGCCTCGGGTTTTTGAGATGCACGCGGATTTATACATGCAGAAAGGATGAACGATAATTGGAGAGTAATGCATCGTTATTGCATCGGTTGAACAGACAAATCAAGAAATAAAAAAAGGCTTCAACTTGCAAAGAAAAAGATTCTCTTCCGTCAAGACAATGCAAGGGTGCACACCTGCGCAGTTTCGATAGCGAAAATTATAGAATTAAGATTCGAATTACTGCAACATCCACCGTATTCACCAGATTTGGCCCTCGGTGACTTTTGTTTTAATATATTTCCAAATTTTGAAAAAGTGACTCGGCGGAAAACGCTTCACGTCTAACGAAGACGTTATCTCCCAAATAAATGCCTATTTTGAGGTCCTTCCGTGATCCTACTTTTTGAAAGGCTTAAAACAGTTGGAGAAACGTTGGGAAAGTGCATCGAGCTCACAGGAGATTATGTTGAAAAAAATCGACCAAAATAATTGTATTTCTATCTTTTTCTGTGGACTTATGGAAGGCCCCTTTTATTTTTTGGAAATAAAGTACACATTGATGTAAGGTTTTTTTATTAAACCTTTGTAAATTATGAATGCAAACGTGTGCAGCTAATATTGCACGAGCATCTGAAACACAAGTTGGTTACAGAGATGGCGGCAGGTATAAGTTAAGATGAAGGCGAGCGACAGTCTCTTGTTATCAGCAGTTTTGTTTGCACCCAACACTTTACTCCAATAACTTGGTCTGCTCTCTTAATTAAGTTAATGAGCCAGAAACACAGATTGCGCCACCAGCACCACCTTAACTCCCTTCTCGAGAGCTCTAATCAGATTCAAAATATTTCACTCGAGCTCATAAATACTCCCGCCATATTAGGCGTATCTCTTCTTCTTCTTCTCCTCCTCCTCCTCCTCTTAACAGATATCGATGTCCGTTAATTTTAAATAAGAAACTTTTGTTGCATTGTGTGTGCTTTCCTTTGCGGCAAGCGAGATAATAGTG
The DNA here is from genome assembly GCA_030762935.1 of Hymenopus coronatus. NCBI lineage: Eukaryota > Metazoa > Arthropoda > Insecta > Mantodea > Hymenopodidae > Hymenopus > Hymenopus coronatus. The sequence goes on from CM060890.1 coordinate 149,059,358, forward strand.
CTCTGTCTTTGCTGCGTGCTTAGGGGTAGGCGGGGCAGAATAGCCCATCTTAAATTGTACGTGCTTTATGCAGCATGGATATCCAAAGGACTGAGGTCGGAGGAACGTGCAGACCATGGGACTCGTGCTCGTCTACCTATCCATTGGTCATGATAAATACCAGCCAGTGCATATTGAACTACGAGACTAAAATGAGCTGGAGCTCCGTTATTCATTAATCACGTGTTTCTTCTAGTAAGTCTGGAAGAGTCCCTGTGCTGGAGGAATGCATTACACAAATGTTAACAAGTAGCCATGACAACACAAGGCCAACTATGCAGGGTAAAATCCTTCTATGAATGAACGCATAAATAACTGAAGTTTTTAGTTTGGACCCTGAAAGCCGTTGAAGGCGACTTTCATTAATAAATTGTAACGCGAAAATGAAGTGTTTTAGAGCATATGTTTATATGAACATATTTTGTTGTTTTGATGTAAAGATCCCAACCTCAGAATGATTTAAAAGTAGCTTTACAACGCTTGGTGATGGATTCCTGACATCAAAACAAGAAAATATGCCTCGTATAAACAAATGCTCTAAAACGCTTCGTTTTCGTGTTATCAATTTATTAATGAAAGTCACCTTCAACAGTTTTCCGGCTCCAACATGATAACTTCGTTTATTTATGTGCTCATTTATTGAAGGCTTTAACCTGAAGAGTTGGCCTTGTGTTGCCATGGCTACTTGTTAACATTTGTGTAATACATTCCCCCAGCATGATGTCTACAGAGACTCTTTTAGACTTAGGAGAAGAAAATGGGTTAGTGAATAATGGAGCTCCAGCACATTTAAGCGTCGTTGTTCAAGGTGTACTGGATGGTATTATCATGATAGATGGATAGATAGACGAGGACCAGTCCCATGGTCTACAGGTTCCTCCGAGCTCAGTCCTTCAGTTTTTCTCTTTGGGGTCACCTTTAAACAATGTCTGCTTTAGACAGCAGATGAAGAAACTCTTAATCTGGGTGTCATGAATCTCCGCGAAACCATCGAAACCGACAGGGAGTATTGAGAATCCATGCGTGTGTAGACACTTCAAGCATTTTCTATGACTTCTGTTTAGGTTGAACCCCTTCTAGAAAGTTGAAAACCTCAAAAATTGTATCAAAAATTGTGTCACTTTACAATGTTTTGATCAATATCAATTTGAACTTCAATTACCGGAAAACGAAGAGTTTCGGGAAATGTGTTTGTATGAACATTTTTTCTTGTTTGGATATGAGATACCAGTCGCAAAAGTACTTGTAATTCATCTTGTATTAAATTATAAGGTAACCCCTGCTGTCGCGGCCTTTCTCCACTGCGTGAGAGATCCGAGAGTCGCGGGCAAAGACGCACTAAAATACGTTCTTACGATAAATGTTGACATACGGGCAGCACTCGTCTAAACTTAGTGATAACATCACAAGGATTCCTACTGCTAAGTTTCTGTGAATATCTTTAACTTGTTATACTGCCTGTTTGGGAGCAGCATTTACTTAAGGTAAGGACTCCAGTGTGACTCTGGTCTAAGTTCAGCAGCAGGAATCCTCGTGATGTTATCATTAAGTTTCTAAGAACATCTTTAACTTGTTATACTGTCTGTTTGGGAGCAGTATTTATTTAAAGTAAGGACTCCAGTGTGACTCTGGTCTAAGATCAACAGCAGGAATCCTTGTCCATGTTATCACCAAGTTTCTGAGAACATCTTTAACTTGTTATACTGTCTGTTTGGGAGCAGTATTTATTTAAGGTAAGGTCTCCAGTGAGACTCTGGTCTAACCTTAGCAGGAGGAATCCTTGTGAAGTTATCACCAAGTTTCTGAGAACATCTTTAACTTGTTATACTGTCTGTTTGGTAGCAGTATTTATTTAAGGTAATGACTCCAGTGTGACTCTGGTCTAACCTTAGCAGCAGGAATCCTTGTGAAGTTATCACCAAGTTTCTGAGAACATCTTTAACTTGTTATACTGTCTGTTTGGGAGCAGTATTTATTTAAGGTAAGGACTCCAGTGTGACTCTGGTCTAACCTTAGCAGCAGGAATCCTTGTGATGTTATCACCAAGTTTCTGAGAACATCTTTAACTTGTTATACTGTCTGTTTGGGAGCAGCATTTATTTAAGGTAAGGACTCCAGTGTGACTCTGGTCTAACCTTAGCAGCAGGAATCCTTGTCCATGTTATCACTAAGTTTCTGAGAACATCTTTAGCTTGTTATACTGTCTGTTTGGGAGCACCATTTATTTAAGGTAAGGACTCCAGTGTGACTCTGGTCTAACCTTAGCAGCAGGAATCCTTGTGATGTTATCACCAAGGTTATGAGAACATCTTTAACTTGTTATACTGTCTGTTTGGGAGACGCATTTATTTAAGGTAAGGACTCCAGTGTGACTCTGGTCTAACCTTAGCAGCAGGAATCCTTGTGAAGTTATCACCAAGTTTCTGAGAACATCTTTAACTTGTTATACTGTCTGTTTGGGAGCAGTATTTATTTAAGGTAAGGTCTCCAGTGTGACACTGATCTAACTTTAGCAGCAGGAATCCTTGTGATATTATCACCAAGTTTCTGAGAACATATTTAACTTCTTATACTGCCTGTTTGGGAGCAGCATTTATTTAAGGTAAGGACTCCAGAGTGACTCTGGTCTAAGCGTAGCAGCAGGAATCCTTGTGATGTTATCACCAAGATTCTGAGAACATATTTAACTTGTTATACTGCCTGTTTGGGAGCAGCATTTATTTAAGGTAAGGACTCCAGTGTGACTCTGGTCTAAGCTTAGCACCAGGAACCCTTGTGATGTTATCACCAAGTTTCTGAGAACATCTTTAACTTGTTATACTGTCTGTTTGGGAGCAGCATTTATTTAAGGTAAAGTCTCCAGTGTGACTCTGGTCTAAGCTTAGCAGCAGGAATCCTTGTGATGGTATCATCAAGTTTCTGAGAACATCTTTAACTTGTTATACTGCCTGTTTGGGAGCAGTATTTATTTAAGGTAAGGACTCCAGTGTGACTCTGGTCTAAGCTCAGCAGCAGGAATCCTTGTGATGTTATCACTAAGTTTCTGAGAACATCTTTAACTTGTTATACTGTCTGTTTGGGAGACGCATTTATTTAAGGTAAGGTCTCCAGTGTGACTCTGGTCTAAGCTTGGCAGCAGGAATCCTTGTGATGTTATCACTAAGTTTCTGAGAACATCTTTAGCTTGTTATACTGTCTGTTTGGGAGCAGCATTTATCTAAGGTAAGGTCTCCAGTGTGACACTGATCTAACCTTAGCAGCAGGAATCCTTGTGATCTTATCACCAAGTTTCTGAGAACATCTTTAACTTGTTATTCTCCCTGTTTGGGAGCAGCATTTATTTAAGGTAAGGACTCCAGTGTGACCCTGGTCTTACCTTAGCAGCAGGAATCCTTGTGATGTCATCACCAAGTTTCTGAGAACATCTTTAACTTGTTATACTGCCTGTTTGGGAGCAGTATTTATTTAAGGTAAGGACTTCAGTGTGAATCTGGTCTAACCTTAGCAGCAGGAATCCTTGTGAAGTTATCACCAAGTTTCTGAGAACATCTTTAACTTGTTATACTGTCTGTTTGGGAGCAGTATTTATTTAAGGTAAGGACTCCAGTGTAACTCTGGTCTAACCTTAGCAGCAGGAATCCTTGTCCATGTTATCACTAAGTTTCTGAGAACATCTTTAGCTTGTTATACTGTCTGTTTGGGAGCACCATTTATTTAAGGTAAGGACTCCAGTGTGACTCAGGTCTAACCTTAGCAGCAGGAATCCTTGTGATGGTATCATCAAGTTTCTGAGAACATCTTTATAACTTGTTATACTGTCTGTTTGGGAGCAGTATTTATTTAAGGTAAGGTCTCCAGTGAGACTCTGGTCTAACCTTAGCAGGAGGAATCCTTGTGAAGTTATCACCAAGTTTCTGAGAACATCTTTAACTTGTTATACTGTCTGTTTGGGAGCAGTATTTATTTAAGGTAATGACTCCAGTGTGACTCTGGTCTAACCTTAGCAGCAGGAATCCTTGTGATGTTATCACCAAGTTTCTGAGAACATCTTTAGCTTGTTATACTGTCTGTTTGGGAGCAGCATTTATTTAAGTTAAGGACTCCAGTGTGACTCTGGTCTAAGCTCAGCAGCAGGAATCCTTGTGATGTTATCACTAAGTTTCTGAGAACATCTTTAGCTTGTTATACTGTCTGTTTGGGAGCAGCATTTATTTAAGGTAAGGACTCCAGTGTGACTCTGGTCTAACCTTAGCAGCAGGAATCCTTGTCCATGTTATCACTAAGTTTCTGAGAACATCTTTAGCTTGTTATACTGTCTGTTTGGGAGCAGCATTTATTTAAGGTAAGGACTCCAGTGTGACTCTGGTCTAACCTTAGCAGCAGGAATCCTTGTCCATGTTATCACTAAGTTTCTGAGAACATCTTTAGCTTGTTATACTGTCTGTTTGGGAGCAGCATTTATTTAAGGTAAGGTCTCCAGTGTGACACTGATCTAACCTTAGCAGCAGGAATCCTTGTCCATGTTATCACTAAGTTTCTGAGAACATCTTTAACTTGTTATACTGTCTGTTTGGGAGCAGCATTTATTTAAGGTAAGGACTCCAGAGTGACTCTGGTCTAAACTTAGCAGCAGGAATCCTTGTGATGTTATCACTAAGTTTCTGAGAACATCTTTAACTTGTTATACTGTCTGTTTGGGGAGCAGCATTTATTTAAGGTAAGGACTCCAGTGTGACTCTGGTCTAAGCTCAGCAGCAGGAATCCTTGTGATGTTATCACCAAGTTTCTGAGAACATCTTTAACTTGTTATACTGTCTGTTTGGGAGCAGTATTTATTTAAGGTAACGATTTCAGAGTGACTCGGATCTGTCGCGCAGTAAGAGAGGTCGTGAGAGGGTTTACCTTATAATTTAATGGCTATATATAGTTAATTTCTCAGAAAATTAATTACACAACATGAAAGGCTCAGCACTGAGAATTAAATTGTCACTTTTCAATGTGATCTCCGTTCTTTCCCACAGTTTTAGTCCACCTTTAACGAGGGCACGTAGTCCTGTGAGGTAACACGGCCCCCGTAAAGGTGAATCCCGCAGCGGTCCCAACAGATGGAAGTCTGATGGCAGATGAGGCAAGGCTTTCATCCAATGTCTTCAGTGGTGTGTGGTTTGCATTTTCATGCAGATGCAGAACGTTCGTTGGGCGAACTCGCTGAAGAGGGTGCTGATGTATTGCACAGAATATGTTGTGCATCTCTGCTCCAAAACAAATCAACAAGAATCTCACTCTGTTGTCCCCATCAGTTTCATGACACAGTTTTCAATTTTTTCCATGTAAAGATTCAGCAATTTTCTTGAAAGTTTTCTGTCAGATTCTTGGAATATGTTGATCTTAATTATTAAGTTTGGTATTAAAACGCATTCTCGTTCTTGAATTATGTCATTCACGAACACGCACACACGCAAACCATTTAGTAAAAATGATTTTCTTTTGGATGTAACTTGCATTTCCAGTGAAGTCTCGGTATCGAATCTTTGCGTGCAGTGCAATACCTTCTCTAGTTATGTACCGTGTCACAGACAAAGAAAGTAAACGTACGTATTGTGGTCTAATGTGCAGATGACCCTCTTGCCCCTTCTTCCCCTACGAGGCGCTATGCTTCTTACTTAATTTAAGGAAGATTGATGATACAGTGTTTTGTAATACAACTCATTGATCCGTAGTGTAGTGGTTAGCAAGCTTGTAACCAAGGTGGCAGGCTCAAACCCTGCGGAGAACGTCGTAAATTTACGCACGTAAAAGAAACACTCAAACCTGCTAAAGAAGCCTCTGAGCAAAATTAAGCAGTCTTTCACTCCCAATATAGAATGGGACGCTGAGAACCATGGAGATAGTCACAATGAGCATACCTGCCACGCCGCACCAAGTACCATCGCCAACACATCCAACCCTGACCCTGGAGGTCGGGTAGCCGGCCGCGGGAAGCGACCCGCCACCTCCCGAATGCGGGTCACAACAGATTCATTCACGATAATAACCAAATCATGTGAAAATAATAAAATTGTGACTATACCTTACTTTCCATCATCGTTTGCGCTTCCGTCGACTCGTCACTCCAAGGTCTTCCAAGGTGTCAATGCGTTGGTCAAGGTTCTTCGTCCTTTCGACGAAATCTTAGATATTTTCCCCAAGTTATCACTCGTCCTTTTTCACGCCGGCCAGTTGTTCGTCGATTTTGTTCAATATCTGTCTTCATCTTCATCCACCGACGTCAACTCGGTTCTCATCTTGTCCATTCCGTTTCCACCTTCTTTTCCATCATCTTCTACATTCCTAATTTTATTTCATCCGTTACGGATTTCGTTTTCGTCTTCATTACTGCCTGCATCTTCTCCATTTCCGCTTCCATCTTCTTTTTGCATTCCTGATTTTATTTTCTTGATTTCGGCAAGTAGAGTTCACTTCATGTTCTCTATCCTGACGCTAAATCCCACTTCTGACACCAGTATAACAAAAACTCTTATTTATTACTCAAACCAAGAACTCTTTGTTTCTTCAACAAACTGGTTACAATTACAATTTGCTGCTGCTGCTGCTACATGCTGTCAAACTGACTCAACTGCTGCATGCAAACGCTTGAAAACTGAATCAAAAAATACAATTTTCGAAATTCTGGTTTTCTCAAAAATGGCTGTAACGATTTTGATTATAATATGATAATTTAAAGATATTTATATGACATATAAAATGTACATTTTGAATTTTCCGGGAAGACATGTTTATGCTGGATGGATTTTGCGAAAGTTTATATAACTGGTAAACTGTAAGAGAAAGACAAAAACCTACTTATCAAAAATGTAGAGCTCATTAAAACACACAATATGCCATATTCACTTTTTCGTGGAGCTGACCGTTTTTAAGATATTCATTGTTATTGGTTTCAGTTTTAAAACATTATATATTTCTTATACGGGAATTTGTCAACTCCATACAAACAAAGCAACCTTAGTCACATGGCAACCAGAGTTTAAAACATTTGACTATCACTTTAGCCTAGTGTACTTCCTTATTTCGCTTCTTCTTACAAGGAAGCAAGTGATAAGACTATTTCTGCTAATTTTTCTCGATTAGCATGAAGAAAATAGAGGCATAAGCTTTTTAACAATTGTTTGTTGCAGAGATGTAGAGAAAGGCATGTGAATAGAACACATTAGATTTTTTAAGTGTGAACTAAAGGAAACACAGAGAAACCTAGGGTAATTTCAAAAAGTAGATGTATTGTGAACCCAAGGTTATATATTAGAGCAAAGTTTTTAAGTTTTTGTCGCAGGGGCCTCTTTTAGTGACGGGACAAAAACATAATCAAATTTGATCATAGCTTCCAAACTATTAGAGCAAAAAAGATTAAATGTGCACTGTAACTTATATTACAGATTTGCTATAAATTTAAAAAATCTGATTTGTTCCATTCACATGACTTTCTCTACATTGCTGTTAAAAAGCTTATTCTTCTATCCACTTTATGATGATGGAGATAAACATTAGCAGCAATTGTCTTATTATTTGTTTCCATATAATTACAAGGAAATAAATTGGGCTAAAGCGATTGTCAAATGTTTTAAAAACAGGTTGTCATGTGGTTGAAATCCGTTTCTATGCAGGACCAGGAGATTACAATGTTCCGTGTGAGAAAAGTTTAAGTATTTTGAATCTGAAACAAATAACGACGAATATCTCAGAAATTGTCAATTCCATGAAAAAAACATATATTACATTTTTTGTTTTGTTTTGGTAAGTGTTTGTCTATTTCTTACGGTTTACCAGTTACACAAAATTAAGCAATATTCATTCAGAATAAAGTAGTCTTCAGAGGCTATTGACAGAAAATTTAAGATATACATTTATTTGTCATGTAAATATCTTTAATATACAGTACTTTAAACAAAATCGTTAGAACCGTTTTTGAGAAAATCAAATATTCGAAACGTTTTCCATGTAAAGAGTATTTTGAGGTGGGGGAATGTTTCCCAAAATCTTCGAGAGGCATCCTTGAAAATACTAAACTTAAATATCAAGTTTGGCATTTTACCGACTTTTCGTTTTTGATTTATCGGGTTCACAGACACACACAAACACACGGACATTTTTCTAGAAATACTTCTTTTTGGATTTAGGGGACCCTAAAACTTCTATTTCCAGTGAAACCTAGGTTGGAATGGAACACCTTCTCTATACACTATGTACATAGTACGTGAAGAAAATAAAAAGTTAGCATTACTTGTAAGGTATTTCACATTTTCGGTCATAGGTCTCCTTAAGTTATTACTGTGTGATATTTTGAAAGCTATAGATATAGACGCAACAGTTTTTTGTCGCGTGAATTTGAAACCGATGATGAGAAAGGTGATCAAGATCAGCATATTTTTATTGGAATCCGGTTTTGGTGGGAGCATGGCGGTAATCTGATGAAGAGAGAGAGGAGGTTATTATGCCAGGGCATATGGTGGAGTTCCCATAGTAACCATTATAAACAACCCCCATACTGTCTCTGGTCTGCATTATAACACACATTAGCTTAATCTCTTCTGCTCCTGTGCTTTTAATACAGCTTTCCTGTCAGTACCTCCAACACTGCAACCTGCAGAACCATAACATTTGCTTGTACCATTCAATCGGATATTTAAAAATATGTTTCGAGAAGCAGTCAATGCATAACCGACATATATCTAACTCACCTACTCGTATTAAATGAGTGCACCATTTAACTTGAGAACCAAACCTTGTAGAAAGAGGGAAAGTAAAAGGCATTAGTTGTGTTTTAAGTGAAGAAGCTTTCGAGGTTCAAGATACATTTTTTAAATGGGATCAAAATTTTACTTTCTCTAGCCCGTATGTACAATGTACATAGTGGATAGCGAAAGTATTGTATTCCACCCAATAAATTCGATGTCAAGATTTCACTGGAAATACATGTTTTGAGACTTCCTGAATCAAAAAAAGAGTGTGTGCCTGTCTATGTGGTGCCTGTGGGCAGCATACCTCAAAAACGAAAAGACCGTTAAATACCAAACTTGGTACTTAGGTTTGCTATCTTCCAAGGATGCGACACGAAGATTTTCAATAAAATCTCCCCACCCCGACTACCCTTTAGATGGAAAATTTTTCGCAAATTTTGATTTTCTCAAAAATGGCTTTAGCGAATTTGATCAAAATGTCAAATAGATATTTACATCATAAATACAATGTATATCTTCAATTATCTACGAAAAGCCTCTGATGACATCTTTATTCTGAATGAATTTTGCGGAATTTTGCATAACTGGTAAACTGTAAGAGATGGAAGGGAACTTACATTATAGAAAATGTAGAGCTCGTCAAAACACACAATTTATGCTAAATACATTTTTTTCGAGGAGTGAATCGTTTTTCAGATATTCCTTGTTTTTGCTTTTAGCTTTAAAAAACTTTTCTCATACAAGAATTTGTCAACTCCTGTCCATACAAAAAAAAAACGAACTTCAGTCACATAGCAACCAGCATTTGACTATCACTTTAACCTATGGTACTCCGCTGTTTAGCTTCTACTTACAAGGACGCAAGTAATAAGACTATTTCTGCTAATTTTTTCTCGAATAGCATGAAGTAAAAAGAAGCATAAGCTTGTTGCAGAGATGTAGAGAATGCCATATGAATGGAAGACATCAGATTTCTACTTTACTATGCCCAGAGATTTTCTATGAACTAAAGATGAAATCAAATAATAACGTATTAGATGTATTTATTAGAGCGCGGACGAGGTGGGGAGCGAGTCACGGCTCAGTTTTGCAGGGACTCCCCGAGTTAAGCGGCTCGTATATCAAGCCGGCGATTCTGTTCCCAGACAGTCGCGCATGTTGAAAAGGGTCCTCAGATCGTAATCTTACCCGCTATTAATAATTATTACCAGCTACGTGCCAACTTAACTCCTTTTTGTTACGTCATCACAGTCAACTGAAAATATGACCAAATTTCTGACTTCTTAGTTGTATTACTAAAAAATTGTTTCTTTATTTCTTATTTAAAGGGATCACTTTTTACTTTCTCTATATAGTGTATACAGTAAGTGTTGTAAGAATTCGATACTCAGATTTCCCCTGAACGGAAAAAAAACCAATAAAAACAACATTAAAATTGAGCGAATGTCTGTGTGTGTGTGTCTGTGTGTATATGTGCTTGTCTGTGTGTGTGCCTCTGTCTGTCTGTGTGTGTTTCTGTCTGTGTCTGTGTGTGTATATGTCTGGTAGTGTTTAACGCCCGCTTTAACTAATTATGGCACCGCAGGCGGTGACACTGATGATACATGAATGATGATGGAGCACCGGTGGAATGCGATGGCGGGGGAAAACCGGAGTACCCGTAGAAAACCTGCCCCAGCGCCGCTTTGTCCACTACAAATCTCAATTGCGGTCGCTTGGGATCGAACCCCGGACGTTTAGGGGAGACGCGAGTGATTTCACTACTCGGCCACGGCGCGGTCTGTCTGTGTGTGTGTGTGTGTGTGTCTGTATGTGTATATGTCTGTCTGTGTGTGTGCCTGTATGAGTATATGTCTATCTCTGTGTGTATATGTGTGTGCCTGTAAGTGTCAGTGTGTATCTGTGTGTGTGTGTGTGCGCCTGTGTGTGTCTGTGTGTATCTGTATGTTTGTCTATGTATGTGCGCCTGTGTGTATCTGTGTGTTTGTCTATGTGTCTGCGCCTGTGTGTATCTGTGTGTTTGTCTGTGTGTATCTCTGTGTGTGTCTGTGTGTATCTCTGTGTGTGTCTGTGTGTATCTGTGTGTTTGTCTGTGTGTATCTCTGTGTGTGTCTGTGTGTATCTGTGTGTGTATCTGTGTGTATCTGTTTGTGTGTGTGCGCCTGTGTGTGTCTGTGTGTATCTGTATGTTTGTCTATGTATGTGCGCCTGTGTGTATCTGTGTGTTTGTCTATGTGTCTGCGCCTGTGTGTATCTGTGTGTTTGTCTGTGTGTATCTCTGTGTGTGTCTGTGTGTATCTCTGTGTATCTCTGTGTGTATCTGTGTGTTTGTCTATGTGTATCTGTGTGTTTGTCTATGTGTGTGTGTTCGCCTGTGTGTCTGTGTGTATCTGTATGTTTGTCTATGTATGTGCGCCTGTGTGTATCTGTGTGTTTGTCTATGTGTCTGCGCCTGTGTGTATCTGTGTGTTTGTCTGTGTGTATCTCTGTGTGCGCCTGTGTGTATCTGTGTGTTTGTCTGTGTGTATCTGTGTGTGTGTCTGTGTGTATCTGTGTGTTTGTCTGTGTGTATCTGTGTGTGCGCCTGTGTGTATCTCTGTGTGCGCCTGTGTGTTTGTCTGTGTGTATCTCTGTGTGCGCCTGTGTGTATCTGTGTGTTTGTCTGTGTGTATCTGTGTGTTTGTCTGTGTGTATCTGTGTGTTTGTCTGTGTGTATCTGTGTGTTTGTCTGTGTGTATCTGTGTGTTTGTCTGTGTGTATCTGTGTGTTTGTCTGTGTGTATCTCTGTGTGCGCCTGTGTGTATCTGTGTGCGCCTGTGTGTATCTGTGTGTTTGTCTGTGTGTATCTGTGTGTTTGTCTGTGTGTATCTGTGTGTGTGTCTGTGTGTATCTCTGTGTGTGTCTGTGTGTATATGTGTGCTTGTCTGTGTGTATCTCTGTGTTTGTCTGTGTGTATCTGTGTGTTTGTCTGTGTGTATCTGTGTGTTTGTCTGTGTGTATCTGTGTGTTTGTCTGTGTGTATCTGTGTGTTTGTCTGTGTGTATCTCTGTGTGTGCCTGTGTGTATCTGTGTGCGCCTGTGTGTATCTGTGTGTTTGTCTGTGTGTATCTGTGTGTTTGTCTGTGTGTATCTGTGTGTTTGTCTGTGTGTATCTGTGTGTGTGTCTGTGTGTATCTCTATGTGTGTCTGTGTGTATCTCTGTGTGTGTCTGTGTGTATCTGTGTGTTTGTCTGTGTGTATCTCTGTGTGTGTCTGTGTGTATCTGTGTGTATCTCTGTGTGTGTCTGTGTGTATCTCTATGTGTATCTGTGTGTATCTCTGTGTGTATCTCTGTGTGTGTCTGTGTGTATCTCTGTGTGTGTCTGTGTGTATCTCTGTGTGTATCTCTGTGTGTGTCTGTGTGTATCTCTGTGTGTTTGTCTGTGTGTATCTCTGTGTGTATCTCTGTGTGTATCTCTGTGTGTATCTCTGTGTGTATCTCTGTGTGTGTCTGTGTGTATCTGTGTGTTTGTCTGTGTGTATCTCTGTGTGTGTCTGTGTGTATCTGTGTGTTTGTCTGTGTGTATCTCTGTGTGTGTCTGTGTGTATCTGTGTGTATCTCTGTGTGTGTCTGTGTGTATCTGTGTGTTTGTCTGTGTGTATCTCTGTGTGTGTCTGTGTGTATCTGTGTGTTTGTCTGTGTGTATCTCTGTGTGTGTCTGTGTGTATCTGTGTGTTTGTATGTGTGTATCTCTGTGTGTGTCTGTGTGTATCTGTGTGTTTGTCTGTGTGTATCTCTGTGTGTGTCTGTGTGTATCTGTGTGTTTGTCTGTGTGTATCTCTGTGTGTGTCTGTGTGTATCTGTGTGTTTGTCTGTGTGTATCTGTGTGTTTGTTTGTGTGTATCTCTGTGTGTATCTCTGTGTGTGTCTGTGTGTATCTGTGTGTTTGTCTGTGTGTATCTCTGTGTGTATCTCTGTGTGTGTCTGTGTGTATCTGTGTGTTTGTCTGTGTGTTTGTCTGTGTGTATCTCTGTGTGTGTCTGTGTGTATCTGTGTGTTTGTCTGTGTGTATCTCTGTGTGTGTCTGTGTGTATCTCTGTGTGTGTCTGTGTGTATCTGTGTGTTTGTCTGTGTGTATCTGTGTGTATCTGTGTGTTTGTCTGTGTGTATCTCTGTGTGCGCCTGTGTGTATCTGTGTGTTTGTCTGTGTGTATCTCTGTGTGTGTCTGTGTGTATCTGTGTGTTTGTCTGTGTGTATCTGTGTGTATCTGTGTGTTTGTCTGTGTGTATCTCTGTGTGTATCTCTGTGTGTATCTCTGTGTGTATCTCTGTGTGTGTCTGTGTGTATCTGTGTGTTTGTCTGTGTGTATCTCTGTGTGTATCTCTGTGTGTGTCTGTGTGTATCTGTGTGTTTGTCTGTGTGTATCTCTGTGTGTATCTCTGTGTGTGTCTGTGTGTATCTGTGTGTTTGTCTGTGTGTATCTCTGTGTGTGTCTGTGTGTATCTGTGTGTTTGTCTGTGTGTATCTCTGTGTGTATCTCTGTGTGTATCTGTGTGTATCTGTGTGTATCTCTGTGTGTGTCTGTGTGTGTATCTGTGTGTTTGTCTGTGTGTATCTGTGTGTTTGTCTGTGTGTATCTCTGTGTGTATCTCTGTGTGTATCTGTGTGTTTGTCTGTGTGTATCTCTGTGTGTGTCTGTGTGTATCTGTGTGTTTGTCTGTGTGTATCTCTGTGTGTATCTCTGTGTGTGTCTGTGTGTATCTGTGTGTTTGTCTGTGTGTATCTCTGTGTGTATCTCTGTGTGTGTCTGTGTGTATCTGTGTGTTTGTCTGTGTGTATCTCTGTGTGTATCTCTGTGTGTGTCTGTGTGTATCTGTGTGTTTGTCTGTGTGTATCTCTGTGTGTATCTCTGTGTGTATCTCTGTGTGTATCTCTGTGTGTGTCTGTGTGTATCTGTGTGTTTGTCTGTGTGTATCTGTGTGTATCTGTGTGTTTGTCTGTGTGTATCTCTGTGTGTATCTCTGTGTGTATCTCTGTGTATCTGTGTGTTTGTCTGTGTGTATCTCTGTGTTTGTCTGTGTGTATCTGTGTGTTTGTCTGTGTGTTTGTCTGTGTGTATCTGTGTGTGTGTCTGTGTGTATCTGTGTGTTTGTCTGAGTGTGTGTGAGCCTCTGTGTGTCTGTGTGTGTAAAATAGCTCAAAAACGAAACGTTCCTTAAATACCAAATTTGTTATTTAAGTTCAGTATCTTCTAAGGATACGACACGAAGATTTTCTTGAAAATCCCCCTACCCCAAACTACCCTCAACATGGAAAAAAGCAGTTCTAACGATGTTGATTAAAATATCTTATATTTAAGATATTTTCATAAAAAGTACGATTAATATCTTGAATTTTTTGGGAGTAGCGTACGAAGGAGATTTTATTCTAGTTGGGTTTTTTTCAGATTTAGTAAAACGGTTAGACCGGAGGACATAGGATAAAAACTTAGTGCACAAAATATGTAAAAATCGTTAAAATACACAACTTATGTAATATTCGTTTTTTTATGTACAGCTGACAGTTTCTTAGATATTCTTTGTTATTGGTTTCAACTTTTCTCAAAGGGGAAGTGACGTTTCGTTTCATCTATCTTGTTTTACTTCAGAGCTTTATCCTAGTAAATATGCAAAATGACATTTCTGCTGTGAATGTGAGGGTTTCAGCGACGTATACATATAGCACCAACTTTGTTAAACATTCTAGACTGTTGGAGAAAGTGACGTCATGACTGGAGCAGATTGATGTATCCAATCCCAAGAGTAAAGTTCTTACCCCTCGTCCTCTTGTTCCGGCCAGAAAGCATGTTTTTGTGCCACGTCTGGCCGTGTTTAACTTATTGTCTTATTGCATATGTTTCCTTTTCTTAGATTAACTTCAAATATTGTCACCTCTTCTTTTGGAATTTCCTTTATCTTACCAAGTAGGTAGGTTGACAAGCTATTGCTTTCCACCCGAATATTTTTACTTTCTCTACACGTATGATATACATAGTGGTTAGAGAAGGTAACGTATTCCACCCAAAAATTCGATACCGAGATTTCACTGGAAATATATTAGGGTACCCTGTATCCAAAAAAAGCATTTTCAGAAAAAGGTCCGTGTGTGTGTCCGTGAACACGATAACTCAAAAACGAAAAGTCGGTAAAACACCAAACTTGGTATTTAAGTTTAGTATCTTCCAGGGATGCGACACGAAGATTTTGAGAAAAATCCCCCTTACCCCAACTAACCTTTGCATGGAACTTTTTTTCACAAAGTTTGATTTTCTCAAAAATTGCTCTAACGAATTTCATTAAAATATCGTATATTAAAGCTATTTACCTGACAAATAAAATGTATATCTTGAATTTTCTGGGAATAGCCTCTGAAGAGTACTTTATTCTGGATGAATTTTAGGAATTTAGAATAACGCTAAACCGTAAGAGATGGACAAAAACTTACTGCACGAAAACTGAAGAGCACTTTAAAACACACAATTTATGTTATATACATTTTTTTTGGAGTTCATTGTTTTTGAGACATTCCTAGTTTTTGGTTTCTGCTTTGAAAATTTTAAACTTTTCTCACACAGGAATTTATCAACTGCTGTCCATACAAAAGAACTACAGTCACATAGCAACCAACTTTTGACTATCACTTTAACCTATGGTACTCCCTTATTTAACTTCTACTTACAGGGAAACCGGTAAAGAGACTATTTCTGCTTATGTTTTCTGATTTGCATGAAGTAAAAAGAAGTGTAAGCTTTTTAGGAATAATTTGTTGCAGAGATGTAGAGAAAGTCATGTGAATTGTACAATCAGATGTTTACTTTTTACAGGTACTAAAAAATAAAACAAAATAAAATCTATAATACAACATCCTGGCATCTTGTTCCCTATACCAGGACGTATATTGCAAACTTTATCATTTATTTCCCACTTTTAAATTATTGTTATACATCATTATTTTACAGATAATACTTATATACTAATAACTCAAACTTTACTTTAAAACAAAAACAAATTAATATAAACTGAAATAAAATAAGTTCCAACCATAAAACAACTTTCACTAACACTAAATCATCCATTATTAATTACTGGAATCCAGTAACACAAATAACTGGTAACCAGCTATTTACCCATAAAACTATGCTCTAGATTATTAAGACAAATGAAAAACTAATCCTATACTACTGGTATCCAGCAGAATATGCACTGGTTACCTGCGCAACTAAATAATTATATTATACAATAATTTCTTTACATTGTAGTAAACTGTAGTAAATTGTCTTTTACTTCCTTTGGCTAATATCTGTTACTAATTATACCTAATCTTTTACTTCCTTTGGCTAATATCTGTTACTAATTATACCTAATCTTTTACTTCCTTTGGCTAATATCTGTTACTAATTATACCTAATCTTTTACTTCCTTTGGCTAATATCTGTTACTAATTATACCTCATCTTTTACTTCCTTTGGCTAATATCTGTTACTAATTATACCTAATCTTTTACTTCCTTTGGCTAATATCTGTTACTAATTATACCTAATCTTTTACTTCCTTTGGTTAATATCTGTTACTAATTATACCTAATCTTTTACTTCCTTTGGTTAATATCTGTTACTAATTATACCTAATCTTTTACTTCCTTTGGTTAATATCTGTTACTAATTATACCTAATCTTTTACTTCCTTTGGCTAATATCTGTTACTAATTATACCTGATCTTTTACTTCCTTTGGCTAATATCTGTTACTAATTATACCTAATCTTTTACATCATCATTACACTAAACTCACTGTATTTAACTTTTTAACACTATTTAACACTTCACTAACACTTCCTCCCCTTGCCTCGTACTGTCCACCGCCAGAAGCCCATAATCCACCATTCCTGCTCTCATACGCCTTCTGCATCCCTCTTATCGCTCTGGTCTACACCGGCTCCTTCTTCTTCGCCTCCTTCTACTATACTCGGCTCTCCATCTTCCATTAGTCTCCATATTTAGAATTAGTTTGCATTATTTGTTCTTCCTCTTCTTCCCATATACTTCCTCCCTTGGGTTCATAGTTATTTAAGTTGCAATTTTTACAGGTACTATATACATAGTGGATAGAGAAGGTATTGTATTCCACCCAAAAATTCGATAGAGATTTCACTGGAAATATATGTTTTGGGTCCCCCTGAATCCAAACAAAAAAGCAGTTTTGGGAAAATGTCGGTTTGTGTCTGTATGTGTGTGTTTGTGGACAGCATAACTCAAAAACGAAAGGACCGTTAAATACCAAACTTGGTATTTGAGTTTGGTATCATCCAAGGATGCGACACAAAGATTTTCAAGAAAATGCCCCACCACAGATTAGCCTTTACATGGAAAAGTTTTTGAAATTACTATATAGGAAGGGAGATTTTATCATTGTAATACTTACATTAGTTCTCAAATGGTACATGACGACCATCTTTATTTACACAATGTTTTTTCTTTCTTCACTGCCTCCTGAATTATGACATGGCCGACCGTGTCTTCACCCAATGTTCGAATATCGATAGCAACAATAAAAATAGGGAACAATTATTTTATTTCAGCTTTTAATAACAAGTACATGAAATGAAAACAAACGTTATTTTATTTGAGGTTATTGCAATCATCTCATACATAAGAAATACAAAGAATGATTATTTTCACTCCTTTTTTAACTAAGTGCATTATGATCTGGATAAAACATTAAATAAACATTGTAACTAAATTAATTCAAAGTACAATTGAGGGGGTCAGTGCAACAGTGGTCTAACCAATCTTTTTAAAAAATGGAGAATTAACTCAGTTAAACACACCTGGTTTCTTTGAGAATAACGAAAACCTAATTTTAATCGAACTGATTGTTCACTGACACTTTTCCACATTACTGCACAATAACACATTGAGTACTGTTAACATAATGTTGAGATATACCTAACAATTTTTATTAGTGTGGTGCAAATCTTTTTCTGGGTTAGACCACTGTTGTTGTGGTCTAAAAGTGAGGGTTGACTATCACCTGTTACCAATAAC
Organism: Hymenopus coronatus; assembly: GCA_030762935.1. Taxonomy (NCBI): domain Eukaryota; kingdom Metazoa; phylum Arthropoda; class Insecta; order Mantodea; family Hymenopodidae; genus Hymenopus; species Hymenopus coronatus. The sequence goes on from CM060890.1 coordinate 149,077,191, forward strand.
CAAGACAGGAGGTTAAACAAACGAACGTCAGGTGCGACAAGATTTCAAAGAAATGAACATCAGCTGCGATAAGATGTTTGACAATATCGCTACAGTCAGATGACTGTGACCGGTTGAAATTGCCATTCCATTGGCGCTGAATTGTCATAAGTAATATAGCGAGAGCTCTAGAGAAAAGTTGTTGCTCGAGTTGTATTTAATAAGACTATTTCGTGAATAAATTAACAATGATTATCCTACTATATGGACAGGAAGAATAATATTCCATTTGTCTTGGTAACGTATAATTGATGAGGTCCATATCATAAATCATGGCCTGCCTAGTTGCTTAACTGGTTCCACACACTCTCTGTTGTTTTTAGTATTCTGTGTTTTCAATTAATATGTCTATTTCAGCGATAGACCTTTCCCCAAAACGTTTATACGGTAATATAACTGCACACTGATATTAGTATTATTATTATTATTATTATTATTATTATTATGAGACGAACATTAGTTCAGAGAGAAAACAAAAAACAAAGATTAAAATGCAGAGATAATGAGTTCCGGTTGGTTGGAGTTTTACGTGCCAATGTACTGGATTGGCCACCTGCTACGATTAATTGTCAATTTAATTCTACTGTCATTAGTCATGCAATGAAGAAAAAGTCGGTGTGGATAAGACAACTGTTTGGCTAAGAGAAGGTGGCACCCCTGAGTGGGAACCTGTTTAAGGATTCCCCTCACATGTCCCTCCCCAGGACAATCTGAGGGCCCTGCGCTGCCCTTAATCGCGTAACACTGTCGAGTCAATCACGTAATGCAACCGTCCGTTAGCAAGGTGATTTTGAGGTGCTCAGCAAGATACGTACGCTCCCAGAATCTGTTTCCTTCTGCCAGCTCCTCGCACATTTATTATTGCTCCATTCACATCACTTTCTCTACATCTCTGCTACAAATTATTGTTAAACAGTTTTCTTCTATCTCCTTCCTGCTAATCGAGATAAACATTAACAGAAATAGTCTTAATACTTGCTTCCTTGTAAGTAGAAGGGAATACTCTAGGATAAAGTGATAGTCAAATGTTTTAAAAGCTGGTTACTATGGGATTCAAAGCCATCTCTTTGGTAGCCAGGAGTTGACAAGTGAAACCAGTAACCAGGAGTATCTCGAGAACGGTCAACTGCAAGAAAAAATGTAGGTATATAACATAATTATGTGTTTTAACGAGATCTACGTTTTTGTCTAACTCTTACGGCTTACCAGCTACGTAAAATTCATCCGCAATAAAGATGTCTTCCGAGCTACTCCCACAAAATTCAAGATATACATTTCCTTTGTCATAAAAATATCTTAAACGTAAGGTATATTAATTAAAACTGTTAAGAACCATTTTTGATAAAATAACAATTTTAGAAAAATGTTCCATGTAAAGGGTAGTGGGTGGGGGAATTTTCTTGAAAATCTTCGTGTCGCATCTTTGGAAGATACTAAACTTAAATACCAAGTTAGGTACTTAATGGACCTTTAGTTTTTGAGCTATGCTGCCCAAAGACTCTCTCTCTCTCTCTCTCTCTCTCTCTCTCTCTCTCACACACACACACACGATCATTTTTCTAATTTTTTCAGGGGGTCCTAAAACATGTATTTGCGATGAAATCTCGGTTTCGAATTTTTGGGTGCAATACAATACCTTCTCTATACAATATGTACATAGTAAGTGAAGAGAACGTAATAAGGTGCAGGAAATATTTCCATAACACACGCTTTAAATGGTCTCTGTACCCAGAAAAACAGTTCTACTTTCTTTACCTTGTACAGTCGGGAGCAAAAACACATGTCAATAGATTTCCTTGCCTAGACAGTTTCACTTTATTTAATGTCCCACCTCCCATTTGAGTAAACAAACTGAGCGCGAAAGGATTGGGAAACGAAAGTACTTTATGTTAAATGGATGGAAGATGACCTGTACTACTGGTAATATATAAGAAGTCTGACTCTCAACCAATGAACAGAGGTCAGAAGCGCGGGAAAGACAAACATTATGTGAAGCCTTACTCTCATTATATCTATCATTTGAAGGGAACAAAGAACGCGGACAACAATCCTAACATTATTACCGTTATTGAGCAAGAGTATAGGGCTTCTGAGCTATATGGAGTATTGCAAGAACAGCGCCAAATTGATACAAGAAATTCTATGAACAAGTTTACTACTGTTAATAAAAGTAGAAAGTAATGGTAAGGAACGACATATCATAAATCAGCCAGTAAAATGAAGAAGAATTTTAAAAAGCGTCGCAAATACTTGAAAAGGCTTCTTAACCTTCTTAGTACTTATTTTCTCGCGAAACTCAGATAATAATGAATGTTATCAAAAATCTGTGGTTATTTTGAAAAGGTAGTATTTGAATAAAAAAAACTGATGTGTTCCATACACAAGACTTTGTTTACCTGTTCTGCGAAGAAATTATTCTTATAAAATATTCTTTTATTTGCATCATGAAAATCTGGACAAACATTAGAATAAGTTACGTAAGGGAAATAGTCAAATCTTTTAAAAGCTGGGTGCTATGCGATTGAAATGTGGCTCTCCTTCATTGGTCAGCAGTAAAGCAAAAGAAACAGCAATAACAAATTCGTGTTCGAGAAAAGTTTATTCTAAAATTGAAACCAATACAAGGAATATCTCAGAAATGATTAACTCACAAAAAATGTGCATGACAACATTTGTGTTCTCATAAATTAACGAGATCTACATTTGTAGTAACTGCTTGTCTAACTCACACGGTTTATCAGTTCCACAAAATCCAATCAGATAACTTCAGAGGCTATACCCACAAAATGCATTTATTTGCATGTAAATGTATTTAACATATGGCAATTTAATACAAAATTGTTAGTCATTTTTGAGAAAATCAACATTTTCAAAAATATTTTCCATGGAAAGAGTGATTTGGGGTTGGGAGACAATCTTCATGTCGTATCCTTTGAAGATGAGAACTTAAATATCAAGCTTGGTATTTAACCATCTTTTGGATGTTCATAGACACGCCTTTATTGAAAATGTTCTTTTTATATAGGGGAGCTTCCAGTGAAATATTGGTACTGAATTTTTGGGCAAAATGCAGTACTTTCTTTACGTGTGTACTGTGTTGACAAAGTTATTAACGTGTAGATGCATTTGATTCCTATAGTGTTTTTCTTTTCTCAATGTTGGCATAATCCCACTATCAGTTGTATTTAACATCTACATGGGCTCGTGTTGGATTAAATAAAAATCTGAAGTGTTTCATTCACATGACTCTCTACATATCTGTAACAAATGTTTGTTAAAAAGCTCATGTTTCTATTTACTTCATGCTCATCGCGAAAACATTAGCAGAAATAGTCTTATTACTTGCTTCCTTGTAAGTAGAAGCCAAATAAGGGAGTACCATAGGTTAAAGTGATAGTCAAAAGCTGGTTGCTATGTGACTGAAGTCCCTTTGTTTGTATACACAGGAGTTGATAAATTCCGGTATGAGAAAAGTATAAGTTTTTCAAAGCTGAAACCAAAAACAAGGAATATCTAACAAACGATTAACTCCATGCAAAAAATTAATATAACATAAATTGTGTGTTTTAACATGGTCTACATTTTTTGTGTTGTAAGATTTTGTCCATCTTCTTCGGTTTAGCAGTTATGCAAAATTCCATAAAATTCACCCAAAATAAAGTAGTCTTCAGAGGCTATTCCCAGAAAAGTCAAGATATAGCTTTAATTTGTCACTTAAATATCTTTAATATACGACATTTTAAAGGACGTGGACAACAAACCCAAAATTTAAACGTCAGCAGAAATTCTTGTATTGTGAACATGTGTATGGCTTGCCTCGTAATTCAAAAGTGATTCTGGTGAGAGTAGGCGGTCGAGACCACGAGCTGCCGAACACGATTCCCACAAATCACTTGAGGCCTGTGTGTTCTCACTCCGGAGAGGGTTCCACATAACAGGATAGCTTTAAATGAGAGAGGGCATTATCAACGTGCGGCCGAAACCGAATAGTGGGAAACGAGTCATCGTGCTGGGTCACTAATATACTCCAAGCAGTCCATCCCGACGCAGGGAGCGCTAGGGGCCTGCTCCCCAAGTGTGAATGAGCTCCTTGGGTCTTCCAGACGACTCCAACACTACCCCGCCGCGATATGCCGTATTTCAAAAGCGTATTCACCACCACGGAACGGTGCCATTACCATCATCATTTAAAACCCTAAAAGAGGCCGATAGGATGAAATGTAGATGAAGTGAAGGGGAGGGAATGAAGAAGTCTCCCCAGCATTAGCACAATTACTCCGAAACACCCAAGGGTAAGAGGGAATCAAACCCAATACCAGTCCGAGATGACACGCAGGTATAACTGGTGCAACAGATGTGGACATGTGAACATCTTAATGAGAGCTAGGAAGCGAGTTGTACTTTCAGATAAGCAGTTTACCAGTCGATTCATGTCTGTCACCTGCACTGATAAACCTGTGTTATATTCATATCTATACAAATGGCCTACTATATAAACAATGTGCCTCCAATTCTTCCACACCTGACAGTCCCTCGTCTTCGCTTACGTCATTGTCATCATCAACGCTATCGCTACTTTCTGCACCTTTATCCTGCATTAGAATTCTTTCTTTTTTATTTTCTAAGATTCTTTCTAATGATTTTCAATGTTCTCAATATGACGACATACATTTTCCCATTGTGGCCTGCCAATTTCTGCAATTCGCTGGCGACATAACTGTTCCACATCTTTTAATTTAAAAGTGATATATTAAGTTTTATTTTTCTTTCTTTCTTATCTTTGAGAACCCTGGAAACGGAACTCAGTGAAATATCAGTTGCCTTGGCTACTCTTTCATTCACTTTCTACAGGCTTTTGAAGAGCTCTTGTTTCATGAAGTCAAGCACATTTACAATTATTTCTCTGCTCTGACTATGTAACACCTTGCCACTTATCTTTGAAAACGTAGGAGCCATGGTTAAAGTAATAAACTGAACACTATTTCCTGCCCACTTTGAATACAAACATATGCAAACAGAATGTACAAGTTTGCTCACTGTGACTTTAAGTAAGCAAAGTATCACAAACTCCGATAAGCTAGGCTCGGTAGCTGGGTTGGCGGTCAGGGTCACGATTCCGCAAGTTTTGCGACGGCAATATAGACACGCACCAGAGAGGGTGTGCCAGCGATCTTGTGTCCGCGGGGATTACAGTCTTTCCATTGAGCCTTGCGCGCGTACTGCCGCAAAGAAACACACCTGAGAGACAAATGGAACCCACAACCTCGTTATTGCAGCGCCACATAGCTCGATAAAAATGTTAGTAGTCAGAGTAGAGAAATCCGTACCTTCGAAATGCCAGCCTCTCGGTAGCAATCCTTACATTCGCTATCACGAGAAGATACTGTATTCCACCGAGATTTCACCACAAATTACGTTAAGAATGCGACACGAAGATTTTCAAGAAAACCCCCCTTTACGTTACAAGCTGTTTTGAACATTTTGATTTTGTCAAAAATGGCTCACGATTTCTTTAAGATGTGTTCGTGACAAATAAAATGTATGTCCTGAATTTTGTGGAACAGCCCCTGAAGACCTCTTCACTCTGCACAACTCGTAAACTACAAGAGACAGACAGCCTAATTAAGTCAAACACATGCTAGACATGCTAGATCATTTCCGAAAATTACTTATTAGTGTTTTTTTTTTACTTACTCTACACTTACTATGTACATAGTGTATAGAGAAGATATTGCACTCCACCAAAAAAGTCCATACCGAGACTTTACTGGAAATATATGTTTTAGGGTCCCAAGCATTTTCAGAGAAAGGTCCATCTGTGTGTGTGTGTGTATGTGTGTCTGTGAACAAGATAACTCAAAAACGAAAAGTCGGTAAAATACCAAACTTGGTATTTAATTTTAGTATCTTACAGGGATGCGACACGAAGATTTTGAGAAAAATCCCTCCACCTCTAATTACCCTTTATATGGAACTTTTTTCGAAAATTGTTATTTTCTTAAAAATTTCTCTAACGATTTTGATTAAAATATCGTATATTAAAGATATTCATCTGACAAATAAAATGTATATCTTGAATTTGCTGGGAATAGCCTCTGAAGACTACTTTATTCTAGATGCATTTTACGGAATTTTGCATAACTGCTTGTCATATACATTTTTATCGTGGAGTTGATCGTTTTCGAGATATTCCTGGTTTCAGCTTTAAAAAACTTATACTTTTCGCACACAGAAATTTGTCAACTGCCCATACAAACAAAGGAACTTCAATCACATAGCAACCAGCTTTTGACTACCACTTTAACCTATGGTACCCCCTTATTTCGCTTCTACTTACAAGGAAGCGAGTAATAAGACTATCCCTGCTAATTGTTTCCCGATTAGCATTAAGTAAATAGATGCATAGCTTTTTAACAATAGTTTGTTGCGGAGATGTAGAGAAAGTCATGTGAATAGAACACATCAGAGTTTTTTTTTTTTTTTTTTTTTTTAGCTTTACCTGGTTGTTGCTATCAGGCGATGAATGAAATTGGTAAAATGATGCTTAAATGAAGTCGGGGTCCATGGAGCTTAAAGTTGCTGGACAGCCGTCTTCTCAGAATATGGGAAAACCCCGAAGAAAACTTCATCCGGGTAACTCACCGTAAGCGGGGTTCGAACTCGTGACCTGTTGAATGTGAGGCAAACACGCCACCCCGCAATACCTAGGCTTCAATCGTTTGTTTTATTTTTAAAGTACCTAAACTTTTTTTTTTTTTTGTAGTGTCAACTCCTAGTCATGCAAAATTTCAATCACATGCAACAGCTTTTAATATATTTGACTATCACTTTAGCCTAGTGTATTCCCTTATTTCCCTTCTATTTACAAGAAAGCAAGTAATAAGACAATTGTGATCATGTTTATCTAGATTAGTATGAAGTAGACAGAAGAATAAGTTTTTCAACAATAACTTGTTACAGAGATGTAGAGAAAATCATGTGAATGGAACACATCAGATTTTTTGTTTCACTTTGGTATTAATAAGGTCTGAGAGAGACTACTTCCGTCCTTGTCTCCCAGTTCTCGCCCGTTCCTTTATTCCCGAAGGGCAAACGAAGGCAGCAGACGTTATAGAAATGTGCGGTCTGCAATTCCCATCTTCTGCTTCTTCTTCTCCTCCTCGCAGAGATAACGCCATATTGACTCCAACATGGAAAGTCTGTGGGCCATTTATTATACGTAATAACCGAGAGGGGGCGATGGATTAAATAAAAAAAATAATAAAGTAGGTAATCAAAGAATGGTAAAAACAGATAAGGGCGATCCAATTTTCTCGTGCCGCGCGGCGCCTCCACCATCTCTACACAGCTTTCCACGTTATGCTGAGTCTGTCGCCGCATATTGTAGTGTAGTCTTGTGGCTTACATGTCCCGCAGACATGAATAATTCATCAGCGGTAAAGAGTATTATTATTACTATTATTATTATTATTATTATTCTAAAACACAATGTAGAAGCGTCTTAACTCCCTCTCTCTGCTGACGTAGTAAACAACATTCATTTAGATCTGTCTGCTACCGTGAACAGTAGCGAATGGAAGGTAGTTCGACGTGGGCATAAAAATGGTAGGAAACCATTGAGATGGGATACATTTGGATGGCGGGGCAGGCAAACAGGCGGAGTATTTGAGAAAAAAATTAAGAACCGCCTCTGTGATATTGATAGATAGCAAATAATTGCACAGAGAAGGTTTCATTAGAAGTACAGTCTGGACTAAAATCGGAGTGCTCTATGGAGAAATACAACAAAACAGGTACCAAACTCATTAGAGAGGGGCTCGCGTGGATTAGACTAGGAGTATGGGGGAGCACAAACATTGCTGACGAGAATGGTACGAGAATCTGTCCCATTTGCGAGGAGTAAGAGTCGTGGACCCACATCTTGGCAGGATGTTGGGGTACGGAGGAATGCAGGGAAAAATATTAACCGCGATCCTTTACCACCGCGAATATAGAGCTTGAAGTATGTTGGATGCTACTGGCAGGCACGGAAGACGTGGACAGGCTAGGTTAATTTATACTTAACGCTAAACAGCTGAGATCTGATAAGAACAACTAAACAAAAGTGACTACAATGTTTTACATACATATATTTTATGTCATACTTAGGTCACTGTTGTGTTATGGCTTTATATATTGTGTATATATTATGTGTATATATTTCTTTTCAGGGTATTTATCTATTATAAGAGCGTACAATTATGATGGTGTACTCTGAGCTATAAATTTAAATTGATATATTTGAATATCGTTGTATTTTTATTTTCGTGTTTACTCTTAATTCTTTGTTGTTGTTTTAATATTGCTTTTTAGTGAGTATTACAAAAACACGTACGGACCCGTGCGATTGTTGAAGTTCAATGTATAATATTGTTGTATCAATAAATACACTTATTCATTCATGGACCTAACTTAAAAGTATTTTATATCGACAAACCCAAATCTATAGTCGTGACATGGTGAATATGCATCACATTTTTCAACACAGATGATGTTGGTAAGCCAAGTTGGTGTTACCATCGTATAGCGTCATTTCTCTCAGTTAGGCCTTCAATGTGTTTTCGCTAAATGATAAATTTGATATTTTTTCCATTCTCTATCTTTTCTGCAAAAAAAAAAAAAAAAGGTATTCTTACAAAGGCTTATTCTTCTATTTCATGCTAATCGAGATAAATATCAATTGATTCAACAGGTCGCCAGTTTGAATCTCGTTTAGAGTGAATTAACAGAATAAGGTTTACCTCGGGGTTTTCCCTTAACCTGAGAAGACGAATGTCCAGTTTTTTACTTTCTCTATACGTGCTATGTATATAGTGTATATAGAAGGTATTGCACTCAACCAAAAAATTCCATACCGAGATTTCACCGGAAATATATATTTTAGGGTCCCCTGTATCCAAAAAAAGTATTTTAAGAAAAAGGTCCGCATGTGTGTGTATGTGTGTCCATGTGTATGTGTGTCCGTGTGTCCGTGTGTCCATGTGTCCGTGTGTGTGAACACGATAACGAAAAGTTGGTAAAATACCAAACTTGGTATTTAAGTTTAGTATCTTCCAGGGATGCAACACGAAGATTTTGAGAAAAATCCCCCCACCCCAAACTACCTTTACATGAAACGTTTTTCGAAAATTTTGATTTTCTAAAAATGGCTCTAACGATTTTGATTAAAATATCGTATATTAACGATATTTACATAACAAATAAAATCTCTATTTTCAATTTTCTGGAAACAGCCTCTGAAGACTACTTTATTCTCGGTCAATTTTACGGAATTTTGCATAACTGCTAAACCGTAAGAGATGGACAAAAACTTACCACATAACAAATGTAGAGCACCTTAAAACACACAATTTATGTTATATACATTTTTTTTCGTGGAGTTGATTGCTTTTTAGATACTCCTTGCTTTTTTTTTCAGCTATAAAGACTTATACTTTTCTCATACAGGACTTTGTGAACTCGTGTCCATACAAACAAAGGAACTTCAGTCGCAGAGCAACCAGCTTTTGACTATCACTTTAACCTATGGTACCTCCTTATTTCGCTTCTACTAACAAGGAAGCAAGTAATAAGCCTATTTCTGCTAACTTTTGCTCCATTAGATGAAGTAAATAGAATAATTTGTTGCAGTGATATAGACAAAGTCATGTGAATAGAACACATCAGAATTTTAACCCATGACTCCCGAGATCATTTGAGCATCGTTTCACCAATTTGATTCGTTCGATATGACCAACAAGGTTAAAGGACGTTAAGCAAACAAATGAAAAACCAAACAAAAAAATCTGATGTGTTCCATTCACATGACTTTTTCTATAGCTCTGCAACAAATTGTTATTAAAAAGCTTATGCTTCTATTTACTTCATGCTAATTGAGAAAAAATTAGCAGAAATATTCTTATTACTTGCTTCCTTGTAAGTAGAAGCGAAATAAGGGAGTACAATAGGTTAAAGTGATAGTCAAAAGCTGGCTGCTATGTGACTGAGGCTCCTTTTTGTGTATGGACAGGAGTTGATAAATTCTTGTGTGATAAAAGCATAAGATTTTACAAGGTGAAATCAAAAACAAGGAATATCTCAAAAACGATCATCTCCACGAAAAAAAATGTATATAACATAAATTGTGTGCCTTAACGTGCTCTGCATTTTTTCTATGGTAAGTTTTTGCCCATCCCTTACGGTTTAACAGTTATGCAAAATTCCATAAAAGTCATCCAGAATAAAGTAGTCTTCAGAAGATATTCCCAGAAAATTCAAGATATACATTTCATTTGTCAGGTAAATAGCTTGAATATACGATACTTTAATCAAAATCATTAGAGCCATTTTTGAGAAAATCAAAAATTTTAAAATAGTTCCATGTAAAGGGTAGTTGGTTTGGGGGATTTTCTCAATATATTTGTATCGAATCCCTAGAAGATACTAAACATAAATACCAAGTTTGGTATTTTACCAACTTTTCAGTTTTGAGTTATCGTGTTCACATGCACACGGACACACACACATACGGAAGTTTTTCTGAGAATGGTTTTTCTTTGGATACAGGGAATCTTAAAACATATATTTCCGGTGAAATCTCGGTATCGAATTTTGGGTGGAGTGCAATACCTTCTCTATACACTATGTACATATGCGTATAGAGAAAGTAAAAACGATAAACATAAGCAGAATTTGCTGAAGATAAGGGAATAGTGAATTTTTTTAAAAGCTGGTTGCTATGTGCTTGAAAATCGTTTTTCTTTGAAAAATGTTATGTGTTCCATTCGCATGACTTTATTTAAAGAGTGTATACTTCGTACTAATAGAGAAAAACAGCAGAAATAGTCTTATTACTTGCTTCCATGCAAAATAAGGGAGTACCATAGGTTAAAGTGACAGTCTAAAGCTGGTTGCTATGTGACTGACGTTCCTTTGTTTGTATGGATAGGAGTTAACAAATTCCTGTATGAGAAAAGTGTTTTCCAAAGCTGAAATCAAAAACAAGGAATGCCTCCAAAACAATCATCTCCACGAAAAAAATGTATATAACATTAATTTGTATTTTAACGTGCTCTACATTTTTTGAGTTTCAAGTTTTTTTCCATCTCTTACGGTTTAGCAGTTATGCAAAATTCCGTAAAATTCATCCAGAATAAAGTAGTCTTCAGAGGCTATTCCCAGAAAATTCAAGATATACATTTTATTTGTCAGGTAAATATCTTTAATACATTATATTTTAATCAAAATCGTTAGCTATTTTTTAGAAAATCAAAAGTTTCGAAAAAAGTTCCATCTAAAGGATAGTTGGGGGTGGGGGATTTTTCTCAAAATATTCGTGTCGCATCCCTGGAAGATAATAAACTTAAATACCAAGTTTGGTATTTTACCAACTTTTCGTTTTTGAGTTATCGTGTTCACAGACACGCGGACCTTTTTCTGAAAATACTTTTTTTTTGGATACAGGGGACCCTAAAACATATATTTCCGGTGAAATTTCGGTATCGAATTTTTAATGGAGTGCAATACCTTCTCTATACACTAGGTACATAGTGCGTATAGAGAAAGTAAAAAACGGTACCTAAATATATTAAGTGTGTGTTTTAATGATGTGTACATTTTTGTACAGTGTCTTAAGTTTACCAGTTATGCAAAAGTCATCTATGCCCAGAAACTGTAATATATATTATAACGGAAGCTTGACCTGCTCTAACAATACAGTCAACGGACACAATAGTCGAAAAAACAAAGTCCTTTGTTTGTTTCTCTGCGAAACTTCTCGTCTATCTTTATATCTGCAGTGTTTTCCTGTAATTTCTATAACTGGAACTTTCTGAGTCCGGCTACCGACCATATAAAGGGCCGACAAGTGTACTGAGTTGAAGATGAATCTAGCGAGTGATGCTTGGTAAGAAAGTGACTTAGTTATTTGAGTACCAGAAGTGCAAGTGTTGTATTACATGTAGTGCTCCAGTATATAATGAAGTGCATTTAACAGAAACTGGTATGGTACAATATATTGTCATGTCAATATCTTTAAATAATTACAACCATTTTCGAGGGAAAAACCCTAAAATTGTTCTATGTAAATGGTAGCTTAGGGTTGGGGATTTTCTTGAAAACCTGGTGTTGCATTTTTGGAAGATACCAAGTTTGTTGTGTAACGACATTAGGTTTTTGAGCGATGCTGCCCAAACGCACACATATACTACTTTTCAGAACATATGACCCTGCCCCACTGTGCTTCCAAAGTTTGGAATTGGTATGTGTGCGGCTGATACCAAGTCTTCCACTTACTAGTCCCTTAACTGAGGCGCGAATCTCGACTTGCAAGCAGAGTCTCTTCGTTTTTTTGCTAACGGTTACTGCCCAGTGGTAGACGGAAGCTGTCCCGTTTGAAGGCCACCAACTATAAATACACAGACCTTTTTCTAAAAATCTGATGACTTTCTCTACCTGTTCCACAACAGGTTTCCTTACAAAAGCTCATTCTTCTATCTACTCCATGCTAATCGAGATAAACGTTAACAGAAATTGTCTTGTTACTTGCTTCCTTGCTACTAGAAGGCAATACACTAGGATAAAGTGATCGTAAATTTTTGCTAAGTGAAACAATTGAAATTTGGTTCTTTTTGCTTGCTAGGAGTAAACAAAAAGACACGAAACGAAACATGTCTCCCCTTTGAGAAAAGTTGAGTGCCTTAAAAATGAAACCAATAACTCGAGAAAAAAATCGTCAAAAAAATGGAAATAACATAAATTGTGTGTTTTAATGACATCTCAATTGTTTGTAGTAAGTTTTTGCCTATCTCTTATGGTTTCCAGTAACACAAAACCCATCGAGAATAAAGAGTATATTCCTAGAAAACTTGAGTTGTAGATTTCGCCTGTCATAAAAATATCTTAAACATATGACATTTTAATATAAATCGTTAGAGCCATTTTTGAGAAAATCAAAATTTTCGAAAAATATTACATGTACAGGGTAGTTGTGGTGGAGTTATCTCGTGAAATGAAATGAAATGGAGTTTTATTTATGGAAGCTCTTTAACTACTGTGGTTCTCTACGTCCCATTCCATACTGCGTGTGAAAGACCACTTCATTTTGCTCAGAGGCCTCTTTATCATACTTGAGGTTATTTTACGTACGATAAATCTACGACACGGGACCAACGGCATACTCCCATTCTATACTGCGTGTGAAAGACTGCTTAGCTTTGCTCGCAAGCCTCTTTATCATACTTGAGGTTATTTTACGTACGATAAATCTACGACACAGGACCAACGGCATACTCCCCTTCCGAAGGAAGCCATGCTAAGGATTTTTACGCGCGAAAAAATCCATCGTCCTCCGCTGGGTATGAACCCGCGACCTTGGTTATATGAACCATTACACCACGGAGGGCGTGTTACATCGTTGGAAGGTAAATACCAAGTTTGATATTTAATCGACTTTTGAGGTATGCTGCCCACACGGACATAATGTCGCCATAGAATAGTTTTATAGCAGTCACTAATAAGGATAGAAGTTAGAGAAAGTAACGTAATACGTAATCCACCCAAAAATTCTCTACCGAGCTTTCGCCGGGAACATAGGTTTCAGGAACCCATGTATCTAAAAAAAAAAAAAAAAAAAAAAACATTAGAAAAAGGTCTGTGAGTGTGTGGGGGCAGCATAGCCCAAAAACAAAAGTCATTTAAATACCAAGCTTGATATTTAAGTTCAGTATCTCCCCCAAGATGCGACACAAAGATATTCAATACAAGTCCACCAACACCTTTTTCAAATTTTTGATTTTATATAAATGCCTCTAATGATTTTGTATAAAATTTCTTATCGTTAACATATCAATGGAAAGTATATCTTGAATTTTCTGGGAAAAGTTTTTGAAGACCTCTTCATTCTGGATGATTTTTGTATAACTGACAAACCGTAAGAGATATACAAAAACTTACTACACAAAAATGTAGATCTCATTAAAACAGGCAATTTATGTCATATACTTTTGGGATGGAGTGAACCGTTTAGAGAAATTCCGGATTATTAGTTTCAATTTGAAGCCACTTAAACGTTTCTGGAACAGGAAGACATCCGTTAAAAAAAAAAAAAAAAAACACAGAATGGAATTTCAATTATTTCATATAGCGACCAACTTTTATAGGACCAGACTATCGCTTTAGGCTGTGCATTTGCTTATCTCCCTTCTACTTACAAGGGAGCTAGTAATAAGAATAATTCTACTTATGGTTAGCATGATGAAGATAACAGATTCATGTTTACCGAACAGCTAGAGGACATCATGTGAATGGAACACATTAGATGTTTCCCTTCTACTGACAAGGAGCTAGTAATACTGCTAGTGTTTATCTTGATTAGCATGATGAAGATAACAGATTCATGTTTACCGAACAGCTAGAGGACATCATGTGAATGGAACACATTAGATGTTTCCCTTCTACTGACAAGGAGCTAGTAATACTGCTAGTGTTTATCTTGATTAGCATGATGAAGATAACAGATTCATGTTTACCGAACAGCTAGAGGACATCATGTGAATGGAACACATTAGATGTTTCCCTTATAATCACAAGGAGCTAGTAATACTGCTAGTGTTTATCTTGATTAGCATGATGTAGATAACAGATTCATGTTTACCGAACAACTAGAGCACATCATGTGAATGGAACACATTAGATGTTTCCCTTCCACTGACAAAGGAGCTAGTAATACGACTAATTCAGCTGGTGTTTATCTTGATTAGCATGATGAAGATAACAGATTCATGTTTACCGAACAACTAGAGCACATCATGTGAATGGAACACATTAGATGTTTCCCTTCTACTGACAAGGAGCTAGTAATACTGCTAGTGTTTATCTTGATTGGCATGATGAAGATAACAGATTCATGTTTACCGAACAACTAGAGCACATCATGTGAATGGAACACATTAGATGTTTCCCTTCTACTGACAAGGAGCTAGTAATACTGCTAGTGTTTATCTTGATTGGCATGATGAAGATAACAGATTCATGTTTACCGAACAACTAGAGGACATCATGTGAATGGAACACATTAGATGGTTCCCTTCCACTTACAAGGGAGCTAGTAATAAGACTAATTCCTTATGTTTATCTTGATTAGCATGAAGTAGATAACATATTAATGTTTTGAATAAAAGGTTTGTTTACGGAACAGCTAGAGGACATCATGTGAATGGAACACATTGGATTTTTTTCTGCCCGCCTGGGTAGTGTGGTGGTAGCGTGTCTGCCTCACATTCAACAGCTCGTGAGTTCGAATCTCACTTAGGTTGAGTTATTCGGATAAGATTTTTTCGGTGTTTACCCTTATCCTGAGAAGACGAATGCCGAGTAACTTTAAGCTCCATGGACCCCGAGATCATTTCACCAATTTTATTCATCGTCCAATATGACCAACCAGGTTAAAGGACGTTAAACTACATAAAAAAAATCTGATGTGTTCCATTCACATGATTTTCTCTATATCTCTGTAACAAATTATTGTTAATAAGCTTATTCTTTTATTTATTTCATGCTAATCGAGAAAAATGATCTTGCTTTATTGTAAGTAGAAGCGAAATAAAGGAGTACCATAGGTTAAAGTGGTAGTCAAAAGCTGGTTGCTATGTGACTGAAGTTCGCTTGTTTGTATGGATACGAGTTGGCAAATTTCTGTATGAGAAATGTATAGCTTTTTAAAAGTTGAAACCAAAAACAAGGAACATGTCAAAAACGATCAACTCCACGAAAATAAAATTATATAACATAAATTGTGTGTTTTAACGTGCTCTACATTTTTTGTGTGTTAAGTTTTTATTCATCTTTTAAGATTTAGTAGTTATGCAAAATTCATCCAGAATAAAGTAGTCTTCAGAAGCTATTCCCAGAAAATTCAAGATATACATTTTATTTATCAGGTAAATATCTTTAATATACGATATTTTAATCAAAATCGTTAGCCATTTTTTAGAAAATCAAAATTTTCGAAAAAAATTCCATGTAAAGGGTAGTTGGGAATGGAGGGATTTTCTTGAAAATCTTCGTGTCGCATCCGTGGAAGATACCAAACCTAAATACCAAGTTTGGTTTTTAACGGACTTTTCGGTTTTGGGCTATGCTGCCCACAGACACACACACATACACACACACACAGACAGACAGACACACATGGAAATTTTTCTAAAAACGTTTTTTTTTGGATTCAGGAGATCTCAAAACATTTTTTTCCGGTGAAATCTCTGTATGGAATTTTTGAGTGCATTAAAATACCTTCTCTATACACTATGTACATAGCGCGTATAGAGAAAGTAAAAAAAGAACTATTTTACTTACAAGGGAGTTAGTAATAAGACTAATTCTGGGCGTTATATTCGACCGGAAGTTAACATGGGCTCCTCAAATAACTGCCCTCAAACAAAATTGCATAAGACGAATAGCAGCAAAGAAGTGGGGAGCACATTTTAAAATCTTACTAAATACTTAGAGAAGCATCATTCGATCTAAACTGGATTACGGCAGTATAATGTTTAACTCGGCAAAACCATCTGTATTAAATAAACTCAACTAGGAGCATGTCGCACTAGCCCGAGTGCTAGTTCTCAAACAGAAGCAAATGAACCGCCCTTTGATATACGAAGAAAACAGCTGAGTACCTATGTCTTATGCACTTAATATAGCAGCCTCGCCTGTGGATTTTCCGAATGAACATTTACAGAAGAAAAATCCAATGCCTTTTGCACTATGACAGAAACAGTACTTTCAAGAAACACATTTACCATTTTCTAACATTGCCACAATTAATCTAACCACAGACATCCCTGCTTGGAGAGTTACACTTCCTGAAATTAACATGAAAATATCCTACTTTGTTAAAAGCCAAACAAATAAACTGATATACAAGCAACTACTGAAAGAACAATGACAGCATTACCCACATTATATTCACATATATACCGATGGATCGCAGACTGGAACGGGTGTGGTTTATCCTGCCCACACCATGCTGTACACATTATCGCATTTCTACCCTATATTTAGTTGTGAGCTATATGCCATCAAGAAAGCATTTCTATATTTATCCGAGACAAAGAAACCTGAAGCTTGCTTGATTCTAAATCCAGTATACTGACTCTACAAGATCTGTTCTCTACAAATCCACTGGTCCAAGAAATTCAACAGGTATCTACATTTCTAATGAAACAAGGAAGGGAAATAGCCAGAACATTTTAGGTAATGAGCAGGCAGACTCTGCAGCAAAGGAGGCCACAAGACTCCCAATACATGAAGAGACACCTTTACCCCACAAACATGTTGCAAAATATGCGTCCTCTGGCAAACAACATGGGCACAATCACCTCCTAGCAAACTACACGACATTAAACAGAACTCCACTGCAGAAACTGAGACGGAAAGACTATCGGACACACCAAGTTAACCCATTCCCATCTACTGAATAGAACAGCCCAACCTGAATGTCACTTACTCTCAGAGTGTCCTCAGCATGGACAGCAGCGAGCAGAATGCAATCTACCAGACATCCAAGAAGCACTCAACAATTCATCACACAGCAAAACACTACTTAAATACTTAAAACTAACAAATATGTATAATGAAATATAATGTTACATAAATTTATGAAATTGTATATACCAATGTAAATGGTACCATTAAAACATGTTGTCGCGAACTACCTTGTAAGTTCAAGCAACATAAAATAAATAAAATGACTCATTCTACTTATGTTTATCCTGATTAGCATGATGTAGATAACAGATTAATGTTTTCAATAAAATGACTGTTTACAGAACAGCTAGAGGACATCATGTGAGTGGAACGCGTCAGATTATTTCCCTTCCACTTACAAGAAACTAAGTAATAAGACAATTTCTGTTAATGTTTTTCTCGATTACCATGAAGTAGATAAAAGAATAAGTTTTTAATTTCTCTACACGTACTATGTATATAGTGTATAGAGAAGGTACTGTAATGCACCCAAAAATTCGATTCCGAGATTTCACCAGAAATATATGTTTTGAGGCCCCTGAAACCAAAAAAGCATTTTTAGAAAAATGTCCGTGTGTGTGTTTGTATGTGTGTATATATGAGTGTGTCTATGTGTGTGTCTGTGGACAGCAGAGCTCAAGAACGAAAAGACCGTTAAATATCAAACTTGGTGTTTAAGTTTAGTATCTTCCAAGAACGGGACACGAACACTTTCAAGAAAATCCCCCCATCCTCAAGTAATTTTGATTTTCTTAAAAATGACTAACGATTTTGATTAAAATACTACATATTAAAGCCATATATATCAGAAGTAAAATGTATATCTTGAATTTTCTGGGAATAATTTCTAAAGGCCGGTTTATTGTGGATGAATTTTGCTTAATTTAGTATAACTAGTAAACCGTAAGAGGTATACAAAAACTTACAATACAAAAAATGTAGATCTTGTTAAGATACAGTTTTTTTATGGAGCTTACCGTCTTCGAGGTATTCCTTGTTATTAGTTTCAAATGTCCGTTTTTCTTTTTTTCTACTGCTGGCCAAGCATGGAAGCTATTTGCAACGACAGTCGCATAACGACAGCTTTTAAAACAGTTGACTAATATATTCCCTTAGTTACAGCCTTCTTATAAAGAACTAAGTAATAAAATTCTGCTAATGTTTATCTGGATTAGCATGGTGTTGAAAGTAGAATTATCTTTTGTAAGAAGTTTGTTTGTAGAGAAAGTCATGTGAGTGTAACGCATGGAGAGATGTGTAGGTTAGACTGCACGAAAGCGAGGACAGGGTGACATGAAACTAGGTATAGTTTTATAACCATAATGCTCGACCCATATTCTCTAAGATGGTGCTGCCTCTTCTTTATAGACTGCTATTCGCTGAAATTGCCTGCAACCCTCCTTCGGCAATAAAACTTGAAGACTAGAATCTGTGAGGAGGGAGATTATGATTATTTTTCAGACGCCGCAATTTTATTTGCACGAATTTTCCCCCTCTCTCTTTTGTGGGGTGACGAGATATTCCTTTCTTATTCGAAAGATGACTTAAAGAACAGAAGCACATCTACGGTAACTGAACTTTAAAACCTTCACTTACCACATTTTATCGCTTTATTGTTTTGGTGGCTATTCATCAATTTTATAAACATTGCTTTCTTTTTACTTTCTCCAGCAGGTAACTACAATAGAGAAGGTACTGTATTTCACCCAAAAAGTCGATATCGAGATTTTACCAAAAATACGTGTTTAGAGACATCCTAAAAAAATCGTATGTGTTCCATTCACATGACTTTCTCTACCTTTCTTTAACACATTATTATTATTATTATTATTATTATTGTTATTATTATTTTGGTAGTTTAACGTCCTTTAACCTGGTTGATCATAACGGACGATGAATGAAATTGGTTAAATGATGCTCAAATGATCTCGGGGTCCATGGAGCTTAAAGTTACTCGACATTTGTCTTCTCAGGATAACGAAAATCCCCGAAAGAAACCTTATCCGGGTAACCCACCCTAAGCGAGGTTCGAACTCAGGACCTGTTGAACATTTGGCACACATGCTACCACCACACTACCCAGGCGGGAACATTATTGTTAAAAAGTTTATTCTTCGTTGTACTTCAGGCTAATAGAGATAAATATTGGCAGAAATTGTCTTTATTACTTGGTTCCTTACAAGTAAAAGGGAATGCACTAGTCTAAACCTCTAGTCAAACGTTTTAAAATGTGGTAATTCCTTTCTTTGCGTGGCAAGTTCCCATATAAGAAAGGTATGTTTTTAAAACTGAAACCACCCCACCAAAAAAATGTATATTACATAAATCGTGTGTTTTAACGAGAATTACGGTTTTTTGTTAGGTAAGTTTTTGTCTATGTCTCATAGTTTACCAGTTATGCAGAATTTCATAAAATTCATTCAGAATAAAGATGTCTTCAGAGGCTATTACCAGAAAATTCAACATATATATTTTATTTGTTATGTAATCTTTAATATACGATATATCAAAATCGTTAGAGTCTTTTTTGAGAAAATATTTCCATGTAAGGGCTTATTTGAAAATGTTGGTGACGCATCCTTGGAAGATACCAATCTTAAACACCAGGATTGATATTAAAGGACTTTTTGAGCTATGCTGCCCAGAGACACACAGAAAACACACGGATATTTTTCTAAACCACCTTTTTTGGACTAAACATGTATTTTTGGGTACAGCACAATACCTTCTCTATACACCATGTACATAGTGCGTGTAGAGAAAGTAAAAAAGGAATAGACTCCTTAAGTGATGACGTCAGTCTTTGCTAGGTTTTTCCAAACAACTGGTTGCGAAGGAGTTTCTTCAGTGCATTCGTATATTGTTTTGCGAGAAGGTTATTTTGAAATGTTTAGATTAATTATTTATCGTTCTGAGAGTTCATAGTTGTTAGGAATATTAAAGGTAAATGTAGCGAAGCATTGCAATATAACATGGTGATATACAAAGACCGACTTAACACTAATTAAACACTACTTAAACTCTACAAATGTGTATTATGTAAATCTTTTACTACCCCTAGACTGAAAGATCTGTTGCTCAATTGTTTCACATAGTCAGTTTTTAAAACATTTGACTGTCGTTTTATCCCAGTGTATTCCCTTATTTCCCTTCTACTTACAAGGAAGCAAATAATAAGAGGATGTCTGTTAATGTTTATCTTGGTAAGTTTGAAGTTATTTAAATTGGTTAATTTTGCTGTAGCCCACAGATGGCGCTGTAAGAGGAAATCACAACTTGCGGACGCGAAATGGCGAAATTTTGCCCAGAATCATTCTTCTTTCAAGGTATGGTCTGCAAATAAACATTACACGGGACCACTTGACTTCCCTACAGCAGAAGGAAGCCTGTAATCTTTGGTTTAGACATTTAAGTTTGAAGTAGATAAAATAATAATCTTTTAAGTATAGTTTATATCATGAAAGATAGAGGAAAGTAGCACATCATTATGTATATATATACATATATATTTAGACTGTTGATGTTAAAAGTACGTCTCTCACCAGAAGTCAGTAGTGTTAAAAGTAGAAAAGTCTGTCACTCAGTGTTATAAAATTATAACAACTTTGGTTTATGTGTCCACGGCCTCATTCAAGTAGGCCATGACTGAAAGCTCGTATCGATCCAAAATGGCGGATTAACATGGAATCTGCCGAACCAAACGAAATTATGCAAGCAGTGGAGAGAGCAAAATTACAACTGCTACACTGCCTCCGTTGTATAGAATGTTTTCGTTTTGTACGAGTAAGTCATCATGTTGTCAGCACTGATGCTAAGCAAGGCAACAACTGAATATCGCATACCATTAAGCATGAACTCTGTGAAATAGTTAAAACAATCTATTTATAATTTTAATACGTCTATAAATATTGACAACTGTCTAAAAATAGTGAATGACAAACGTGTTAAAATTGACTTATATTGTTCGTTTCGCAACTTCCACTCACAATATAAAACAGCATTATCCAACTATTATCGTATCTCATACACTTCAGGTACCCTAGGAAACAACAAAAATGAGTTTTACTTCAATGGATATTATTTTAACTTCTTTGGCAGCGCCCCATTATTTAAATAATGAAACTTCCTTGTCATATAAGTCCTTCGCCTTGCCGGGTAACAAACTAACTACAGTTTTTTTAAATAGTCTAAAACTTCTTC
The DNA here is from genome assembly GCA_030762935.1 of Hymenopus coronatus. Taxonomy (NCBI): domain Eukaryota; kingdom Metazoa; phylum Arthropoda; class Insecta; order Mantodea; family Hymenopodidae; genus Hymenopus; species Hymenopus coronatus. The sequence goes on from CM060890.1 coordinate 149,098,971, forward strand.
GGGAATATCCATTTTCATTCATTTATTGATTTATTTGGTGCAGTTTAAACAGCCAGAATTGAAACTGTTTATTCCGGCGGGGTTACGAACAAACAAAACACTATCTACGTCACGGCCAAAATTCAATTCCTCGTAATGACGACTCTAATAATATTAATATTAATAAATACAAGAATATTTCAGTTAATGTTAGGCTAAAACGTTGTATATAACACGTGAATTATTAGACTATTTTTTGCTCAGGAAAATTAGAAACATCCCACTCACAAATAAGAGTCTATTGAAGACACTTATAATATAAATTAGTTTTCCGTGAACTTATAATTCAGAAATCAGATGTGTTCCATTCACATGACTTTCTCTACATCGCTGTAACTAATTATTGCAAAAAGCTTATTCTTCTTTCCACTTTATGATAATCGAGATAAACATTAGCAGAAATTGTCTTAATTACTTACTTCCTTGTAAGTAGAAGGGAAATAAGAAATACACTAGGATAACGTGATAGTAAGATGTTTTAAAAGCTGGTCGCCATATGGATGAAATCCAATTCTATGCATGGCCACAATTTTACAACTTTCCGTGTGAAAAAACATCTGAAACAAATAACAAGGAATATCGCAGAAATGGTCAATTCAACGGAAAAAACGTATATGACATACATTGTGTGTTTTAACGTGATCTACATTCTTTGTGCTGTACGTTTTTACATATCTCTTACGGTTTACCAGTTACGCAAAATTCAGCATAAAGAGGACTTTAGATGCTATTCCCAGAAAAGCTCAAGATATACATTTTGTTTGCCATGTAAATATCTTTAATATACGGCATTTTAATCAAAATCGTAGAGCCATTTTTTAGAAAATCAACATTTTCGAAATCTTTTCCATATAAAGGGTAGTTTAGAGTAGGGAATTGTTTCTCAAAATCTTCGTAATGTATCCGTGGAAGATACTAAACTTATATACCAAGTTTGGCACTTTACCGACTTAGTTATCGTGTTCACAGGCACATGGATCTTTTTCTGAAAATACTTTTTTTGGATACAGGGGATCCTAAAACGTGTATTTCCGGTGAAATCTCGGTATTAAATTTCTGGGTGCATTACAATACCGTTTCTATACCTTATGTAGAGAAAGTAAAACTGTGTGTATTGGGCTAGTCAGCGAGTCTTTTCTTTGACTCCGATAAGGTGGAATAGAAAATTTGTTCTGGTTTATTGCATTTAAAATCCTTTTTCCGGGTGATTCAATATTTTGTCTTTTGGAAGGCTATCATGTTTCGCAAGTCACTTTTCTTCTGGCGAAGCGTTGTCACAGGTTGAGTTCATTGCTCAAGTAATGAGATCATCTGTCCGAGTGACCCTCCCCATTTTCACAGCCCTTCTTCCTTCAACTCAATTTACCGCCACTGCAGACATACCATCTTAACAAAAACATTCTAGCCTTAGGCTGAAACATCATCACTTCTACAAGAAAATATTCTTCAAAAACCTGATGTGTTCCATTCACATGACTTTCACTACATATCTGCAACAAATTATTGTTAAAAAGCCTATGCCTCTATTTACTTCATACTAATCGAGAAAAAAATAGCAGAAATAGACTTATTACTTGCTTGCTTGTAAGTAGAAGCGAAATCAGGGTGTACCATAAGTTAAAGTGATAGTCAAAAGCTGGTTGCTATGTAACTGAAGTTCAATTGCTTGTATGAACAGGAGTTGACACATGCTTGTATGAGAAAAATGTTTCAAAGATGAAACCAATAACAAGGAATATCTCAAAAACGATCATCTCCACGAAAAAAATGTATATAACATAAATTGTGTGCCTTAACCTGCTCTACATTTTTGTATGGTAAATTTTTGCCCATCTGTTACGGTTTAACAGTTATGCAAAATTCCATAAAATTCATCCAGAATAAAGTAGTCTTCAGAAGATATTCCCAGAAAATGTAAGATATACATTTTATTTGTCAGGTAAATAGTTTGAATATACGATATTTTAATCAAAATCATTAGAGCCATTTTTGAGAAAATCAATTTTTTTTAAAATTGTTTCATGTAAAGGGTAGTTGTGGTGGGGGATTTTCTAAATATCTTTGTATAGAATCCCTAGAAGATACTAAACATAAATACCAAGTTTGGTATTTTACCGACTTTTCAGTTTTGAGTTATCGTGTTTACAGACACACGGACACGGAAGTTTTTCTGAGAATGTTTTTTCTTTGGATACAGGGACCTTAAAACATATATTTCCGGTGAAATCTCGGTATCGAATTTTTGGGTGAGAGTGCAATACCTTCTCTATACACTCTGTACATAATACGTATAGGGAAAGTCAAAATGTGCGAATTAAAGTTAGAATTGCTTGAACATCCACCCTATTCGCCACATCTAGCACACAGTGACTACCACATGTTCCCAAAATCTCAAACAATTTCTTGAAGAACCAAGATTTCACAGCACCGTGGAGGTCATTGATGCGGTAAACAGCTATTTTGAGAACCTTAATAAATAGCACTACAGGGATAGTCTAATTAAATTGGAACACCATTGTGACAAATGTATTAACCTTTCTGGAGATTATACTGAGAAATAAAGCAAAACAAACAAAAAATATATGTTTTTTTTCATTGAGAGGCCCTGGAATTATCAGCCGATCCCCGTATGTACGTGTCTGTGATTGTGAGAGAGTGTGTGTGTGTGTGTGTGAGTGTGTGTGTGAGTGTGTATCTGTGTGTGAATGAGGGAGTATGTGTGTGTGAGTGTGTGTGTGTGCGAGTGTGTATCTGTGTGTGAATGAGGGAGTGTGTGTGTGTGTGTGTGTGAATGAGGGAGTGTGAGTGAGGAAGTGTGTGTGTGTGAGTGAGGGAGTGTGTGTGTGTGTGAAGGTGTGTGTCTGTGTGAGTGTGCGTGTGTCTGAGTCAGGGAGCATGTGTGTGAGTGAGGGAGCGTGTGTGTGAGTGAGGGAGCGTGTGTGTGTGAGTGAGGGAGTGTGTGTGAGTGAGGGAGTGTGTGTGTGAGTGAGGGAGCGTGTGTGTGAGTGAGGGAGCGTGTGTGTGAGTGAGGGAGTGTGTGTGTGTGTGAAGGTGTGTGTCTGTGTGAGTGTGCGTGTGTCTGAGTCAGGGAGCATGTGTGTGAGTGAGGGAGCGTGTGTGTGAGTGAGGGAGCGTGTGTGTGTGAGTGAGGGAGTGTGTGTGAGTGAGGGAGTGTGTGTGTGAGTGAGGGAGCGTGTGTGTGAGTGAGGGAGCGTGTGTGTGAGTGAGGGAGTGTGTGTGTGTGTGAAGGTGTGTGTCTGTGTGAGTGTGCGTGTGTCTGAGTCAGGGAGCATGTGTGTGAGTGAGGGAGCATGTGTGTGAGTGAGGGAGCGTGTGTGTGAGTGAGGGAGCGTGTGTGTGAGTGAGGGAGCGTGTGTGTGTGAGTGAGGGAGTGTGTGTGAGTGAGGGAGTGTGTGTGTGAGTGAGGGAGCGTGTGTGTGAGTGAGGGAGAGTGTGTGTGAGTGAGGGAGTGTGTGTGTGAGTGAGGGAGCGTGTGTGTGAGTGACGGAGAGTGTGTGTGTGAGTGAGGGAGTGTGTGTGTGAGTGAGGGAGTGTGTGTGTGAGTGAGGTGGTGTGTGTGAGTGAGGGGGTGTGTGTGAGTGAGGAAGAGTGAGTATGTGAGTGAGGGAGTGTGTGTGTGAGTGAGGGAGTGTGTGTGTGAGTGAGGGAGTGTGTGTGTGAGTGAGGGAGTGTGTGTGTGTGAAGGTGTGTGTCTGTGTGAGTGTGCGTGTGTCTGAGTCAGGGAGCATGTGTGTGTGTGAGTGAGGGAGTGTGTGTGTGAGTGAGGCAGAGTGAGTATGTGAGTGAGGGAGTGTGTGTGTGAGTGAGGGAGTGGGATTGTGAGTGAGGGAGTGTGTGTGTGAGTGAGGAAGAGTGTGTGTGTGAGTGAGGGAGTGTGTGTGTGTGTGAGTGACAGAGTAAGCGTGAGGGAGTGTGAGTGAGGGAGTATGAATGAGGGAGTGTGTGTGTGTGAGTGAGTGAGGGAGTGTGTGTGTTTCAGTGAAGGCGTGTGTGTGTGTGTGAGTGAGGGAGTGTATGTGTGTGAGTGTGTGAGTGTGTATGTATATGAGTGTGTGAGTGTGTGTGTTTATGAGTGTGTGAGTGTAAGTGTGTGTGCGAAAGTGTGAGTGTGCGTGTGTCTGTGTGTGAGTGAGGGAGTGTGTGTGTGTGAGTGACAGAGTAAGCGTGAGGGAGTGTGAGTGAGGGAGTATGAATGAGGGAGTGTGTGTGTGTGAGTGAGTGAGGGAGTGTGTGTGTTTCAGTGAAGGCGTGTGTGTGTGTGTGAGTGAGGGAGTGTATGTGTGTGAGTGTGTGAGTGTGTATGTATATGAGTGTGTGAGTGTGTGTGTTTATGAGTGTGTGAGTGTAAGTGTGTGTGCGAAAGTGTGAGTGTGCGTGTGTCTGTGTGTGAGTGAGGGAGTGAGTGAGTATGTGAGTGTGTGAGCGAGTGTGTGTGAGTGTGGGAGTGTGTGTGTCTGTGTGTGAGTGAGGGAGTGTGTGAGTGTGTGAGATTGAGTGTGCGTGTGTGAGATTGAGTGTGCGTCTGTGAGAAAGTGTGTGGGTGCTAGTGAGGGAGTGAGTGTGAGGGAGTGAGTGGGTGTGAGTGAGAGAGTGTGTGTGAGGGAGTGTGTGTGAGTGAGCTAGTGTGTGGGTGTGAGTGAGAGAGTGTGTGTGAGTGAGGGAGTGTGAGTGCGAGTTAGTGCGTGTGAGAGAGAGTGTGTGTGAGAGTGTGTGTGAGTGTAAATGTGTGTGAATGTGTGAGAGTGTGTGTGAGGGAATGTATGGGTGTGAGTGAGAGAGTGTGTGGGTGTGAGTGAGAGAGTGGGTGTGTGTGAGAGTGTGTATGTGAGGGAGTGTGTGGGTGTGAGTGAGGGAGTGTGTGTGAGAGTGTGTGTGAGGGAGTGTGTGGGTGTGAGTGAGGGAGTGTCTGGGTTTGAGTGAGGGAGTGTGTGGGTGTGACTGAGGGAGTGTGTGTGAGTGTGTGAGTGAGAGTGTGGATGTGAGTGAGAGAGTGTGTGGGTGTGAATCAGGGAACGTGTGTGTGTGAGGGAGTGTGTGGGTTTGAGGGAGTGTGTGGATGTGAGTGAGGGAGTGTGTGAGTGTGAGTGAAAAAGTGTGTGTGTGAGTGAGAGAGAGTGAGTGTGTGAGTGAGTGTGTGTGAGTGTGTGTGGGTATGAGTGAGGGAGTGTGTGAGTGAGTGTGTGAGTGTGTGAGTGTGTGTGTGAGTGTGAATGAGGGAATGTATGAGTGAGGCAGTATGTGTGTGAGTGAGTGAGTGTGTGTGTGAGTGTGTGAGTGAGTGAGTGAGTGAGTGAGTGAATGTGAGTGAGTGAGTGAATGCCAGTGAGTGTGTGAGTGAGTGTGTCTGTGTGTGAGTGAGGGAGTGTGTGTGAGAGGTATTGTGAGAGTGAGTGAGTGTGTCTGTGTGAGTGAGTGTGTCTGTGTGAGTGAGTGTGTGTGGGTTCGGTAGTGAGTGAGTGTGTCTGTGTGAGTGAGTGTGTGTGGGTTCGGTAGTGAGTGAGTGTGTCTGTGTGAGTGAGTGTGTGTGGGTTCGGTAGTGAGTGAGTGTGTCTGTGTGTGAGTGAGGGAGTGCGTGATTGAATGTGTGTGTGTGAGTGAGTGTGTGTCTGTCTGTGAGTTCGAGTGTGTGAGTGCGTTGTGTGAAGTGTGAGTGAGGGAGTGTGTGAGTGGGTGTGTGTGAGTGTGAGTGAGGGAGAGTACGAATGTGTGTGTCTGTGTGTGAGTGTGTGTGAGTGTCTGTGTGTGAGTGTGTGTGAGTGTCTGTGTGTGAAAGCGAATGTGTGAGTGTGTGTGTGTCCTTGTGCGAGTGTCTGATAGTGTGAGTTTGTGTGAGTATGTGAGTGTATGTGAGTGTGTGTGAGAGTGTGAGTGTGTGTGAGAGTGTGAGTGTGTGTGAGAGTGTGTGTGAGTGTGTGTCAGTGAGTGTGTGTGCGAATATGTCTGTGAGTGTTTGTGATTGTGTGTGTGAGTTTGTGTGAGTGTGTGAGTGTATAAGAGTGTGTGGAAGTGTGAGAGTGTGTGAGTGTGTGGGAGAGTGTTTGAGTGTGTGAGTTTGAGAATGTGTGAGTTTATGAGTGTGTGGGTGTGCGAGAGTGTGTGAGAGTGTGTGAGTGTGTGTGAGAGTGTGTCAGTGTGAGAGTGTGTGAGAAATTGTGAGTGTGTGAGAGTGTAAGTCAGAGTTTGAGTGTGTGTGAGTGTGTGTGTGAGAGTGTGTGGGTGTGTGTGTGAGAGTGTGTTAGTGTGAATGTGTGTTAGTGTTTGTGAGTGAGTGTGAGTGTGTGAGTGAGTGTTAGGGTATGAGTGTGTGTGTGAGTGTGTGAGTGTGTGTGTGTCTCTGTGTGAGTGTGTGTGTCTGTGTGTTAGTGTGTGTGAGTGTGTGTGAGTGTGTGTGTGAGTGAGTGTAAGTGTGTGTGTGTGTGTGTCGGTGTGAGTGTTTGAGCGTGTGCGTCTTTGTGTGAGTGTCTGTGATTGTATGTGAGTGTGTAAGTGTTTGTGTCTGTGTATGAGTGTGTGTGTGAGTGAGTGTGAGTGTGTGTGTGTGTGTCTGTGTATGAGTGTGTGTGTGAGTGAGTGTGAGTGTGTGTGTGTGTGTCTGTGTATGAGTGTGTGTGTGAGTGAGTGTGAGTGTGTGTGTGTGTGTGGGTGGACAGCTTAGCTCAAAAACGAAAAGACCGTTAAATAGCAAGCTTGGTATTTAGGTTCGGTATCTTTCAAGCCTGTATCTCGAAGATTTTCAAGAAAACTCCCCCACTCCCAACTAGCCTTTACATGAAACATTTTTCGGAAATTTTGCTTCTTTAAAACACGGCTCTAACGATTTTGATTAAAATCCCGTATATTAAATATATTTACATCCCAAACAAAATGTGTATCTCGGATTTTCTGGAAATAGCCTCTGTAGACCTCTTTATTCTGGATGAATTTTGCTTAACTGCTAAAGAGTAAGAAGTAGACAAAACCTCACCATACAAAATATATTGAGCATGTTAAAACACACAATTTATGTAACATGTCGTGAAGTTGAGATATTCCTTGTTTTGGTTTCAGTTTTTAAAAACTTATACTTTTCTCATACATGAATTTGTCAACTCCTATCCATACAAACAAAGGAACTTCAGTCATATAGCAACCAGCTTTTGACTATCACTTTAACCTATGGTTCTCCCTTATTTCGCTTCTACTTACAAGGAAGCAAGTAATAAGAATATTTCTTATATATATATATATATATATATATATATATATATATATATATATATATATATGTGTGTATATTTATGAAGTAAATAGAGACCTAAGCTTTTTAACAATACTTTGTTGAAGAGATGTAGAGAAAATCATGTGAATGGAACACATCATAAAGATATTAACTGAATGCTTACTATACGTGGAGAGTAAGTAAGAAATGGGTCAGGGTGAAGAAGGGCTGCTGTGGATAACGAGGTTAGAGACGGCGCTGGACAGCTCCCCTTTGTGATATCTCACCCTCACAGAAAAAAATGAACGTCTTGCACTTTACGCCCTTATCTAAATCAACATAACAGAAACTGAATATAACAGCAGTACCAAACATGTACATGAAAATCTGATGTGTTCCATTCACATGACTTTTTCTGCATCTCTGCAACAAATTATTGTTAAAAACCTTTTGTTGCTATTTACTTTATGCTAATTGAGAAAACATTAGCAGAAATAGTCTTATTTCTTGCCTCCTTGTAAGTAGAAGCGAAATAAGGGAGTAGTAAGGTTTAAAGTGATAGTCAAAAGCTGGTTGCTATGTAATTGATGTTCCTTTATTTGTAAGGACACAAGTTTACAAATTCCTGTATGAGAAAAGTAAAAGTTTTCAAAGCTGAAACTAAAAACAAGGTATATCTCAAAAACGATCAACTCCACGAAAAAAAGTTATTTAACATAAATTGTGTGTTTTAATGTGCTCTACACTTTCTGTGTTTTAAGTTTCTGTCCATCTCTTACGGTTTAGCAGTTATGCAAAAATCCGTAAAATTCATCCAGAACAAAATAAGTCTCCAGAGGCTATTCCCAGAAAATTCAAGACATACATTTTATTTGTCAAGTAAATATCTTAAATATACGAGATTTTAATTAAAATCCTTAGAGCCATATTTAATAAAATCAAAATGTTCTTAATTTTTTCCATGTAATGGGTAGTTTGGGGTGGGGGGGATTTTCTTCATACCAAAATTAAATATCAAGTATGGTTTTTCACGGTCTTTTAATTTTTTAGCTATGCTGCCCACAGACAAACAGTCAGACAGACACACAGAGAGACTGACTAACAGACAGACACACACACGGACATTTTACTAAAAAATTTTTTTTTGGATTCAGGGGGTCTCAAAACATAGTATTCCGGTGAAATCTCGGTATCGAATTTTTGGGTGCAATAGAATAGCTGCTCTATACACTATGTACATAGTACCTACGTGTAGAGAAGGTAAATATATCTGATGTGTACCATTCATATACTAGGGTCTCCTGATAAGTCCCGGGCCTATTAATGATAACAGCATTTAAAAAAATATTTTGCTTTATTTCTCAACATAATCTCCAGAAAGACCAATACATTTGTCTTATCGTTGTTCTAACTTAATTACACCATCTCTGTAGCTGTTTAGCCCGCTCGGGTAGTGTGGTGGTAGCGTATCTGCCTCACATTCAAAAAGTCTCGCCAAGGATGAGTTACTCGGATAAGGTTTTTTTCGAGGTTTTCCCTTATCCTGAGAAGACGAATGTCGAGTAACTTTAAGCTCCGTGGACCCCGAGAACATTTGAGCATCATTTCACCAATTTCATCCATCGTCCGATATGACCAACCAGGTTAAAGGACGTTAAGCTACAAACAAACAAAAAAAAAATAAGAAACTGTTTACCGCATCAATGACCTCATTGCTGTGAAATCCTCGGCCTCCAAGAAATTGTTTGAGGTTTGGGAACAGTTGGTAGTCACTGGGTGCTAGATCCGGCGAATAGGGCGGATGTTCAAGCAATTCCAACTTTGATTCGCACATGTTTCCCATTGCAATGACTGAACGATGAGCCGGAGAGTATAGTCGTGATGAAACAAGATTTTCTTTTTTTTCTTCTTCTTTTTTTTCAAATGTTTTTTTTCTTTTGACCTCATCACTCAAACGTTGCAGAAGCTTGGGTAGTAGTCACCAGTCATATTTTTACTCTTTTCCAAGTAATCAATAAAATTAATTCCCTGTGCATGCCAGAAAACACTCGCCATAACCTTGTTAGCTGACAAAATTGACTTTGAATTTTTTTGGAGTTGATGCACCTGACGCACGCAATCCACTGTTTTGACTGTGATTTACCTTCTGGAGTGTAGTGATGCATCCAAGTTTCTTCCGTGGTAATAAGCCGTCTCAAAATTTCACCGGGAGTTTTACGGTAGATCTCCACATTCTTAACAAAAACAGTTTTTCACATAAAAAGAATAAGCTTTTTAATAATAATTTATTTCAGAAATGTAGAGAAAGTCATGTGAATGGAACACAATAGATTTTTTATAGTGTTTAACGCCTGTTTTTACCACTATGGTACCGTAGGCGATGACACTGCTGATACATGGAATGTGATGGCGGGGGAAACCCTCCCTGCGCCACTTTGTCCACCACAAATGTGACATGCAGTCGAAGCCGGCTTGTTTTGACTCACTTTAAGCCAAGGAGATAGCGGGTTGTTGCACGATATGGTTGCCACAGGAAGGAAGGATCCCGCAGAATAATCTAATCCCCATTTTCCGAGTCCCTGGTCCTGGCCGGGGGTAGGTATTAGCCATCAGAATTAATTCGCAGCTGTGTATTCTGTTATGTAAAGTGTAAACCGCGTGATATGCTCTGCTGTGGCGTGTAATTGAAATTTGGTGACCTCTGTCACCCCGCGCACCGCCAGCGTTTTAAGAACCAGCAACCCTCAACATGTCACAATCTGCCCATTGTTTCTCGAATGCAACTGACATTTCAAACCTGTGTACACTTTTAAAATTGCATTGCTCTTAAATATGTAACTGAACCAAATTACATTCAAATTAGCTAAATACTTTGAAAACTAAAAACCATTTTTTCTACGACCGAGCGTAATTGAGTAGTTTAAGAGCTCATTTCAGATCGCAAATTTGATTTTTACGGAATCCACGCGTAAAGAAGTGCAGCAAGCGTAAAGTAATTTTGTTCCAACTTTACGCTCGCCAAAATAATTCACGATATTAGTGTGTATACATCACTGATCAACAGACAAACAATTAAAATTAGTCGTGCACGATATAATGTTATGTTCAACGTCAATAAGTGACAAATATTCTTTCGCAGTTCTAACGGTATCAAGATCCCCCAAAAATCTGTCAATTTTACTTTCTTTACACGTACTACCTGCCTACATAGTGTATAGAGAAGCATTACACCCAAAAATTCAATACTGAGATTTCACCGGAAATATATGTTTTGAGGCCCCTGAGTCTAAAAAAAGCATTTTAGAAAGATGTCCATGTGTGTGTATGTCGGCAGCACACCTCAAAAGCGAAAAGTCTGTTAAGTATCAAACTTGGTATTTAAGTTCAGTATCTCCTAAGGGTGCAAAACGAAGATTTTCAAGAAAATCCCCCACCTCAACCACCCTTTTCATGGAAAACATTTCGAAGACTATGAGTTTCTCAAGAACAGCTCTAACGATTTTGATTAAAATATCCTATATTAAAAATATTTACATGACAAATAAAATGTATATCTTGAATTTTCGGGGAATTACCATTGAAAAACTCTTCATTCTGGATGAATGTTGTTGAATTCTGCACAACTACTAAACCGTAAGAGACAGTCAAAAACTTACTGTACAGAAAATGTAGATCTCGTTAAAACCCATAATTTATTTTTCTTGGTAGAGCTGACCGTTTCTGAGATATTGCAAAACAGCTGTCTTATTATTTTCAAGCTTAAAATAGTCAAACGGGAATTTGTCAACTCCTGTCCATACAGACAAATTAATTTCAATCACATAGCAACCAGCTTTTAAAATATTTGACTGCCACTTTCATCTGCATTTTTAAAGATTACATTACTGTTAAATATGTACCTAAATAAAATTACATTCTTATTGACCGAATAATTTGACAGCTAAAAATTATTTTATACATTTTATTGTATAAATAGGTCTCATAATATATCCCATGCTTCAATTTTTCTAATAAAGCTCTGAACCGCAAGCAAAATCTGTACTAAAGTATATTTTTTCTACGACGGAGCGTAATTGAGTAGTTTACAAGCTCACTTCAGATCGCTAACTTGATTTTTACGGAATCCACGCGCAAAGAAGTGCAGCAAGCGTAAAGTAGTTTTGTTCCAACTTTACGCTCGCCAAAATAATTCACGATAATTTGTATACATCACTGATCAACAGACACTACTTCATAAATTTCTCATTTTGTGCCTCGGGGTTTAGCAGGTAGTAAATTTGATTCTGCTTCTTTCGCATCAGTTCTAAGGATATCATAATTCTCACAGAACAACAATAATACTGGTTTGTCACGTCCTGCTATAACCGTACCGTCATCGCGCCCAACAATGCAAAATAAATAACCGACCATAACCCTTGGTGTATGACAAACTTAACCTCAAATGTATTTCATATATTTGACTATCACTTTAGCCGAGTGTATTCCTTTATTTCCCTTGTACTTACAAGGAAGCAACAATTTCTGTTAATGTTTATCTTGATTATCATGAAGTAGGTAGGAGAATAAGCTTTTGTAAGAGTAAATTGTTGCAGAATAGGTAAAGAAAGTGAACAGTCAGATGTTTTGATCTAGCAGACAAGCGAACGTTCACGGGAATGGCATCTGAAGCAGCACTTGCTCCATCTATCAGACGGCAGAAGAAGTAAGGTGACCCTCATACTGTTCTTAATTAAAATTTGTAGCGCAATCTTTACGTGCCCTAAGCTTCTTTTCGAACATGGGGATAGGCTTATGAGCCTCAGAGTGGAAAATTTGAAATAATGCAAGCGTGTTCAACTTCTTCATGTAATCCCCAAAACATGATTCTCTTTACACACTCGCCGTTTACTAATGTGTGAGCGTAAAGGACGCAATTTACCAACATAGATGAAATTAATTGCTGCTCTGGAATAATGTTAAAAGAGCTGATGTGTTCCATTCCATTCCTACCTACTAGGACGGTTCAATAAGTCATTAGAAATTCCACTCGTAGCATCGAAAAGTTTGTATAGTATCCGTCGTCTCCTACTAGATGGCAGCTATATCCATCACGTGGTTTCGTAGCCTTAGGCGATTCAATCAACAATCTTATGCTGATTTAGAAAGATGGAAAACACAATTTTCGTGCGGTGATTAAACACTTCTATTAAAATAACTTAACACCGAAAGAGATAAAAGCCGAGTTGAAGTTCATGGCACATCTGCTCCTGCGTTTGTCACAATTTACAATTGGATAAATGAATTTAAACGTGGCCGTACATCCACAAATAATGAAAATCATTCCAGACGTCCAGTAGAAGTGACTTCCTCTGAAATGATCGACAAAATCCAGGATATGGTTTTCAGTAATCGACGAATCAAAGTTCAGGAAACAGTAGAGGTCACAGGTACAGTGTTCTCAATTGTTCATCAAAAATTAGGTATGACAAATGTCTCGTCAAGATGGGTGCCGCCTTTGCTCTCAATGGAGAAAAAATGCAATCGTGTGATCGATTCAGAAGCTGGTTTGCCAATTTTCCGTCGCAATCCTGACGAGTTTCTGCGCCGATACATAGCTGTAAATGAAACATGGATACACAACTACATTCCAGAGACAAAAATACAGTCAAAACACTGAGTTTTAAAAGGTGAACCGGCTACGAAGAAGGCAAAGGTGATGGAATGGCGTTTTATTTATGGACGTTCTTAACTGCTGTGGTTCTCAGCGTCCCATTCTAAATTGGGCGTGAAAGACCGCTTAATTTTGCTCAGAGGCCTCTCTATCAGGCTTGAGGTTCTTTTACGTGCCGTAAATCTACGACACGGGACCCACGGCTTTACTTCCCTTCCGAAGGAAGCCATGCTAAGGATTTTTACGCCCGAAAAATCCATCGTCCTCCGGCGGGTTTAAACCCACGACCTAGGGTATATGAAGTCAGCATGGTAACCATTACACCACGGAGGGCGACAAGCAAAGGTGATGACCTCGGGGTTTTTTTGGGATGCACGCGGAATCATTTACATTGATTACTTACAGAAAGGAAGAATTACGCATCGTTATTGCACCGGTTGAACGGAGAAAAAGCGCCCAAATCTGGCAAAGAAGAAGATTCTCTTATCAAGACAGTGCAAGGGTTCACAATTTAAAAAATTGTAGAATTAAGGTTAGAAATACTACAACATCCACCAGGTTTGGCCGCCAGTGACGTTTTATTTCCAAACTTGAAAAAATGGCTCGACGGAAAAGGATTCAGATCTCCCAAACAGAGGAGCTACAGATTGGAAAGCTGGAAAAGTGTATTGAGCTAAAGGAGATTCTGGCGAAAAACAAAAACAAATGTACCGTATATAATTTGTTTTCTATCCTTGTCAAAGAATGCCTCTACGGAAAGTCATTTGAATGAAACACAATTAATAACCAAGTTCTCCTATCCACTTCATGCTAATCGAGATTAACAATACCAGAGTTGGTCGCTATGTTCTCTTAGCATGGCCCGCCTCGGTAGTGTAGGGGTAGCGTCTCTGTCCGCATTGAAGCGGTCACGAGTTCGAATCTCGCTTAGGGTGAGTTATCCGGGTAATCTTTTTTTTTTTTTTTTCTCGATATTTCCCTTATCCTAAGAAGATGAATGTCGAGTAACTTTAAGTTTCATGGGCCCCGAGATCATTTCACTACCACAAAAAAAAAAAAAATCTCATGACTTTCACTAGCAACTCCACAAAACAAAATTCACATAAAAGGTAATTCTTCTTTCAACACCGCGCTAATCGAGATAAACATTAACAGAATTGCATTACTTTAGACTGGAACTAAGGGAATGCACTATGCTAAAGTGATAGTCAAATGTTTTAAAAACTGTCGTGATGCGATTGTTATTGGAAATCGCATCTTTGCTTGACCAGGAGTAGAACAAAAGAAAAACGGTACTCCCGTCTGAGAAAAGTATAAGTACTTCACAACTTAAACTAATAACAAGGAATACCTCGAAAACGGTTAGCTCCACGAAAAAACGTATATGACATAATTTGTGTATTTTAACAAGATCTACACTTTTTGTGTAGTAAGTTTTTGTCTATCTCTTAAGGTTTATTAGTTATGCCAAATTAAGCAAATTTCATCCAGCATAAACAGGTCCTTAGAAGCTATTCCCAGAAAATTCAAGATGTACATTTTATTTGATAGGAATGGCTTTAATATGTGGTACTTTAAACAAAATCGTAGAGCCATTTTTAAGAAAAACAAAATATTCGAAATCTTTTACATGTAAAGGGTAGTTATGGGTGTCGTATCCTTGGAAGATTCTGAACTTAAATATCAAGTTATGTATTTTATCGACTGTTTGTTTTTGAGTTATGCTGTCGACAGAAAAAACACATTGTTTTTGAGATTCGTGAAGCCTCAAAACGTGTATTTCCGCTGAAATATCGAATGTTTGGATGGAATACAATATGTACGTCCTTCAATTCTTCTCTAGATACAAACACACAGACACACACACACACAAACACACAGACACACACCCTTTCTAAAATTATTTTTACTTTCTCTAGTTCGTATTTGTCCAATGCACATATAAAACATATTGTATTCAGCTAAAGGAACTGGATACCGAGATTTCACCGGAAATATGTTTTGAGATGCCCTGAGTCCAAAAAAAAAAGACCTGTGTATATGTGTGTGTGGACAGCATGTCTCAAAAAGGAAAAGACCGTTAAATACCAAACTTGTTAGTTATGTTTTGTAACTACCAGGGATACGACACGAAGATTTTCAAGAGAATTCCCCACCCCAAACTACTCTTTATATGGAAAATGTTTTGAAAAGTTCGTTTTTCTCTAAAATGGTTTTGATTAAATTGCCGTGCAATATAGTTATTTTGTGATGTTACGGTTTTTGATTCGAGCGGGAATATTGTGAAACGAGACGCAGTCGAGAATCAAAAAGAAACTTAACGCTCGCGTATCATTAAATGTTTTTTCTACGAGAATTTTCTGATATTAAAAGAAAAGCAAGGAAACATTATATAAATTTGAGGTTAAGTCTGAGCCATTCACTATCTTATAAACTCAACTTCATATTGTGTCTCAAACTTTTGGGGATTTAGCAGGTAGTAAATTTGATTCTGCTTCTATCGCAACTCTAAGAATATTATAATTCTCCAAAAAAATTTCAGAACAATAATAATACTGGTTTGTCATGGCCTGCTATAATTTTAATTCTTAGTAATGGTAAAAGTACGGTCTATATCTGTTTATTTTGGCGAGCGTAAAGTTGGAACAAAATTACTTTATGCTTACTGCACTTCTTTCCGCGTGGATTCCATAAAAATCAGTTTGATATTTTAAATGAGCTCGTAAACTACTCAATTACCTCGGTCGTAGAAAAACGATATTTGCATCTCAAATAATATACAAATTATTTCATTGTAATATTATGAATTCAATTGTTAGAAATGTTGTATGGTCGCGATATGACCTAGGAGTTAAAGCAACCTAAATTAAATATATATATATAATTATATCGTAAATTTCTGGGAATAGTCTCTCAAGACCTTTTTATTCTGGATAAATTGTGTATGACTAGTAAACTGTAAGAGATAGACTAAAACTTACTACACAATATATGTAGATATCGTTTAGGTGGAATGCAGTACCTTCTCTATCTATATAGTATATACAGTTAGTTGTGGAAATGCGATCTCTCGGTTGCCTTGTAAACGAAGAGTTTTTTGTTCATATTTCATCATTCTTTATGATTAGCACCCTTCGTTATATTCGAATAAGCTGGCAATAGGGAACAAGAGAATTTAAGACTTATCATTATTATTGGGAACTCAGAAGTGAAGAGGGTCTTACCGATTTCAGCGAAATCGGAATATAGCAAAACTGTCCACTCGACCATCCCCTCTAATCTAGTCCTCGCTAAGCCGATTACTGTGAAAGAAGGAAAAAATCTCCTTTTTTTTTGTTATACAGAAACAAAACAGCAGCAACTGTTTTTGTTTTTCCCTGTACAAAATCTTACATATGAGCACTCTTGTGATCTCTAACGCACCCGCCCAAGTGCTCCAGGGGCTTGGATCCTCTCGCGTGTAAAAATAATCTAAATCCGATGATGGGTCTTAGACCGCGCGCGCTAGAGTCCGCAAATTTTTAACACAACCCTCTACTGTTATCTTTTTAAGTGTGAAATTAATGTATAATTGGACTAATATAATCGTCTTATGCCCCTGCGTATTGCCGGGCCGATAGCGCGCACTTACTTCCTGAAAACAAACTCTCACGCGCGCGATTAATTCCTGGACACTTCTTTCTTGCCTCCTTTATTCTCTCCTTCTTCCTTTCCTTCTTACCTTTTTCTTTCTTCCTTTCTTTCTATCCACGTTCCTCTGCTTTTTTCCTTTCTTTCAGTTTTTACTCCTCCGTTCCTTTCTTTCTTTCTTTTTTGTTTCTTTCCCACCTTTATTTTTCTTTCTTTGTTTTTTGCATCTTTCTTTCTTTCCATTATTTTTTCTTTTTAGTTTCCGTACCACATACACTGAGTAGACCATTCACCGGAAACAATAAGTTTGAGGACCCCTGAATAAAAAAATCTAATCTGTTCCATTCGCATGACTTTCTCTACATCGCTGTAAGAAATTATTGTTAAAAAGCTTATTCTTTTATCTATTTTATAATTTTCGAGATAGATATTAATAGAAATTGTTTAATGTTGAGATTTTCATTTACACTGAAATTATTTATCGTGCAATTCGGTGTAATCTGAAATTAATAAAATTATTTAATTATACAATGTTGTGAAACGAGCGCTCTGATATAAAAAGAAAAGCAAGGAAAGCTGCTCTTCTCCAGGGGTTGGTTGGTGCGCGGATCAACAGCCTCTCCAGTGACAAGTCAGCAAGCAGTAACTGTCAAACTGACTTTCTCTACACGTAGCTACTGTGTAGACAAGGTACTATATTGCACCCAAAAATTAAATACCGAGCTTTCAACGAAAATATATGTTTTCGGACGCCCTGAACAAAAAAAATGTTTGTAGAAAAAGGTGCGTGTGTATGTGCGTGTATCTATGGGTAGCAGAGCTCAAAAACGAAAAATCAGTTAAATACCAAACTTGATATTTAAGTTCAGTATATTCCAACGATGCGACACGAAGGTTTTCAAGAAAATTCTCCCGCCCCAAATTACTCTTTACATGGAAAAAAATTGGAACATTCTTATTTTCTCAAAGATGGCTCTAACGATTTTAATTAACATCTGTTATATAAGAAATAAAAGTTATATATTGAATTTTTGGGAATAGCTTGTAAAGACCTCTTCATTCCGGATGAATTTCTTTTGAGATAGATAACATTTTACTATTCAAAAAATGTAGACCTTCCTAAAACAGACAATTTATGCCATATACATTTTTATTTTCTCTATACGTACTATGTACATAGCGTATAGAGAAGGTATTGTATTCCACCCAAAATTTTGATACTGAGAATTAACCGGAAATACATGTTTTGGGTCCCCCTGAAACAAAAAAATATCATTTTTACTTTCTCTATACGTACTATGTTCGTAGTGTATAGAGAAGGTATTGCACTCCACCCAAAAATTCGATACCGACATTTCACCGGAAATATATGTTTTAGGGTCCCCTGTATCCAAAAAAAGCATTTTCACAAAAATGTCCGTGTGTGTGTGTGAACACGATAGCTCAAAAACGAAAAGTCGGTAAAATACCAAAGTTGGTATTTAAGTTTGGTATCTTCCAGGGGTGCCACACGAAGATTTTCAGAAAAATCCCCCCACCCCAAACTACCCTTTACATAGAACTTTTTTCGAAAATTTTTATTTTCTAAAAAATGGCTCTTACGATTTTGATTAAAATTTCGTATATTAAAGATGTTTACCCGACAAATAAAATGTATATCTTGAATTTTCTGGGAAGAGTCTCTGAAGAATACTTTATTCTGGATGAATTTTACGGTATTTTGCATAACTGCTAAATCGTAAGAGATGGACAAAAACTTACAACACAAAAAATGCAGAGCACTTTAAAACGCACAATTTATCTTATAGATAATTTTTAGTGGAGTTGATCGTTTTTAGATAGCCCTTGTTTTTTGGTTTCAGCTTTAAAAAGCATACTTTTGTCATAAAGGAATTTAGTAATTCCAGTCCATACAAACAAAGGAAATTGAGTGACATAGCAACCAACTTGTGACTATCACTTTAACCTGTGCTACTCCCTTATTTTAATCCTACTTCCAAGGTAGCAAGTAATAGGACTATTTCTTGATTAGCATGAAGTGAATAGAATCATAAGCTTTGTTGCAGAGATATAGAGAAGTCATGAGAATGGAACACATCAGATTTTTACAAAAAGGCCCGCGTGTGTGTGTGTGTGTGTGTGTGTGTGTGTGGACAGCATAGCTCAAAAACGAAAAGACCGTCAAATACCAAACTTGGTATTTAAGTTTGGCATCTTCCAAGGATGCGACAAGAAGATTTTCAAGAAAATCCTCCACCGCCAACTACCCTTTACATGGAACTTTTTTCGAAAATTTTGATTTTCTCAAAAATGGCTCTAACAATTTTGATTAAAATATCGAATATTAAAGATAGTTATCTGACAAATAAAATGTATGTCTTGAATTTTCTGGAAATAGTCTCTGAAGACTATTTTATTCTGGATGAATTTTACGGAATTTTGCGTAACTGCTAAATCGTAAGAGATGGACTAAAACTTAACATACAGAAAATCTAGAAGGGATTAAAACACACAATTTATGTCATACACTTTTTTCGTGGAGTTGATCGTTTTTTTTAGATATTCCTTGTTTTTGGTTTCTGCTTTGGAAAACATACTTTTCTCATACAGGAATTTTCCATACAAACAAAGGAACTTCAGTCACATAGCAGCCAACTTTTGATTATCAGTTTAGCATATAGTACTCCCTTATTTCCCTTCTACCTACAAACATGCCAGTAATAGCACTATTTCTGTTATTTTTTCTTGATTAAAATTAAGTAAATAGAATCATAAGCTTTTTAACAATAATTTGTTGCAGAGATGTAGAGAAAGTCATGTGAATGGAACAGTTATACCGCTGTGACTCGGTCCGCAGAGTCTTATTTGTTAAAGCATGGTGCACCATGGGTAGGAAAAGGCTATCATCTCTTACATCCCAAATCAACCGTTATACATTTTATAATATTTGAGATAGGAAAACAAGAAGTCACATGCTGGGTTTTATAAAATATTGGGAAGATGTCTTTCGTTCTCTTGTTCAACATACACCATTCTTTGTGAACAGGATCTTGCAGATGTCTTGGAATGTTAGTAATTTCTTGCGAGATGGTATCTTTCAATTTCTGTTGCGTTGATGGAAAACTTTTTGTCGAAGATAACAACCAAAAGTCGGTGGGATTAAAATCTGGAGATCGTAGAGGCCACTTTTTTCTAAAGTGTCTATTGATTACACGATCGCCAAAGATCTAAGTAATTACTTGTTTTGCAGGGGCGTGGATATAGTGGATGGAGGGCCATCTTGAATGAAGATAATGTTTTCCATATCGTGATTCCTCATTTTTGGCCTGACGAAGTTTTATAACATGCCATGGTAGTGCTCACCATCTACAGCAGGAGGTATGAACATGTTAACGGAGGGAAACACCTCGGCAACTGCGACCATCTATTACGGCGTAGAACCCCGGGGGTAAGGGGTCAGAGGAGGGGAAGCCACAGGGCAGCACACAGGATAGATTGCTGGTTTTCCAGTAATATATTTGTTTTAAAATACTTTGCTTATAAAATTATATTTTAATTCATTCATAGCTTAATTTTTCTTTTTTGATAGTTCAATTCCTTGTTTGCTGATTTTAATTTGTAATTTTAATTTTTAGATTAATTACCTGAAAAATGTATATAATAGATAGAAGTTGTAATGGTTGTCTTTATAAATAGATTTAAAGTTTGAATGTATACCCCGTTATTGTTACCTGGATGCCGGGGTCGTATTCGATTTTATTTATGAGCATAAAATCGCTCGCATCCCTAAAAAGTGGTCGCCAACACTTTCGCGCCCGTTGGGACCGTCTTTGGAGCAGATTCACCGGAAGTAACCTATTATAATGATTGGTATTATACTCCGGAGACTTGTACTGACTTACATAGGCTTGCGTAATGAGGCTAACAATTCAATTTTCTGTATGCACTTATTCCGCAACTTTCTATGAGTAATAAAGATTCTTTTCAGGCAGGCATATACGTAGGAGTCGATGGCTCACGTGTTGGTTTGCTTTCTGTTCCCAACATTATAAAGTGACACACTGCGCAAAGACAAGAACATGTTTATCACTGCGAGCCACAAAATCAAGCGAGTTGGTGACGACTGCTAATAGTTAAACACAATTTTTCTCACAATTTTCTTTTGTTAATTTTTCGGCCTAGATTATATATTTTCACTGATTCCGTAATTTTCGGATCGAAACAAAGCTTTTCTCACCAAATGGGGGCTTTAAATTCGTATAAAAAAGAAAAACTGTTACTGGAAAATATTACAGTGAGCTATTAGCCTAGTGGACAAGAGTGTCCATGTCAACTTTAAGGATATGCCTCTGGGCTGATAGTGCTGGCAGGTGGCGTGCGGATGAATGCTGTGCGTGTGTTTCTATTGACTCCCTCCTGGACGTAAGGTGTCCTCACCGTTGTCTGGCCTTTCCTTTACCACCAAGACATCACTTCACATTCACTGCTATAAATGTGAAAGTTTTTCGTTACAAATTAATTCCCTTACTGTTCGTGTTACATGTCAGTACTAGACCTCGGTTTTGGGTTCAGAAGCACACACAGTTACTAACACACAGAATAGTCAGCGGTATAAAGAGAGAATAATGCTAGTATAAACATGCACACCTCGAGGTATAATCTCTACCAAAAGTAGCTCATTACATGTATTAACAATATATACATTGTTCTAATTCATAAAGTAACACAACAAACCAATTATTTCATAATATCATTAATAAATAAAAATACTCAGCATAATAATGTGATGAGCTTTAAAAAGACAATGAACATAATTCTAGCAAACACAATTCCTTACAGTGAATTACAAGATACACCTTTACTGTATCGAAAGAAAGTGCTCTTTTCCTGTTACTCAAAATAAGTTAGAATCATCCACAAGTTTGTTCAGGGTCCATCATCTACCCTTTCGCATTTTCGACATTTTTACTTTCTATATACGTACCATACACTAGTTTATAAAGATGATATTGCACTCCACCCAAAAATTCGATACCGAGATTTCACCGGAAGTATATGTTTTAGGGCCCCCTTTATATATATATATATATATATATATATATATATATATATATATATATATATATATATAAGCATTTTCAGAAATAGGTCCGTGTGTGTGTCTGTGTAAACACGATAACTCAAAAACGAAAAGTCGGCAAAATATCAAACTTGGTATTCAAGCTTAATATCTTCCAGGGATGCAGCACAAAGATTTTGAGAAAAATCACCCCACTCCAAACTACCGAACTTTTTTTCGAACATTTTTATTTTCTCAAAAATGCCTCTAGCGATCGATATTGATTAAAATATCACAAATTAAAGATATTTACTTGGCAAATAAAATGTATATCTTGAATTTTCTGGAAATAGCCTCTGAAGACCACTTTATTCTGGATGCATTTTACGGAATTATGCATATCTACTATACCGTAAGAGATGGACAAAAACTTACCACACAAAAAACGTAGAGTACGTTAAAACACAGAATTTATGCTATATACATTTTTTCGTGTAGTTTATTATTTTTGAGATATTAGTTTTTATTGGTTTAAGCTTCTAAAAGCGTAAACTTTTCTCATGTAGGAATTTGTCAACCCCTGTGCATGCAAACAAAGGAACTTCAGTCACATAGCAACCAGGTTTTGACTATCACTTTAACCTATGGTACTCCCTTATTTCACTTCTACTTACAAGGAAACAAATAATTAGACTATTTCTGCTAATTTTTTTCTCGATTAGCATGAAGTAAATGGAAGCATAATCTTAAAAATAATTTGATTCAGAGATGTAGAGAAAATCATGGAACACATCAGATTTTTTAATCTACGGTCTCTTTCAGTGTTCACTGGTTTATCTACTAGCAGCAACTGAAGGAGGCCAGTTAGTGAGCAATGCTAGATAGTGGTGTAGAGACCACGCAAGCCTACTCCAACACGTCATAGTTATACTCTGTGTGTACCGAACCTCAAGCCGGCAATTCCTGACCCTGGACCAAGCTGTAGTCATCGTCTGCTAGCAGCAACTGATAGAGGCCAGGCAGTGAGCAATGCTAGATAGTGGTGTAGAGACCACGCAAGCCTACTCCATCACGTCATAGTTACACTCTCTGTGTACCGAACCTCAAGCTGGCAATTCCTGACCCTGGACCAAGCTGTAGTCATCATCTGCTAGCAGCAACAACGAGGTTAGGCAGTGAGCAATGCTAGATAGTGTTGTAGAGACCACGCAAGCCTACTCCATCACGTCATAGTTATACTCTGTGTGTACCGAACCTCAAGCCGGCAATAACTTGACCCCGGACCAAGCTGTAGTCATCATCTACTTGCAGCAACTGAACGAGGCCAGACAGTGAGCAATGCTAGATAGTGGTGTAGAGACCACGCAGGCCTACTCCATCACGTCATAGTTATACTCTGTGTGTATCGAACCTCAAGCCGGCAATTTCCTGACCCTGGACCAAGCTGTAGTCATCATCTACTTGCATCAACTGAACGAGGCCAGACAGTGAGCAATGCTAGATAGTGGTGTAGAGACCACGCCAGGCTACTCCATCACGTCATAGTTATACTCTGTGTGTACCGAACCTCAAGCCGGCAGTTTCCTGACCGCGGACTATTACATTGGTATAAGGTATTTATATTATATAGTAACCCTTTCGCGGCCTTTCTCCCCTTCACTACTCCCGCGCCGTCTGCCGGGACTTCGGAACGCAATTTCTGAGTGAGGTGCGTCACTTAACTGTAAACTATACTTTAAGCATGATCTGTACCACCTGCAAGAAAAACTGTCGGGTTCAGGCGAGTTTAACAGAAACAAAACTGGTGTCACTTTGGAGCGATCGCTCACAAATTAGTGCAGCAAACACATCTTCTGCTAGAAATGCTACTCGTCTCTTGAAACTAAAACCTTGTCACTACACACATTAAAATGGTAAACGTGTGAATTATTGCGTTTGGTTTTTCCAATCTGTAGAAAGAAGTTTCATTGACTCGCTGAAATAGGCGTGTGAGTACTCACAACAGCCGATACTGGGCTTCAGAAACACCTGTGCTATCGGATGAAACATCTCACTATGATCACAAGAATAATAGGCCCCATTTTCTTTGATGAAACGATATGTGCAGAACGAAATCAAGAGAATAATTCCCAAACTATTTTTTTTTTCATGTTATTGTTTGCTGATCAACATTTATGCTATACAGGTCATAGATAATAAAAACATTAAATATGACCATGTAGGCTTCTCTAACATAAACAGAAAAAGTTATTAGTACAGACATGGTTATATAACTTTACAAATAATGTTACAATTGAATGAAACTATAAGTGATAACAATAATAACTTACAACAAATTAAACCACATGATTATGAAGTTTATGTATAATTATTAGCAGGAGTCCTCTGTGTCACTGACTAAGAAATGTTGTGGTAGTTTTCTTTTGTGTGTAGTTTTGATATGCAGGTTAAATGCTTGAGCACCAGTAACGTTGTTGAAGAATGTCTTGGAGAGATGTTTCATATAGCGTTCTATTGGAGGTTGGTGTTGAAGCTACGTATTTCTTACAAACCTGGTGCATTTGAAGCTCTGCGGAGAAACTTGTTTAGTACAACTTGTAGTTTATGAATATTGGTTTTATTTGTTGTGGACCATATAGGAGCTGAGAAGAGGTCGAATTAAAGATTTGTAAAGAAGAATGGAGCAGTCCAGGCCAATCTTGGAGCGTTTATTAATTACTGGAGAAAGCTTGATGAACCTTGAGTTAGTAATATATCATGCCATGTCATTTTTGTGTTCAGTAGAAGGCCAAGATATTTAACTGAGGTTTGAGGTTAGATGTTTATTCTGTAAATGTAAATAATCAAGGTTCTGACAGGGTCTTAGAGAAAATATTTTTCCTTCGTCTTGTTGATGTTAAGTGAAATGCGCCATACTGTAAGCCATTCAGCTAATAGTGAAAGAGATGCTTGCTGATGTCTAGTTGCTGTATTTAGTTTGGAGTGTGAATAAAACAGGAAAGTCGTCTGCGATGGAAGCTGGTCGTAAATCAGGAATATCGAGTGAATATATTACACAATAGCAGTGCGAGAACTGATCCCAAACCATTTTTCGATTGCTTGATAGAAGAAGAGAAACCATGTGGTTGGTTCCAGCAAGATTCTGCAACAGCACACACAGCTGCCGAATTGTTCAATACAGTAAGAGAAGTGTTTGATGACATAATTATTAGTGTTGAATTGTGGCCCCCTCGATCTCCTGATCTAACGATTTGTGATTTTATTTATGGGGTTCTTTAAAAGACAAAGTGCACCATTCCAATCCTCACACCACACTACAGGAACTTGGAGATAATGTTGTGCTAAAAATTACAACAATCCGTGCTCCTGAGCTCCATTGAGTGAGTGATAATAACATTTCTTAAGAGATACGGTACTTCTTTGAAATCAACATTTCCAGAATCCACTGTAAGGTAAGGATTTTAGTCTGCCTCTGCCCGCACAACTTTCCCCGGAAACTCTCTCGCGCATTGTTAGAGAGCATGCAAGTGGGTTACCATATAAAATAAAGACCCTGTATTAGCGAAGTTAAAGAGCTTTTTGTTTTATTATGTTACTACTATAAGCATTGTCATTATTGTTGTATAATTTATGCTACCACTGCCAAACCTATGAAAATATCTGTGTGTTCACATTCGAAGCATAAATACTAATTCGAGACATTGTAATCATCCAATTGTTCTACCAAGCATGAACCTACAGTATATATATATATATATATATATATATATATATATATATATATATATATATATATATATATATGAGAAAATAAAGAAGATTTTAACACAACTAAACAATAACGAAAGTTGGCAACACAACTCTTTATTTACAAAATTACAGTGCCTTACTCTATTTCTCAACGTAATCTCCTTTCTGTCAAGTTCCGATACAGCATTTGATACCGCGAGGCCGGTGTCTTCAGCGTTTTCGAGAAAAACAATCTGATGTGTTCCATTCATATGACTTTCTCTACATCTTTGTAACAAATTATTGTTACTGAGCTTATTCTTCTATCTATTCCTGATAATCCAGACAAACATTACCAGAAATGGCCTTATTACTTTGTTCCTTATAAGTAGAAGAGCAATAAGGAAATATACCAGGCTAATCCGACAGTCAAATGTTTTTAAATGTGGTTGCTATGGAATTGAAATCCGTTTCTTTGTGTGGCCAGGAGTTCACAAGATTCAGTATGAGAAAGGTTTTAAGTATTTTAAAACTGAAAACAATAACAAGGAATATCTCGATAACGGTCAACTTAAGGAGAAAACTGTATGTGTCACAAATTGTGTGTTTTAAGGAGCCCTGCATTTTTTGTGCAGTAAGTTTTTGTGTATCTCTTACTAACGCTTTACCAGTTATGTAAAATTCAAAACAAATTATTCAGAATAAGGAGGTCTTTAGAGTCTATTCCCAGTCAAGATATACATTTTATTTGTCATGTAAATATCTTATATATAGGTAGGAGATTTTAATCGAAGTCGTTACCCATTTTTGAGAAAATCAAACTTTTCGAAAAATGTTTTATGTAAAGGGTAGTTGAGTGTGGCGGGATCTTCCTGTCGCATCCTTGGGAGATACTCAACTTTATTGTCAAGTTTGGTATTTAACGGACTTTTCGTTTGTTTTTTTTTTTGTTTTTTTTTTATTTATTTATTTTTTGTTTTTGTTTGTTTTTTTTTTTTTGAAAGGGGGAGACAGAAAGAGAGTTGGAAAGGAGAAAGATCCTGAGTTATTTCCTCAGCCTGGTGAAAGTAAGGAAAATAGTTGAGGTGAAATTGAGGAAATGGAAATAGAGGAAAGGGGAGTGATGGAGTACCGCTTATGCACCTCCGTTAATAAGGGCAGTCTGCGTTGCTGCCGGACGATATCCGGGAGCGGGTAGAGGAAGGATAGCTAAGCATTACCCATGGCCCGAAGGCCCTGGGTAATAGCACGTAGGAAGTAGGAGGTGGAGTGAGGTAGAAGTAAAGGGTGATACTTTATTTTGTTGCAGGACGGGTGGCTGCATTAGATTTCTTGAGTACCTCTCATAAAGTTGTAAGGCGTAAGTGTTGGCTGGATTGGAGGGGTCACGCATCCGTTCTGGTACAAAGATGGTGGAACGTCGAGTTACGGAGTTGCGCCAAGGCTGCTGGTTGGCAGCTTCAGTATTTGTGTATAAGTCAGTGTTGAGCAGCTGCTCAGTAATAGGGTGTGTGGCCTGTATCTATGTGGTCTGGGTTGTTGCGTCGCATTGGCTTCTGGGTGTTGTGGAATGTTGCAGGAGAGTGGCTTCTATCCGGGTGAGTTTTCTGTGTCATTGTGATCAGTTCCTATTCTGTCAGTCAGTGAGGTGGTTAGGAGTTCAAGGCCGTCTTTGGTTGCGGAATCGTTGAGTCGTGCTGTGCAACTAGTTGCGAACGTCCTCAACACATTCGCAG
The DNA here is from genome assembly GCA_030762935.1 of Hymenopus coronatus. Lineage (NCBI taxonomy): Eukaryota > Metazoa > Arthropoda > Insecta > Mantodea > Hymenopodidae > Hymenopus > Hymenopus coronatus. The sequence goes on from CM060890.1 coordinate 149,126,033, forward strand.
TAGCGGCGGTGGTCTGCTGCAAGTCCTGGAGCCCGGCCTCGATTGTGTGGAGTTTTCTTGGAGTGGCGGTCTGGGTCTCAGTAATGGCGGCGGAAATGGCAGTCAGCGCCTCCTCCAGCAGAGCCAATCGGGAGCTGATATGCAGGACCTCAGAGTGGAGGTGCTGTACGGCATCCTTCATGGCACTATCGGGTGGCGCTGCTGCTGCTGGTAGCAGTGGAGTGATGGTGGAGGCGGGTGTGGCCCTCGCTGTGTCTGCTGAGGGTATGGCGGCGACGGTTGTAGACGAGTGCTGTGTGCGGCGGCTGCGAGGGTACAGCGGGCACTGCGCCTGACCCGTGAAATGGCCGAAGCCATCACAGGTGGCGCAGTACCTACGGCGGAGTCTCAAATCATGCGCTGTGCATGAGGCGGTGGCTGTTGGAGCGCCACAGTAGTGGCACCTTGGATTTGCAGAGCATGTTTCAGCGGAGTGGCCAAATTGGCAGCATCGGCGGCATGGAGTAGGCCTGGGCTCTCGGCTTGCCTCGATGCTAAGGCGCCGCCCAAACATGGGCAGGCCCTCGCGTAAGGCAGCCTCGAGGTCCCCGACAACGGCGAATTCTAGTCTCACCAGAGGTGACCAACCTTTGGAAGACATTATCATCATTGGCGTGCGGCAGCGGTGATGAGCCTGGTTGGGAGATCTCTTGGTACCCCACGGATAACTGCACTGTGTTTCTTGTGAAGTAGCGGCGATGTCGACTGCGGTGGTAAAGGCTGTGGTGTGGTTGGTGCTGCGCTGGTATTTGAGAGCGGCGAAGTTGCGGAGGCCGACAATTGCGGGTGCAATTGCCGGGCTTCTTCGGCGGTGGCAGAATAGGTTGCCGGCAGTTGCGGTTGCAACTGCCGGTAGTCGGCTGAGGCAAGAGGTGGTAGGGTGACTCTCGGGAGCTGGTGCTGCGCTGGTAGTGGCTGCAGCGGCTACAGGAGGCTGTGATGGAGAAATGTCTATAGCAGCGGCCGGCAAACTGCGGTGATGAGAGGCGGTTGGGTGGCCGAGGTGCCAGCTAGTATGGCCGGCGGGTTATCTGCTGCGCCGTCGGCTGTTGTGGGTTTTTCAGTCAGATGCGCTGTGCTGGCGGCGGTGGAATGTAGCATCATCGACGACTGGTGTGCTTGCGGCCCGGTCTCCGCCAACGCCATCGCCGGAGACACCATCCAGAAAGCACTACCGCGCTCCGGTGATGACTCCGGCGTTTCATGTATGGCAGGAGAAAGTGCTGCTGCGTTGGAGTTGCTACCATTTCGGCGCTTCTTCTTTCCTGAGCTCTTCTTAGGCATGTTCCTCGGGCCTTTTTGAGCTATGTTGCCCACACACACACACACACACACGCACACGGACCTCTTCTAAAATGCTTTTTTTTTGTTTCAGGGGGTCCCAAAATATGTATTTCCGGTGAAATCTCGTTGTCGCAATGTTGGGTGCAATATAATACTTTCTCTATACACGATCTGCAGAGTATACGTAGAGAAAGTAATACAATACGTAAAGCTTGTGTGCCACGCCTACTTGGAAATACTAACTGCCTGAAAGTATATTACCCTTAATAAGTGAAATTATTAGTCTGCCATTCAATTAAGTATTAATGTAATGTTGTTTATTACAGTTTTCTGGGTTGGCAATACAAACGCACCCAGTATATTTTAATAAAGTTTGGTTGTAAGTACCCTGGTACAGAGTTTCCAGTGGGACTGAAAAAGCCAGGCGACCGTCTCGGCAATAAATTGCGCTGTTTTCAGATGTCAGTCTTTTGTCTTTATCACGCCGCCGCACCCCACATGATATAATGTCCCCGCAGTGACGTATTGTTTCAAAACTGCGCACATTGAATGTTTCTGTTCGGGAGGAAGCGCGTGATTCGTCTAAATGCCTGATAAATATCATTTGTTCCCCGCGGTACAGTCGCTGCCAAGTGCCCTAGACTCTGCGTGCGGGAGGTGCCGGGTTCGATCTGCTTCCTCTTCAACCAGCAATGTCTCCATTATCATCCGTTCCCTGAGGCACAAAGCGGTACAGTCAATGCCAAGAGCCCTAGACTCTGCGTGCGGGAAGTGCCGGGTTCGATCTGCTTCCTCTTCAATCACCAATGTCTCCATTATCATCCGTTCCCTGAGGCACAAAGCGGTACTCGCTGCCAAGAGCCCTAGACTCTGGGTGCGGGAGGTGCCGGGTTCGATCTGCTTCCTCTTCAACCAGCAATGTCTCCATTATCATCCGTTCCCTGAGGCACAAAGCGGTACTCGCTGCCAAGAGCCCTAGATTCTGGGTGCGGGAGGTGCCGGGTTCGACCTGCTTCCTCTTCAACCAGCAATGTCTCCATTATCATCCGTTCCCTGAGGCACAAAGCGGTACTCGCTGCCAAGAGCCCTAGAAACTGCGTGCGGGAAGTGCCGGGTTCGATCTGCTTCCTCTTCAATCACCAATGTCTCCATTATCATCCGTTCCCTGAGGCACAAAGCGGTACTCGCTGCCAAGAGCCCTAGATTCTGGGTGCGGGAGGTGCCGGGTTCGATCTGCTTCCTCTTCAACCAGTAATGTCTTCATTATCATCTGTTCCCTGAGGCACAAAGAGGTACAGTCAATGCCAAGAGCCCTAGACTCTGCGTGCGGGAGGTGCCGGGTTCGATCTGCTTCCTCTTCAACCAGTAATGTCCCCATTATCATCCGTTCCCTGAGGCACAAAGCGGTACAGTCAATGCCAAGAGCCCTAGACTCTGCGTGCGGGAGGTGCCGGGTTCGATCTGCTTCCTCTTCAACCAGCAATGTCTCCATTATCATCCGTTCCCTGAAGCACAAAGCGGTACTCGCTGCCAAGAGCCCTAGATTCTGGGTGCGGGAGGTGCCGGGTTCGATCTGCTTCCTCTTCAATCACCAATGTCTCCATTATCATCCGTTCCCTGAGGCACAAAGCGGTACTCGCTGCCAAGAGCCCTAGATTCTGGGTGCGGGAGGTGCCGGGTTCGATCTGCTTCCTCTTCAACCAGCAATGTCTCCATTATCATCCGTTCCCTGAGGCACAAAGCGGTACTTGCTGCCAAGAGCCCTAGATTCTGGGTGCGGGAGGTGCCGGGTTCGACCTGCTTCCTCTTCAACCAGCAATGTCTCCATTATCATCCGTTCCCTGAGGCACAAAGCGGTACTTGCTGCCAAGAGCCCTAGACTCTGCGTGCGGGAGGTGCCGGGTTCGACCTGCTTCCTCTTCAACCAGCAATGTCTTCATTATCATCTGTTCCCTGAGGCACAAAGCGGTACAGTCAATGCCAAGTGCCCTAGATTCTGCGTGCGGGAGGTGCCGGGTTCGATCCGCTTCCTCTTCAACCAGCAATGTCTCCATTATCATCCGTTCCCTGAGGCACAAAGCGGTACAGTCAATGCCAAGAGCCCTAGATTCTGGGTGCGGGAGGTGCCGGGTTCGACCTGCTTCCTCTTCAACCAGCAATGTCTCCATTATCATCCGTTCCCTGAGGCACAAAGCGGTACAGTCGCTGCCAAGTGCCCTAGACTCTGCGTGCGGGAGGTGCCGGGTTCGACCTGCTTCCTCTTCAACCAGCAATGTCTCCATTATCATCCGTTCCCTGAGGCACAAAGCGGTACAGTCAATGCCAAGTGCCCTAGATTCTGCGTGCGGGAGATGCCGGGTTCGATCTGCTTCCTCTTCAATCACCAATGTCTCCATTATCATCCGTTCCCTGAGGCACAAAGCGGTACAGTCAATGCCAAATGCCCTAGACTCTGCGTGCGGGAGGTGCCGGGTTCGATCTGCTTCCTCTTCAACCAGCAATGTCTTCATTATCATCTGTAGAGACAGCAGACAATGATTGTAAAGTAACAGCGCTATGAGGTTTGATGACAAGGAAAATGTACATAGTAGCCAGAAAATGTATTGAATTTCCCAAAAATTCGATGACAAAATTTAGCCTTAAATATATGTTTTGAGATCCCCTAAATAAAACCAAGCCAGGTGGGACTGGCATTCGGGAGGTACCGGGTTCAATCCCCATTGTCCGCGAATTCTGTCCTTGGGGTTTTCCGTGTTTTCCAGAGACCGCTTAGGCGAATACTGGGGAGCTGTATATCTACCACGGTTCTTTTCCCTTTCATTACCCTGTTCATGTTCCAGGTCGGTGGCAGGTGTGGCTTGAGGCTTTACAAGCAGATGGCGCAGTTGATTGCTCCGAATAAAACTCTCTTCCCCTTGGTTGAGGCTAGGAGCCGTTGCAGACACCTCTTTCCGGCCTCCCAGCCCTTGTACAGCCTCCAGGGCTGCCATCTAGTTACTGTTAGGGACTTCCATGCGTCTCTGCGTTTAGCCCCTTCGTTTCCTGAGGTTACCCCTCCTCATATCCCTTCCCCCGGGCCGAAATAGATCAGTACTTGGTCACAATTGCCGAGGTGTCCCCCGCTGCTAGTATGCTCTGTCTTAAATAAAATAATTATTAAGAATATAGTTGCTGTAAAAAAAAAATCTGATATGCTCCATTCACATGTTTTTCTCTACATCTCTGTAACAAAGTATTATTAAAAAGCTTATGCTTCTAATTACTTCATGTAAATCTAGGAAAAAAATCAGCAGAAATAGTCTTATTACTTGCTTCCTTATAAGTAGAAGGGAAATAAGGGAGGACCATAGGTTAAAGTGACAGGCAAAAGCTGGTTGCCATATCCTTGTTTGTATGGACAGTAGTTGACAAACTCTTGTATGAGAAAACTAAGTTTTTCAAAGCTGAAATTAAACACAACGAATATCTTAAAAACGATTAACTCCACGAAATAAATGTATATAATATAAATTGTGTGTTTTAATGTGCTCTACATTTCCTGTGTGTTAAGTTTTTCTCCATCTCTTACGGTTTACCACTTATACAAAATACTGTAAAATTCATCCAGAATAAAGACATCTTCAGAGTCTATTCCCAGAAAATTCAAGATGTACAATTTTTTGTCATGTAAATACCTTTAATAAATGCCCACACATACACACACACACAAACATACACACAGACAGACACACACACACGGACATTTTTCTAAAAATTATTTTTTTAGATGCATTACAATACCTTCTCTATACACTATGTACATAGTGTAGAGAAAGTAATTGGATCTTTTTTTCGAAAATTTTGATTTTCTCAAAAATGGCTCTAACGATTTTGATTAATATATCGTATATTAAAGATATTTTTATGACAAATAAAATGTATATCTTGAATTTACTGCGAATTGCCTCTGAAGACTACTTTATTTGGATCAATTTTACGGAATTTTGCATAACTACTAAACCGTAAGACATGGACAAAAACATACCACACAGAAAATGCAGAGCACATTAAAACACACAATTTATGTTATGTACATTTTTTTCGTGGAGTTGTTCGTTTTTAAGATATCCCTTGTTTTTAGTTTCAGCTTTGAAAAACTTATACTATTCTCATACAGGAATTTGTCAAATAGCAACCAGCTTTTGACTATCACTTTAACCTATGGTGATCCCTTATTTCGCTCCTACTTACAAGGAAGCAAGTAATAAGACTATTTCTGTTAACTTTTTCTCAATTAGCATGAAGTAAATAAAAACATAAGCTATTTAAAAATAATTTGTTGCAGAGATGTATGAAAATCATGTGAATGGAACACATCAGATTTTTTTTCAATTAGATGTTGTCTACACGCACACACCAACCTTTTCCTAAAACAAGATGTATTAAATTCACATTACGTTTTATACATCACGGTAACAAATTATTTTTTAAAAGCTTTTTCTTCTATTTCCATTATGCTAATAGAGATAAACATTAACAGAAACTGCCTTGTTACTTGCTTCCTTGTAAGTAGAAGGGAATACGCTAGAATAAAGTGATAGTCCGTTTAAGAAAACTTAGGTTTCTTCAATCTGAAAGCAATAAACAGGTGTATCTCAAAAACGGTCGACTCCACGAAAAAGTGTATGTAACATAAATTAAGTGTTTTAACTAGATCTACGTCTTTTGTTAAGTAAGTTTTTGTCTATCTCTTATGGTTTAACAGTTATGCAAAATACTGTAAAATTCATCCAGAATAAGGACATCTTCAGAGGCTATTCCCAAAAATTCAAGATATACATTTTATTTGTCATGTAAATACCTTTAATATACGATATTTTAATCCAAGAGCCATTTTTTGAGAATTTGTCCATGTAAAGGGTAGTTGGAAGTGGGGTATTTTCATGAAAATGTTTGTGTCACATCCTTGGAAGATACCGAGTTTGATTACCAAGTTTGGTCTTATCGTTTTTAGCTATGCTGCATACAGACACACACACAAACACGGACATTTTTCTAAAAATATCTTTTTTGATTCAGGGGGACCCTAAAACATGTATTTCTGGTGAAATCTCGGTAAGGAATTTTTGGGTGCAATACAATACCTTCTCTATACACTGTATACATAGTACGTGTAGAGAAAGTAAAACCAGTATTTTCCAATTTAGATAATTTGTAACATGTTTCTGAAACAATTTTGTTTATAATTCTATGATATCATAGAGATTTTGAAAAACAAAAAGTCATTATTTATTACTTGAACTGTTGAGAAGCAGGTCTCATTACGACTGCGGCAGTCTCTCTACTGTACAGTAGTAGCGGTTATAACTGCCTGCCGACAGCACACGTGTTCACTCACGCTGGTGTGACAGTCAGTGCAAGGGACAGGCGCGCACTCACAATATTATATTACACGGAAATATACAAAAACCTCATGTGTTCCATTCACATGACTTTCTCTACATCTCCATCCTTTAACCTGGTTGGTCATATCAGAAGATGAATGAAATTGGTGAAATGATGCTCAAATGATTTTGGGGTCCATTGAGCTTAAAGTCGCTCGACATTCGTCTTCTCAGGATAAGGGGGGAAAAAAAACTTATCCGGGCAACTCGCCCGAAGACAGATTAAAACACGCTACCTCCACGCTACCCAGGGGGGCAAAAAATTATTGTTATAAAATATTTTTCTATGTACTTCGTGCTAATAAAAACTAACAGAAATAGTCTTATTACTTGGTTCCTTGTAAGTAGAAGGGAAATAAGGGAGTAACATAGATTAAAGTGATAGTCAAAAGCTGGTTGCTATGTGGATCAAGTCCATTTCCTTGAGTGGTCAGGAGTTTACAAATTTCCATAAGAAAAACGGTTTAAGTATTTTAAAACGGAGAGTAATAATATTGAATATCTGAATAATAGTGAACTCCATGAGAAAACAATTGTGATGTGTTACACTCACATAACTTTCTCTGCTGCTCTACAAACAAAAGATTATTCTTCTAATCGAGATAAACATAAGCAGGTTGTTCTTGTTACTTGCTTCCTTGTAAGTTTAGTTTCTAAAAGGATTAAGATGAGGATGTAATAGCCTGAATTAGAATATTTTAATGAAGCTCCGGTGGAGTATATATTGGAAGCTAACAATGGAATGAAGAAGAGTAAATTAATTTCTAGACCTATTCATGCTCCAAGGGAAAAAAAGGAAGGCGCTATGCCAAAGTGATAGTCAAATGCTTCAAAAGATGACATGGCAAATTGCTTCTTTGCTTGGACAGGAGTAAAACAAAAGAAAAAACGAATATTTCCTGTCTGAGAAAAGTATTATACACTTTACAATTGAAACCAATAACAAGGAATATCTCGGAAAGGGTTACATAGAGGACATAAATTGTTTTGAGGAGAATTACGTTTTCTGTGCAGTAAGTTTAGTCTATATCTTACGGTTTAACAGTTAAGCAAAATTCATCCGGAGTGAAGAGGTCTTCAGAGGCCATTCCCAGAAAATTCAAGACGTGCGATGTAAATGTCTTAAATATATGGAATTTTAATGAGAATCGTTAGAGCTACTTTTGACAAAATTGTTCCAGGGAAGTAAAGCCATTGGTCGTAGGTGAGAACATTAAGCCTCGGTATTTTAGGTAGTACGCTCAATACAGAATGGCAGAGCAGTTAGAGGACCCTCTTGCTCACTTTTTCGTGACTGTAAACACACGTACAACTATCGCTGCGGTGGCCGCACACCCCGTAAAGCCATTGGTCGCAGGTGAGAACATTAAGCCTCGGTATTTTAGGTAGTACGCTCAATACAGAATGGCAGAGCAGTTAGAGGACCCTCTTGCTCACTTTTTCGTGACTGTAAACACACGTACAACTATCGCTGCGGTGGCCGCACACCTAGTAAATATCAACTTTGGTATTTAAGCGACTTTTCGTATTACTTTCTATATACGCACATAGTGTATAGAGAAGATATTGCACTCCACCCAAAAATTACATACCGAGATTTCACCGGAAATATATGTTTTAGGGTCCCCTTTATCAAAAAAAAAAACATTTTCAGAAAAAGGTCCGTGTATGTGTGTGTCCGTGTGTCTGTGAACACGATAACTCAAAAGTCAATATAATACCAAACTTGGTATTTAAGCTAAGTATCTTCCAGGTGCGGCACGAAGATTTTGAGAAAAACACCCCCACCCCAAACTACCCATTACATGGAACATTTTACTAAACTTTTTATTTTCTCAAAAATGGCTCTAACGATTTTGATTAAAGTATCTTATATTAAAGCTATTTACCTGACAAATAAAATAAATATCTTGAATTTTCTGGGAATAACCTCTGAAGACTGCTTTATTCTGGATGAATTTTACGGAATTTTGCCTAACTACTAAACCGTAAGAGATAGATCAAAATTTATTACACAAAACATGTAGAGCACGTTAAAACACACCAATTTATGTTATATACATGTTTTTCGTGGAGTTGATCCTTTTTTAGATATTCCTTATTACTTTCTCCATACGCACTATGTGCATAGTGTATAGAGAAAGTATTGCACTCCACCAAAAATTCGATACCGAGATTTCACCGGAAATATGTGTTTTAGGGTCCCCAATATCCAAAAAAAGCATTTTCACAAAAAGGTCCGTGTGTGTGTATGTGTGTATGTGTGTGTGTGTGTGTGTGTGTGTGTCTGTGAACACGATAACTCAAAAACGAAAAGTCGGTAAAATACCAAACTTGGTATTTAAGTTTAATATCTTCCAGGGATGCGACACGAAGATTTTGAGAAAAATCCCCCCACACCCAACTACCCTTTACATGGAACTTTTTTCGAAAATGTTGATTTTCTCAAAAATGGCTCTAACGATTTTGATTAAAATTTCGGATATTAAACATATTTACCTGACAAATGAAATGTATATCGTGAATTTTCTGGGAATAGCCTCTGAAGAGTAGTTTATTCTAGATGAAGTTTACTAAATTTTGAATAACTGCTAAACCGTAAGAAATGGACAAACACTTACTACACAAAAAATGTAGAGCACATTAAAACACACAATTTATGTTATATACATGTTTTTCGTGGAGTTCGTCGTTTTTGTGACATTCCTTATTTTTTGTTTCTGCTATGAAAAACGTATACTTTTCTCATACTGGAACTTGTCAACTCCTATCCATATAAACAAAGGTACTTCATTGACATAGCAACCAGCTTTTGACTATCACTTTAACCTACGGTTGTCCCTTATTTTGCTTCTACTGACAAGGATGCGAGTAATAAGACTATTTCTGCTAATTTTTTCTGATTAGCATAAAGTAAATAGAAGTATAAGCTTTTTAAGAATGATTTGTTGCAGGGATATGGAGAAAGTCATGTGAATGGTACACATCAGATTTTTTTGATTTCACCTTTAAAAAACTTGTACTTTTCTCATAGAGGAATTGTCAACTCCTGTCCATACAAACAAAGGAACTTCAGTCACATAGCAACCAGCTTTTGACTATCACTTTAACCTATGGTACTCCCTTATTTCACTCCTACTTACAAGGAAACAGGTTATAAGACTATTTTTTCTCGACTATCATTAAATAAATAGAAGAATAAGCTTTTCAACAATAATTTGTTGCAGAGGTGTAAAGAAAGTCATGTGAATGGGACACATCAGATTTTTTGAGTTACGTTGTTGTCGCTCAATGAAGCGACGCACTCGCCGTCTCTGCTGATAACCAAGGGGCAGTTTTAACTTGAAATAGCCCTTCGAGTTCTGCAACTTTTTTAACGCACGAAGGGATATGTGCGCACGTCAAATACGGAGCAGTTAAATAAACCAATGGTATAATATTGCAGAATAAGTAGAGAAAGTTATGTGAATGTAGAATTTTTAAACTGCATCGTCCGCACTATATCTATTAACATATTAAATTTAGACAGTAAAAATCTGATGTGTTCCATTCACATGACTTTCTCTACATCTCTGCAGCAAATCATTGTTAAGAAGCTTATGCTTCTGTTTATTTCATGCTAATCGAGAAAAAATTAGCAAAATAGTCTTATCACTTGTTTTCTTGTAAGTAGACGCGAAATAAGGGAGTAGCATAGGTTAAAGTGATAATCAAAAGCTGGTTGCTATGCGACTGAAGTTCCTTTGTTTGTATGGACACGAGTTGACAAATTCCTGTATGAGAAAAGTATAAGCTTTTAAAAGTTGAAACCAAAAACAAGGAATATATAAGAAACGATCAACTCCACGAAAAAAATGTATATAACATAAATTGTATGTTTTAAAGTACTCTACATTTTTTGTGTGGTAATTTCTTTTGTCCATCTATTACGTTTAGCAGTTAGCAAAATTCTGTAAAATTCATTCAGAATAAAGTAGTCTTCAGAGCCTATTCCTAGAAAATTCAAGATATACATTTTATTTGTCAAGTAAATATCTTTAATTACGATATTATAATCAAAATCGTTACAGCCAGTTTTAAGAAAATAACAATTTTCGAAAAGAGTTCCATGTAAAGAATAGTTAGGAGTGGGGGAGGGGATTTTTCTCAAAATCTTCGAGTCTCATCCCTGGAATATACTAAACTTAAAACCCAAGTTTGGTATTTTACCGACTTTTTGTTTTTGAGTTATCGTCTTCACAGGCACACGGACACACACGCATACGGACCTTTTTCTGAAATACTTTTTTGGATATAGGGGACCCTAAAACATATATTTGCGGTGAAATGTCGGTATCGAATTTTTTGGTGGAGTGCAATACCTTCTCTGTACACTATGTACATAGTGCGTGTAGAGAAAGTAAAAATCAGATATGTTCCATATCTTTCGCTATATCTATGTTAAAAATTATTGTTTAACAGTTTATTCTTCTTCATTATAAACATTAGCAGAAATTGTCTTATTACTTGCTTTTTTATAAGTAGAAGGTAAATATACAGCGATAAACCAATAGTCAAATGTTTTAAAAACTGGTTGCCATGTGGATGAAATGCGTTTCTATGCAGGGCCAGGAGTGTACAACTTTCCATGTGAGAAAAGTTTTTAGTATTTTAAATCCGAAACAAATAATAAGGAATATCTCAGAAAAGGGCAATTCCACGAAAAAATGTATAAGACATGAATTGTGTGGTCCAGTAAGTTTATGTCTATCTGTTACGGTTTCAGCAAAACTCGTCCAGAATAAAGAGGCTATTCCCAGGAAACTCAACATGTACGTTTTATTTGCCGTGTGACTTTGTTTAATATTGAGTATTTTAATAAAAATCGTGACAGCCACTTTTGAGAAAATTAAATGCCAAATTTGAAATTTAACATACATTTGTTTTTGAGCTATCGTGTCCACACACACCAATCACATACACACACACACACACACACACAGAGATATTTTTCTAAGAATGTTTTTTTTTCTACTTTGTCTACACAAACTATGTACATAGTGTATAGAGAAGGTATTGCATTCCATCCAAAAATTGATACCGATATTTCACCGAAAATACTTGTTTTGGGTCCCCCTGAATCCAAAAAAAAAAGCATTTTCAGAAAAAGGTCTGTGTGTCCGTGTGTCTCTCGACTGCATAGCTTAAAAACGAAAATACCGTTAAATACCAAACTTGGTATTTAAGATTGGTATCTTCCAATGATGCGACACGAAGCTTTTCAAGAAAAAAACCCTACCCCCAACTACTCTTTACATGGAATTTTTTCCCAAAATTTTATTTGCTTAAAAATGACTGTAACGATTTTGATTAAAATGTCATATATTAAAGTCATTTACCTGGAAAATAAAATGTATATCATGACTTTTCTGGGAATAGCCTCTGAAGACTACTTTATTCTGGATCAACTTTACGAAATTTTGCTTAACTGCTAAACCGTAAGACATGGACAAAAACTTACCACAGAAAAAATGTAGAGCACTTTAAAACACACAATTTAAATTTTTTTCGTCGAGTTGATCCTTTTTTTTTTTTTTTTTTTTTTTCAGCTTGGAAAAACATAATGTTCTCATACAAGAATTTGTCAACTTCTGTTCATATAAACAAAGGAACTTCAGTCACATAGCAACCAGCTTTTGACTATCACCTTAAACTATGGTACTCCCTTATTTCGCTTCTACTTACAAGGAAGCAAGTAACAAGACGTTTCTTGTAACATTTTTCTCGATTAGCATGAAGTAAATAGAGGCATAAGCTTTTTAACAATAATTTGTTGCATAGATGTAGAGAAAGTCATGTGAATGGAACACATCAGATGTTTTTGGATTCTGGAGGTCCCAAAACATGTATTTGTCGTGATATCTCAGTATTGAATTTTTGGGTGCAATACAATACCTTCTCTATACACTATGTATATAGTACGTGTAGAGAAAGTAAAAATGGATATTTGAATATGTAAGTGTGCATGTGAGAATTTGAGGGGAATATGTTAGGGTGTTTTAATGTGCGCTAGGTGGTACTCCTGGGTGGCGGCCAATGGTGTGGAATATCTCGAGTGACACGTCACACCCTCTATCTGCGTGCCGAATAACATATCAACGTTGTCCAATACTTTTGTTCTCATTGCTACGAGAGGGCGCACTCAATTTGATATCACAAAAATCTGCTTTCTGATATAAATATAGCTCTTTGCCAAATAAACACTGGATCACTTGGCATTCTCTACTCATTCAAGTAGAACGACTCTGTAAGACCGTGTGTGTGTGTTCTTGACTTTCTGTGACAATCATGCAAAAATCGTATTAAAGCGTATTCTTTTAACTACATCACACTTATCAAGATAAACAATAGCGTAAACAGTTTTATTTCGTTATTATTAGGTTGTCTGTCGGTTTTTTGATTTTGGTGTTTTGAAAATTTGTTGGGTTTCTTTGGTTTGGCAATGCTTTTTACAGGATGCCATGGTTAGTGTCGCGTACATTGCGAGCATGTTTCAGTCTTCAGTTGTTAATAAACAATCACAAAATGGAGATAACAAAGTTTGAACTTGGAGTCCTTCTAAAGCACTACATGAAACAAGATTATAAAGCCGCTGCCGCAGCTCGAAGAATATGTGAAGTGGAAGGAGAAGGTGTCGTTAGTGAGCGTGTGGCACAACGATGGTTCCAACGTTTCAACAATACAGACGAAAACACTAAAGATATACCACGTTCTGGAAGACCTAAGGTGTGGAATATTGAGGATACACGCCAAGTTTTGCGAGAAAACCCGCAAAAAAGTACCCTAGGATTTCAGAAGAACTTGGTGCATCAAGCGATACCATACATCGCCGCATTAACACACTTGGAAAATCATACAGAAGCTGTAGATCTGTACCTCATGAACTGACACCTCAACAGGCTCAACGTAGAGTGGATATCTGTCATCAGCTTATCCGTAATCCCATGGATGATGGATTTGTCAGGAGAATTGTCACTTGTGATGAAAAATGGATATATTACCGAAACTCTGATGCCTCGAAACATAGCCTGATCACTGCCAATCTGCCAAAGTCATTGTTAAAAACAATTGGTACAGTCCCAAAGTAATATTGTGTGTCTGGTGGAATTTTGAAGGTGTGATTCATTGGGAGTTTGTTCCAAACGGGCGGGCGATTGATGCGGATCTTTATTCTCAACAACTGGAACGAGTTCATGAGACGGAGATACCCAACATTAGTTAACCGAAATAGGGTACTATTGCAAGACACAATACTGCACGAACAACCATGAAAAAAATTCAAGAATTGCGAGAAATCGAACTGCTGTCACACCCAGCATACAGCCCTGATCTCGCACCATCAGATTATTATCTTTTTCGATCCATGGCCCATTTTCTATGTGGAAGAAATTTTGACAACATTGAAGCAGTGCAAGTAGGGCTGACCGAATTCTTCGCATAAAAAAACCAGAGACTGGTAGGATAATAAACCTCGCTGAAAGATTGCTAAAGACCGTAGAATGTAACGGTCTGTACTTTGAAGATTAGTTAATTGCTTGTCAGAACACATTTCAAATAATTATTTTTCTTAAAAAAAACGACATTTCTTATGAGACAGTATCTATATTTCCGTGTACAAGGAAATGCAATACACTAAAGCGATAGTCAACACTTTTAAAAGCCGGTCGCCATGTGATGGTATCGAATTATTATCGTGCTACTGAAAGGGTTAACAATGGGCTTTATCCTAGTTAATAGAAACCTCTCAGTTAACACACTGATTATTCTGGGAAGTCGCCGACGTTTTGCAGTGCACCAATGAGCGCGTCACTTCAGGTAACGAATGACAGAAAGCTTTGCAACATCTTCACTGTGTAGTTTTCTTGTGAACTTTACAAGTGCAAGAGATGGTTACTGAAATATGTGGAGGTCTTGGTACGTGTCTAGCTTTGATGCTAGAACTAATAGTAATAGTAATCCAGGTAGTTTCCTTAGAAAAGGGATTCGCTTAGACAGTTGCTATTGAAGTTGCGCACGTTTAATAAGAGGCGGTTAGGACGAGGCAAGCAGACTGAGTAGACTAAACTAGTTCAGGCAGGAACGTTATCATATACAGGCTGTTAATGAACTACACCGATATAATTTGCGAGATTGTGCACGTGACTGATATAAGTAATTTGAGATCGGCGATGATACATGGTCCCCGGATAAACATAACGTTAAACGTGTGGGTATCAGGTGCTGATAAGTCGGTGTTAAAGCAAAGCAGGTAGAAAAAATCTTTAAAACTGCTGCCCCCCCCGAGTATAGAATATCGATTTTTAGCAGCTCGTTACTAGCGTTCTCAAGATTTAACGTCGCAAAAATTTGTAAAATCTCGAACTAATCACTTGACAGTGCGACACTGAACATTCATTAACTACGTTCTTGAGTTATGTAGCCTACTCTAGAGGCGTTTTTCAACTGTAGGGTGGCTTAATGACCAACGCGGGAAACTGCTATCCCAAAGGTGATGAGTTCGATTCTTGTTATAGAGTAAATTTTTTTATTGTTTTATTTTCAATCACAGGAAGTGCCGCGATTGTGGCGTACTGGCACTTCAAAAACTTATAGCCGTTACTTAGAAACTTCAATAAACAGGCCATAAGTCTCCTATCTCAAATTACATGTTTAAGTAATCTACATATTGTGTGAAAATATTGTACAGTTTATTCAGATGAATCTTGGTAGGATACTCATGATGAAAGGTTGGTATGACTGCTGTGTCATGATGTTGCATGCAGACGGTAGCCAGGGCTGCTTTTATAATGTGGTTAGCACTCTCCTTGCGCATAATAAGAACCTTGCTAATGTTATTATTTACCTGGTACTCTAGGATATAAATATCCACGCGAGTGACAACGTTGCCTTCTGTGTCACTGAGTACTCCCAACCTTATCGCTGTCTTTGAAGCCATCATGTTAACCTTTTCAGTAGTATTGCAATGCGTTTTCTCTGCTTCAGCAGAATAAAAATAATCTGTGTTCCATTCACATGACTTTCTCCACATCTCTGCAAAAAAAAAACTCTTAAAAAGCTTATGTTTCTAATTACTTCATGCTAATCCACAAAAAATTAGCAGAAATGGTCTTATTACTTGCTTCCTTGAAGTAGAAGCGAAATAAGGGAGTACCATAGGTTAAAGTGATAGTCAAAAGCTGGTTGCTATGTGACTGAAGTTCCTTTGTTTGTATGGACAGCAGTTGACAAATTCCTGTATGCGAAAAGTAAAAGTTTTTCAAAGCTGAATCCAATAACTAGCAATATCTCAAAAACGATCAACTCCACGAAAAAAAAATTATATTACATAAAGTGTATGTTTTAACGTCCTCTACTTTTTTGTGTGGTAAGATTTTATCCATCTCTTACGGTTTAGCAGTTATGCAAATATCCGTAAAATTCATCCAAAATAAAGTAGTCTTCAGAGGCTATTCACAGAAAATTCAAGATATGGATTTTATTTGTCAAGTAAATATCTTAAATATACGACATTTTAATCAAAATCGTTAAGAGCCATTATTGAGAAAATCAGAATTTTCGAAAAGAGTTCTAAGTAAAGGGTAGTTGGAGATGGGGGGATTTTCTTGAAAATCTTCGTGTCGCATCCTTGAAAGATACCAAACCTAAATACCAAGTTTGGTTTTTAATGGACTTTTCGTTTTTGAGCTATGCTGCCCACAGACAGACACACAAACACACACGCGCACACACACGGAACTTTTTCCAAAAATTTTTTTTTGGATTCAGGGGGACCCAAAACATATATTTCCGGTGAAATCTCGGTGTCAAATTTTTTGGTGGAATACAATACTTTCTCTAGATACTATGTACATAGTGTTTAAGTTTAGTGTCTTCCAAGGATGCGACACGAAGATTTTCAAGAAAATTTCCCCCTCCCCCCGTCCCTAACTACCATTTATATGAAAAAATTTTCGAAAATTTTGTTTTTCTTAAAAATGGCTCTAACGATTTTGATATAAATGCCACATATTAAAGCCAAATGAAATGTATATCTTGAATTTTCTGCGAATAGCTTCTAAGGACCTCTTTATTCTAACAATTCCATTCCTTCTGCTTTTAAATGATAAACTAGAGTATGTTACAACCAAATACCCAGCAAACACGTTTTATATGTTTGAAGTTGCCAATCGAAGTCGTCTATTTGATCTTGTTTAGACACCAGAACGGACTAGCAAAGAAGGCGGTGGTAATATTATTGATTTTATTTTTTTTTTCTCAGGAACATAACCTCATTTATTTTTATACAGATAAATAACAAAAACAAACATATGCAATAATTATTAATAACAGGCAACATTAAGTTCTTAACTGTGCAATTATGATGAAAGTGTGATATTGATTGCTTGTGATGAGGTACTTGGTGTCTTTGTGTTGCTAAATTCAGATACGATCATAGCACTATCAGGTGGTGTTGCAACGTCAGCACAAGTGTTGGAAGCATGAGTGTAGCTATCTTCCACACAGTACATTAAAAGTAACGATATATCGATCGGACTCCACTAGCAACATAACTCTTTCAAAACCACGACGTTCTATATAACGGATACAGTGATACTAACAAAACTTAAGTTGGTAACATTGCAGTGTTATAAATATTTGTTAAATCTAGAGTTATAAAGAAACAATTTTTAGTTTGAGTGTTTTGTGTTAAAAGCTTACTTTTAACAATGTCTGTCTAAAAATATTTGTGTATAGAAGTTTGGTATGGTAACATTGTTGAACTGGCACGTTTTCGGAAGAATAAGCTTGTGTAGTGAAGCTAAAAGCCACGAGGCAGGATGAGATCCTGTCTGAAGATGGGGAGAGAGAAATCTAATGGCTCTCACACTTCTATCGCCCTTCAAAGCGATCGGCACAATTCGATAATCGAAAAGGAAGCATATAGAAGAAGGGCGGATCAAAGACGTGCAGGTAATAGAGAAGCATGTTAAACGATAACTGCAGCTGATGGAAGTAGGGCATGGCAAAGATGCGTCTGAGAATATCGTATACACGGTTATTCTGTCTGAACCGCCCACCTACACGTACCATGTACATAGTCTACAGAACGAGTATTGTATTGCACCCAAAAATTCAATACCGAGATTTCACTGCACATATAACATTTTAGACCCCTGAATCGAAAAAAAAAAAAAAAGCATTCTTAGAAAAATGTTCCTCTATGTGCAACTGTGGGCAACAGCTCAAAAACGAGAAATCCGTTAAATAACAAACTTGTTATCTAAGTTCAATATTTTCCAAGGATGCGACACGAAGATTTTCAGGATAATCCCCCCACCCCAGACTAACTACCCTTTACTAGGAAAAAATTTCGAAAATTTTGATTTTCTCAAAAATGGCTGTAACCATTTTGATTAAAATGCCGTATATTAAAGATATTTACATGACAAATAAAATGTATATCTTGAGTTTTCTGGAAATATCCTTCCAAGAACTCTTCATTTTGGATGAGATTTGTAAAACTGGTAACCGTAAGAGATAGATTAAAACATACTACACAAAGGTATAGATCTCGTTAGAGCTCACAATTTATATCACACGCATATTTTTGTTTGTTACTGGTTTCAGTTTTAAAATACTTAAAACTTTTCTCATACGCGAACTTGTCAATTCCTGGCCGCGCAAAGAAACGGATTTCAATCACCTAGCAGCCGTATTTTAAAACATATGACTATCACTTTAGCCTACTGTATTCCCTTATTTCACTTAGGAAGCAAGTAATAAGACTATTCCTGTTAATGTTTATCTCGATTATCATGAATTAGATAAAATAATAAACTTATTAACAATAATTTGTTACAGAGATGTAGAGAAAGTCATGTGAATGGACCACATCAGATTTCTTTTTCCACATAAGATGGAGCACATCAGATTTTTAGACATTGGATCGTATACATAGGCATATGTTTCTAGCTATAACGATAAATGATAATGTTGTTGAATTAAATAAAAAACAATTGTATATAATTTTGAAATGATATATAGGCTTATCTTTCGCTTATTTTTGAGAATGTTTCATATTTTCGAGAAAAAGATTTTATTAACGATAAATGAGAATACCTAATGTTTATTTTGTATAGAAAAAGTGAATTTATTTCAACTTACAAAAATAAAACGTTAATTTAACATTAGCATTTTAACGTCACAAAGAGAGCTAAAACAATGTTTAGAGCTTCAACGAAAAGAATATTTACAAGATACCAAAAAGGTTAGCAAGCAGAAAAACCCTGGTGTGTTCCATTCCCTTGACTTTTTCTATCCTATACCAAATTAGTATTAAATCTTATTCTTCAAGCTAATCGTGATAAACATTAACAGAAATTATTTTATTACTTGCTTCCTTGTAAGTAGAAGGGAAATACGGCAATACACTTGGATAAAGTGATAGTCAACATTTTAAAAGTTGTTTCCAATTAGGGTTTGTTTGCATGACCAGGAGTAAAGCAAAATATATATCAAATGAAAGATGATTTCCCATTTTAAAAAAAAAAGGCAAATTGATTGCTTTAATGAAATCTACATTTTTGTGCGGTAATTTTTGTGTACCACTTGCTAGTCGTAAAAAAATCATTCGGAATTAGGTGTATAGAAGCTATTTCCAGAAAATGTACATTTGGTTTTCATGAAAATATCTTTAATATTTTAATCAAAATCGTAAAAACATTTTTGAGAAAATCGAAAGTTTTAAAAAAATATTCCATCCAAAGGGAGGATTTTCTTAAAAATCTTCGTCTTGCTTGGCTGGAATATAGTGCATTTAAATACCAAGTTTGGTGTTTAAGCGTATTTTCGTTTTCGAGTTATGCTATCATACACACACACACACACCCAAACCTGTTTTTAAACATGCTTATTTTTATTCGCTAGTCCCCAAAAGGTGTATTTATGGTGAAATCTGGTAATCGAATTATTTTGTGGAAAACAATACCTTCCCTAATTACTATGTGCATTGCACATACGTGCTTGAGAAATAAAAATGTGAACAACTAACAGTAACAGATTCGCTTTTCATGATCCGGAATTTGTGTTCAGCCGAAAATCAATTTGACTGGAGAACATTCCCGGGCCATTAACCTAATACTGGCAACATCTTCTTAGCGATACATTTCCAAACAATCCCCAACAATTTCAAATAGGTTTAAAATTCTGATGTATTCCATTCACATGACTTTCTCTACATCTCCGCAACAAATTATTTTATTTGCTTCATCTAATCGAGAAAAAATTAGCAGAAATAGTCTTATTACTTGCTTCCTTGTTAGTAGAAGCAAAATAAGGGAGTACCATAGGTTAAAGTGATAATCAAAAGCTGGTGTAACTGAAGTTCCTTTGTTTGTATGGACAGGAGTTGACAAATTCCTGTATGAGAAAAGTTATGTTTTTCAAAGCTGAAAAAAAAACAAGGAATATCTCAAAAACGATCAACTCCACGAAAAAAAAATTATATAACATAAATTGTGTGTTTTAACGTGCTCTAATTTTTTTTTTGTTTTTTGTTTTTTGTTTTTTTTTTTGTTTTAAGTTTTCGTCCACCTCTTACGGTTTAGCAGTTATGCAAAATTCATCCAGAATAAAGTAGTCTTCAGAGGCTATTCCCAGAAAATTCAAGATATACATTTTATTTGTCAGGTAAATATCTTTAATATACGACATTTTAATCAAAATTGTTAGAGCCAATTTTAAGAAAATCATAATTATCGAACTTTTTTCCATGTAAAGGGTAGTTTGGGGTGGAGGGATTTTTTTGAAAATCTTCGTGTCTCATCCTTGGACGAAACCAAGCTCAAATACCAAGTTTGGTATTTAACGGTCTGTTCGTTTTTGAGTTATGCTGCCCACAGATACACACACACATACACACACACGCGCGCGCGCGCGCGCGTACATTTTTCTAAAGATGCTTTTTTTGGATTCAGGGAGTCTCAAAACATACTTCCGGTGAAATTTTGGTGTCGAATTTTTGGGTGCATTACAATACCTTTTCTATACACTATGTACATAGTACGTGTAGAGAAAGTAAAAAGTCGGTTTTATCTTAGTAAGGAATTTCGTGAACTACGTCCAAGAACGACTTTTATTTGTGAAAATACGATGTTGTTTGAACAATGCTTGGAGATAACAGTACAGCTTATTGATTAATTCGGGTGACATTGGGAATTAGTATGAGTCCAACGCAATAGTCATTTATGATATACGAGCGTAAAGTTATGGTTTTTGATTCGAGAGAGAGAGAGAGAAGTTTTAGGGCGCCCAACCTATATGGTTATTAGCGCCCTATAAAACAAAATAAAACAAAGTTAATCTTCTAGCTAAAATGACACGGTAAGAATAACAGTAAAACCGACTAATATATCCCCCAAAGTTAAAACGTACGGAGGGTTAAAATAAGGAGGAAATTAATCATATAATTGATCTTCCAGCTAAAATATCCTGGTCAAATGAATATTTCAATTTACTAATTAGCTCCCCAGCAATAAAACTTTAAAACCAGTCCGGTAGGTTAAAATTATGGATTAATTAATGATAAAATTATATTACTAGCTAAAATATTATGGTAAAATGAATATAACCTACTAATACGTCCCTCCAAAGTTAAAACTTTAAAAACAGTCCGGTAGGTTAAAATAAAGAATAAAAGACCGTATTGCTAAAGCTGTAGAACGGAAATAAAACTATATATGGGCAATCGGAGGGCACTGTCGTATGAAAGATAAAACCCGTTCTACAGCATGCAGGCTGTCCGCTAGGAGTTTTTGATTCGAGTGGGAATATTGTGAAATCAAAAAGAAAACTTACGCTCGCGAATCATATAATGTTTCTATACGAGAATTTTCTGACATTAAAAGAAAAGCAACGACAGATGAAATAAAATTGAGGTTAAGTTTAAGCCATTCACCAAAGGCTATAGTTGGTTATTTATTTCGCATTGCTGGGTGCGATGACGGTACGGTTATAGTAGGCCGTGACAAACCAATATTATTGTTGTTCTGTGAGAATTATGATATCTTTAAAGCTGCGAAAGAATATTTGTCACTTATTGACGTTGAGCATAATACATATATTATATATTATATCGTGCACGACTAATTTTATTTGTTTGTCTGTTGATCAGTGATGTATACACACTAATATAGTGAATTATTTTGGCGAGCGTAAAGTTGGAACAAAATTACTTTATGCTTGCTGCACTTCTTTGCGCGTGGATTCCGTAAAAATCAAATTTGCCATCTGAAATGGCCTCGTAAACTACTCAATTACGCTCGGTCGTAGAAAAAATATTTTAATCAAAAGTCAGGTGAGAAAACGTTATCGATGAAATCTACGCAAACTACAAAACAAGAACAAACATTATATGCTGATAAATTGCAAGGCGTCACTTGCAATCTGTTTTGGAATATCGTTTCTAGAGATCAATCTCGGCTTTAATGTTATTACCGTGAAAAGAAAACTTGATACTCTCAATGGGCCTCATGAAATGAACATTAGCCAACAAAATTCAGGAGTTGGTACATTTAGTTTTTACTTTCTCCACGTACTATGTACATAGCATATAGAGAAGGTGCTGCATTCCACCCAAAATTCCGATAGCGAGATTTCACCGGAAATAGATGTTTTAAGGCCCCTGTATCAAAAAATATTTTTGGAAAAAGGTCCGTGTGTCCATGTGAACACGATAACTCAAAAACAAAATACCAAACTTGTATTTAAGTTTAATATCGACACGACACGAAGACTTCAAGAAAAATCCCCCCTTTTACATGGAAAAAAGTTCGAAAATTTTGACTTTCTTAAAAGTAGTACTCACGATTTTGATTAAAATAACTTATATTAAATATATTTATACGATAGAATGTATATTTTGAATTTTATGGGAATATTTTTAAAGACCACTTTATTCTGAATGATTTTTGCTGAATTGTGCGCTAACTGGTGAGTCGTAAGAAATAGATAAAACTTTCTGCACAAAACTTGTAGATCACGTTGAAACACACAATTTATCTCATTATTTTTTTCGTTGAATTGGCCTATTGTAAGATATTCCTCGTTATTTGTTTGAGATTTAAAACATTTAAATTTTCTCACGCGGAAAATTGTAAGCTCCTGGCCTTGCAATTTCAACCACATGGCATCCGGCTTTTAAAGGATTTGACTATTACTTTAGCCTAGTGTATTTCCTTATTTCCCTCCTACTTACAAGACAATTTCAACCACATGGCATCCGGCTTTTAAAGGATTTGACTATTACTTTAGCCTAGTGTATTTCCCTTCTACTTACAAGACAATTTCAACCACATGGCATCCGGCTTTTAAAGGATTTGACTATTACTTTAGCCTAGTGTATTTCCCTTCTACTTACAAGACAATTTCAACCACATGGCATCCGGCTTTTAAAGGATTTGACTATTACTTTAGCCTAGTGTATTTCCTTATTTCCCTCCTACTTACAAGACAATTTCAACCACATGGCATCCGGCTTTTAAAGGATTTGACTATTACTTTAGCCTAGTGTATTTCCTTATTTCCCTCCTACTTACAAGACAATTTCAACCACATGGCATCCGGCTTTTAAAGGATTTGACTATTACTTTAGCCTAGTGTATTTCCTTATTTCCCTCCTACTTACAAGACAATTTCAACCACATGGCATCCGGCTTTTAAAGGATTTGACTATTACTTTAGCCTAGTGTATTTCCCTTCTACTTACAAGACAATTTCAACCACATGGCATCCGGCTTTTAAAGGATTTGACTATTACTTTAGCCTAGTGTATTTCCTTATTTCCCTTCTACTTACAAGACAATTTCAACCACATGGCATCTGGCTTTTAAAGGATTTGACTATTACTTTAGCCTAGTGTATTTCCTTATTTCCCTCCTACTTACAAGACAATTTCTGTTAAAGTTTATCTAGATTAGTATGAAGTAGACAGAGGCTTAAGCTTTTTAAGAATAATTTGTTACAGATATGTGAAGAAAATATTATGAATGGAAAACACATCAGATTTCTTTTTCCATCCAAAACGGTCATATTGCTACTGCAACATTCGGAGGTAAACGTACCGTTATTGTAAATTGCTACGCAAATGATTCATTCCTGCAAATTATTTTGCCAACAACGCCCAAAAGGAAAAAAAATCCGATGTGTTTCATTCACATGACTTTCTCTACATCTCTGCAACAAATTATTGTTAAAAAGTTTACACTTCTATTTACTTCATGCTAATCGAGAAAAAAATAGCAGAAATAGTCTTATTACTTGCTTCCTTATAAGTAGAACCGAAATAAGGGAGTACCATAGGTTAAAGTGATAGTCAAAAGCTGTTGCTATGTGACTGAAGTTCCTTTGTTTGTATGGACACGAGTTGACAAATTCCTGTATGAGAAAAGTCGGCTTTTAAAGCTGAAATGAATAACAAGAAATATCTAAAACACGATCAATTTCACGAAAGAAAGGTATACAGCATAAATTATATGTTTTAAAGTGCTCTACAGTTTTTGTGTGGTTAAGCTTTTGTCCATCTCTTACGGTTTAGCAGTTATACAAAATTCCGTAAAAGTCATCCAGAATAATGTAGTCTTCAGAGGATATTCCCAGAACATTCAAGATATACATTCTATTTGTCAGGTAAATATCTTTAATATGCGATATTTTAATCAAAATCGTTAGTCATTTTCGAGAAAATCAAAAATTTCGAAAAAAGATCCATGTAAAGGGTGGTTTGGTGTGGGGGGGATTTTCTTGAAAATCATCGTGTCGCATTCTTGGAAGATGCCAAACCTAAATAGCAAGTTTGGTATTTAACGGTCTTTTCATTTTTGAGCTATGCTGCTCCCCCCTCCACACACACATACACACACAGACAGACATACACACACACATAAGGACCTTTTTGTGAAAATATTTTTTTTTTTTACGCAGGAGGTCTCAAAATATGTTTTTCAAGTGAAATCTTGGTATCGAATTTTGGGTGGAATACAATACCTTCTCTATACAGTGTGTACATAGTAAGCGTAGAGAAAGTAATGAGAAAAAAGACTACCAAAAATAAGCAGTTTTTGTAAGGAGCAGTTGATGTGGAATTGTTTTTCGGGTGCGACAGTTCAGAAATTCAGATCAGTGGCTGAAGATAACGAGCGGTCTGGGAGCAAAAGGGAATTTCCTCGTGCCCTTTTTTCCTTAAGGTTTTCCTTTGAGAAACGCAGCAGGCACTTTTCAAAGGTAATCATTTATTCAGCACTGCCCTCCCAAATCAAGCATTCACCATCTCTTATTATGTTACCCCGCAGTAAGGTAGAGGGAGCAGACTGATGAACAAGCTAACCTACTCCCTCTGCTATGGAAAGTAAATATCAGTCTTTTTCTACTTCCCTAATTTCAAGGTACGTCAGCTGTGAAGTATTGGCGTAGTCAAAATAAACTAAAAGAAAACAAATCTCATGTTCTGCACCTATGCTGCAAAACTATCCTTACAAACGTTTACCAGAAATAGTCTTATTACTTGCTTCCTTGTAAGTAGAAGCGAAATAAGAGAGTACCATAGGTTAAAGTGAAAGCCAAAAGCTGGTTGCTAAGTGACTGAAGTTCCTTTGTTTGTATGGACAGAGTTGACAAATTCCTGTATGACAAAAGTAAGTTTTTCAAAGCTGAAATCAATAACAAGGAATATCATAAAAACGACGATCAACTCCACGAAAAAAATGTATATGACATAAATTATGTGTTTTAACGTGCTCTACATTTTTCGTGTAGTAAGTTTTTGTCCATCTCTTACAGTTTAGCAGTTATTCAAAATTCCGTATAATTCATCCAGAATAAAGTAGTCTTCAGAGGCTGTTCCCAGAAAATTCGAAATATACAATTTATTTGTCAGATAAATAGTTTTAATATACAATATTTTAATCAAAATCGTTAGAGCCATTTTTCAAAAAATCAAAATTTTCGAAAAAAGTTCCATGTAAAGGGTAGTTTGGGGTGGGGGATTTTTCTCAAAATCTTCGCGTCGCATCCCTGGGAGATTCTAAACTTATATACCAAGTTTGGTATTTTACCGACTTTTCGTTTTTGAGTTATCGTCTTCACAGACTCACGGACACACACACACACACACACACACACACACATGGACCTTTTTCCGAAAATGCTTTTTTTAGTTAAAGGGGACCCTAAAACTTATATTTCCGGTGAAATCTCGGTATCGAATTTTTGGGTGGAGTGCAAAATAAGGGCAATCCGTTGAATGAAAAACAAATCTGTGTTCCATTCACATGACTTTCTCTACATCTCTGCAACAAATTATTGTGAAAAAGCTTATGCTTCTATTTACTTCATGCTAATAGAGACAAAATTACCAGAAAGAGTCTTATTACTTGCTTCCTTGTAAGTAGAAGGGAAATAAGGGAGTAGTATAGGTTAAAGTGATAGTCAACAGCTGGATGCTATGTGACTGAAGTTCCATTGTTTGTATGGACAGGAGTTGACAAATTCCTGTATGAGAAAAGTTAAGTTTTTGTAACCTAAAAAAAAAAACGAGGAATATCTCAAAAACGATTAACTCCAAGGAAAAAATATATACAGCATAAATTGCATGTTTTAATGTGCTCTACATTTTTTGTGTGGTAAGTCTTCAGAAGCTACTCCCAGAAAATTCCAGATGTACATTTTATTTGTCAGGTAAATTTCTTTAATTAGAATCATTAGAGTGGTTTTTTAGAAAATAAAAATTTTCGAAATAAGTTCCGTGTAAAGGGTAGTTTGGGGTGGGGGATTTTTCTCAAAATCTTCGTTTCACATCCTTGGAAGATACTAAACTTAAATATCAAGGTTGGTATTTTACTAACTTTTCGTTTTTGAGCTATCGTGTTCACAGACACACGGACATACACACACATACACACACAGACCTTTTTCCGAAAATGCTCTTTTTAGATAAAGGGGACCCTAAAACATATATTTCTGGTGAAATCTCGGTATTGAATTTTTGGGTGGATTGCAATACCTTCTCTATACACTATGTACATAGTGCGTAAAGAGAAAGTAAAAATTGTTTGCATGTAAATATCTTTAATACTTGGTATTTGAATCAAAATCCTTAGAGCCATTTTTGAGAAAATCGGAAATCTTCCATATAAAAGGTAGCTTGGGGTGGAGCAATTTTCCTGAAAATCTCCTTAGTATTTTTCAAAGACACTAAATTCCGATACGCATTTTAGTATTTACCCGAAACACACAGAACAAGCATACCTATACACTTTTTTTGATTTTTACTTTCTCTTTACGTACTGTGTACATATTGTATAGAGAAGGTATTGCATTGTACCCAAAATTAGATACCGAGTAAAAATAAAGTTTGTGATTTGAAATGAGCTCGTAAACTACTCAATTACGCTCAGTCATAGAAAAAATAAAAAGTAAGATGTTTAAAAAGTATTGCTCACCACTTTCAGTACCTTACACATTTGTGAAATACAATTTGGTCGCGAAATAAAATACTTTTCAACTGCAAAATATTCAAGTTTGTATAAAAAGTTCAAATTTGCAACATTCTAATGTGAAGCAGATCTTTACAAATTACGAATAAGGGTTACACGTTACAAGGATTCTAATGAAAGACAGAAGGAAAGGTTTGTTTGAACACGTTTAAGTGAAATGTCAAGGAATGATAAAGAGAATGAGAGGACGCGCACAAAAAGCAGCAGAGTTAATGAATGTCGCCCGCCGGAGAGAGAGAAGCATATCGATACATCTCGGCAGCAATAAACAATACAATTGTGGCCCGCCGTGACGTATAGGTCTGCTGTGTATATATTTTTGTATATATCTGAGCTCGAGTATAGGGTAAAATATGTAAAACATTCTTCTCCACCCCCGCGAGATCACTGCACGTCCAGGCAGCTCTTTGACCAAGTGACAAATCGCCCCAGTCTTGCTGTTACTCTGCATTATGAAAGAGGGTCGCATAATCTGTCATTGTGGAGGGCTGCAACCCTCTGAGACAGGGGTAGGTATCCTGGTCCACACACTCACACACACACTCACACACAGACGCACACAAACACTGACACACACAGACAGTCGTACACAGATACTGACACACACACATTGACACACACAGACAGACAGACATACATACACAGACACGCACACACAAACACAGACAGACACACATAGACACACAGGAGTCACACACACACACTCATGCACACACACATACACACACACACACAATTCATAAAGAAGCTCCGAGAGCCATCCAGAAAGTGGCAGACGATTTGATATAACTAAATAATAGCGTAAGTTATCAACACAAAATTTTATTTACAAAGTTACACTACCTTACTCTATTTCTCAACGTAACGTAATTGCTATCAAGGTATTTACTGTCACATGGTACCAGTTTTTCAGTGCAGACGTTATACTCTTCCACCGCTAAAGATGTCATTTTGAGGTCTTCATGTCTGGCAAATCTTTTCCATCCAAAAAGTCTTGTACGCTGTCCAAAGAGAAACATCGGTTTTTCTGAATTCTTTTATCAACATTTGCTTTCAATTGCTCCATAACGATTGATGAACTTCCACTCCGGTCTTTATCGTACACACTGTTATATTCTTGCTTGATTACTCGTAAATTATGTGCCATTTCCTCACTGAAGACTCGTTCATTGCATTATCACTATACACTTGCGTTATTCATCTATAAAATTCGATTTGCCGAACGTTTTGTGGCGGTAGAAAAGTATAACATCGGCATTGAAAAACTAGTGCCACGTGACAATAAATACCTTGACGATTACGTTGAGCAATAGAGTAAGGTAAATAAAGTTTTGTGTTGATAAGTTGCCAAATCGTGTGTCACTTTCTGGATGGTCCTCTTGCTTTACGTTGAGCAATAGAGTAAGGTTGTGTAACTTTGTAAATAAAGTTTTGTGTTGATAACCTGGCAAATCGTGTGTCACTTTCTGGATGGTCCTCTTGCTTTACGTTGAGCAATAGAGTAAGGTTGTGTAACTTTGTAAATAAAGTTTTGTGTTGATAACCTGGCAAATCGTGTGTCACTTTCTGGATGGTCCTCTTGCTTTACGTCATGTAAGACAATGGAGGTATTGTTTTGACTCAATACTTTTATCCTCTGTAGACATTTTGGGTTGGGAAAATACTGCATTCCAGCCAACAATTCGGCAGCGAGATTGATGTCCTTTAGCTAGGTCGGTCATATCACACGAAGGACGAAATCAGTGAAATGATACTCAAATGACTTCGGGGTTACTCGACATTCGTCTTCTCGAGATAAGGGTAACCCCCCCCCCCCCACAAAGAAAACCTTACCCGGGTAACTCACCCTAACCGAGAATTGAACTCGTGACCTCTTGAATGTGATGCAGACACGTTACCCCTACACTGCTGAAGCGGGAATACGTGTGAATGTGTGTGTGAAAACAGCAAAACTCTGATAAATATCAAACATGGTATTTAAGGTAATGCGTCTGTGCAATTTGACCACAAAGTTGTAGAATATGTTTCTACGACCGAGCGTAATTGAGTAGTTCACGAGCTCATTTCAGATCGCAAACTTGAGTTTTACGGAATCCACGCGCAAAGAAGTGCAGCAAGCGTAAAGTAATTTTGTTCCAACTTTACGATATTAGTGTGTATACATGAACAGACAAAAAATTAAAATTAATCGTGCCCGATATAATGTTATGTTCAACGTTAATAAATGATAAATATTCTTTCGCAGCTCTTAAGGATATCATAATTCTCACAGAACAACAATAATATTGGTTTGTCATGGCCTGCTATAACCGTACCGTCATCGCGCCCAGCAATGCGAAATAAATAACCAACTATAGCACTTGGTGAATGGCTCAAACTTAACCTCAAATTTATTTCACTTTTCGTTGCTTTTCATTAACAGAAAAAATTCGCATGATACGCGTGCGTCAAGTTTTTTTTTTTGATTCTCGAGTTCCCGCTCGAATCAAAAATTGTATCTTTACATCTTACATCATAAACAACTGTTTTTCGCGATAATGCGTGTAATGCGAAAAATTGAAATGTTGTAACACATAAGCGTAAGAATAGCAAAGTTGTAACTTTGCGCACTATCGTGCAAAAAAAAAAAAAAAAAAAAAAAATACGATATTGCAAAAAATGCATTTATTGATTCAACAACGGTTTATAAATAAAGTTTTTAATTCACTGCTGCAAATAATTCACTCGATGCTTCGACGTTTAGTCAGTTGATTACTTTCACCATCCACGGCTCACGCACCACAGCGCTATCATCCAGGCGACTTGCAACTCACTACAGTGCACTACACCACCTTGCAATTCTTCCTCCTTTATAGCTAAAAATAAAATAAATAAAATAAGTGGAGTATTATTTATGGACGCTCTTTAACTACTGTGGTTTCTCAGCGTCCCATTCTAAAATGGCCGTGAAAGACCGCTTAATTTTGCTCAGAGGCCTCTCTATCAGGCTTGAGGTTCTTTTACGTGCCATATATCTACGACACGGGACCAAGGAAGTCATGCTAAGGATTTTTACGCCTGAGAAAATCCATCGTCCTCCGCCGGGTTTGAACCCGCGACCTTGGGTGTATGAAGTTAGCATGGTAACCATTACACCACGGAGGGCGACCTTTATAGCTAGAAAATGACGTCACAGAACTTTGTGAAAACTTGTGGAAGCCGAAGCTTCCAGACGTATCTCGAAGCTTGAGAAGAATCAAGACACCCCGTGTTCCGAAGTTCCCGTGTTATTGTCGCGCCACTATTAATGTGTTGTTATGCATTCAAAGGTCTCCAACTGCGATTACTCACGCATCAAGGTAAACGTGAGAGCCACTGCAGAAGACGGCACTGTCACAATACGTAACATATAGTATTTATTAAACATGTTTATTTCCTCTAGCACGTATGTGCACTAAAAGAGAATAAAAATGACGATGTGGTTTTCCTGAAAATGTAAACGTTTGACGGAGAATCGGGTCTTAAAACGATTTTCATTTTCTGGTATAATATGCTAGGCGAGTAAGAAAAGCCAATCCACAGCTTCATACCTCAACCCGGCTCGACGCTCCACCAGAACAGGTTGACTTGTTAATATAATCCACCACGTGCGCGTATTGCCTTATCACTAGAACTTCAGTATGTAGCAGAGAGAAACATTAAACTAATTTTGTATCACCTGGTGAGAAAGGTGGAGGATTGTCCAACCAGAAAGTTTAGTGATCTCCAGTTCGTAACGTGTCCTGTCCAATACGCTTTTAAGAGCATAGCAAACAGGTGAAAGACATGGGCGGAGTCAGCGAAAACATCCCGTCTTACGATAAGTATTTCCGGGAGTATTTTTAATGCATTTGAGAGTACAATTTACATAGTACATTGAGATAGTATTGTATTCCAACCCAAAATTTGATACCGAGATTTCATCTGAAATAGATGTTCTGTGGACCCAGGAATAAAATAAAATACTCTGATGTGATCCATTCACATGACTTTCTCTACACCCCTGCAAAAAATGTTATTGAAAAGCTTATGACTATTTTTTTTTCATGGTAATCGAGAACAAATTATCAGAAATAGTCTTATTACTTGCTTCCTTGTAAGTAGAAACGAAGTAAGGGAGTACCATAGGTTAAAGTGATAGTCAAAAGCTGGTTGCTATGTGACTGAAGTTTCTTTGTTTGTATGGACACGAGTTGACAAATTCCTGTATGATAAAAGTATAAGTTTTTCAAAGCTGAAACCAATAACAAGGAAAATCTCAAAAATGATCAACTTCACGAAAAACATGTATATTTCATAAATTGTGTCTTTTAACGTGCTCTACAGGTTCTGTGCGGTAAGTTTTTATCCGTCTCTTACGGTTTGGCAGTTATGCAAAATTTCGCAAAATTCATCAGGAAGAAAATAGTCTTCAGAAGCTATTCTCAGAAAATTCAATATATACATATTATTATCTTTAATGTACGATATTTTAATCAAAATCGTTAGAGCCATTTTTGAGAAAATCAAATTTTTTTAAAAAAGTTCCATGTAAAAGGTAGTTGGGGGTTGGGCGATTTTCTTGAAAATCTTCGTGTCGCATTTTTGAAGATGCCAAACCTAAATACTAAGTTTGGTTTTCAACGGACTTTTCGTTTTTGTGCTATACTACCCACAGACACACACACACCTTTTTCTAAAAATGCTTTTTTTGGTGCAACACAAAACTTTCTATATACAGAGAAAGCAAAAAAAAGTTTAAGAAAAAGATACTATAAGAAAGTGTTTGTTGGCTTAAAATTGGCGACCAACTAAGTATCTAATTTACTGCTGCATAACAATTTACTCGACGCGAGGACAGTTGAGTAATCCCTCAACACTCCTTGCTCTTCCTCATACAGCTGTGAATGACGTCACACAAGTTTCTAAAATCAAGTCGAAACTAATGGAAGCCAAACATTTCAGCGCGTGCCAATTGCGTTTCAAGTCTTCCGGTCTCTTCCTGTGTTTACCGCATTCCAAAGGTTTAGCCCTACCGCTGCAGATACTAAGACGAACGTACCATGGTCACAAAACTGCTCTTTATTACTCGAGCAAACAACTGTTTCTTCCAACTGATTACATCTCATGTTTTTTATTCGAGCGGAAATATTGTGAAACGAGACGCAGTCCAGAATCAAAAAGAAACTTTACGCTCGCATAGCATACAATGTTTTCTCTACGAGAATTTTCTGATATTAAAAGAAAAGCAACGAAAGATGAAATAAATTTGAGGTTAAGTTTGAGTCATTCACCAATGGTTATAGTTGGTTATTTATTTCGCATTGCTGGGCGCGATGTCGGTACGGTTATAGCAGGCCGTGACAAACCAATATTATTGTTGTTGTGTGATGAGAATTATGATATCCTTAGAGCTGCGAAAGAATATTTGTCACTTATTGACGTTGAACATAACATTATATCGTGCACAACTAATTTTAATTGTTTGTCTGTTGATCAGTGATGTGTACCTACACACTAATATTGTAAAGTTGGAACAAAATTACTTTACGCTTGTCGCATTTCTTTGCGCGTGGATTCCGTAAAAATTAGGTTTGCGATCTGAAATGAGCTCGTAAACTACTCAATTACTCTCGGTCGTAGAAAAACGTCTTTATTCGACGCCCGCTGAAGCTACTAGTGCACGCTCTGAACTTCCTGTTGAGACTTATTTGCTCTCTACTTTTCATATCTGTCGTATATGTAACAAGAAGCTTCCAGAAGTAGTGTTTATTGTCGCATGTGCCACACACACTGGTGCAATTGGAGCTTCGAATGTAAAGTGCTCGCCCACCGCACACGAGTTCACTCTGAGAGAGTGCTTGTTGTGTCATGGGGTTTAAAAGTTATCCAAAAGGGATATATAAACTATAGCAAAGAATATAAATTATACTAAGAGGGGACAAATATAAGTTGAAAATGATTAGGGACGAAATATTGTAAACACGTCTAAGTAGACGAGGACAGACAATTGTCACGAGCCGACGAACGACCCAGGTATGATAGTACCGTCAAGGGCAGGACATTGAGGTGAGGTTACACTGCCCGAGGATGAACGAAACAATGAAAACAGAAATCATTCTCTCGCTGGTCAAGCGACACTTTGGTACTTGGCATGGAACAGTCGCGGAGTTCAGACGTGTCATAGAAATGAACGGATTGCATACGGCCGCGATATAAAGCAGAGTATATTTGATGCACGAAAAAAAAAGGAGAGGCGTGGTCGTGTAAAGCATAGTTTAACACAGGAAAATTTAGGAGGAATGCGTGTGTGTTCGACAGCAGAAAAGAATGAACAAAATTAATAAATGAGTTCAATGATAATCTGGAACTCGAAGAACATCACTCGTATCTTACCACACCTGAGAAAGATTCCTTGCTGACATATCCTACATATCCTCACCATTCCTTACTATACTAAACCACTCGTGTCTTATCACACCTGAGAAAGATTCCTTGCTAACATATCCTCACCATTCCTTACTATACTAAACCACTCGTGTCTTATCACACCTGAGAAAGATTCCTTGCTGACATATCCTCACCATTCCTTACTATACTAAACCACTCGTGTCTTATCACACCTGAGAAAGATTCCTTGCTGACATATCCTCACCATTCCTTACTATACTAAACCACTCGTGTCTTATCACACCTGAGAAAGATTCCTTACTGACATATCCTCACCATTCCTTACTAACACTAAACCACTCGTGTCTTATCACACCTGAGAAAGATTCCTTGCTGACATATCCTACATATCCTCACCATTCCTTACTATACTAAACCACTCGTGTCTTATCACACCTGAGAAAGATTCCTTGCTGACATATCCTCACCATTCCTTACTATACTAAACCGCTCGTGTCTGATCACACCTGAGAAAGATTCCTTGCTGACATATCCTCACCATTCCTTACTATACTAAACCACTCGTGTCTGATCACACCTGAGAAAGATTCCTTGCTGACATATCCTACATATCCTCACCATTCCTTACTATACTAAACCACTCGTGTCTGATCACACCTGAGAAAGATTCCTTGCTGACATATCCTCACCATTCCTTACTATACTAAACCGCTCGTGTGCTACCTCACCTACTAAAGATTACAAGCTGACATATCCTACATATCCTCACCATTCCTTACTATACTAAACCACTCGTGTCTGATCACACCTGAGAAAGATTCCTTGCTGACATATCCTACATATCCTCACCATTCCTTTCTATACTAAACCCCTCGTGTCAGATCACACCTGAGAAAGATTCCTTGCTGACATATCCTACATATCCTCACCATTCCTTACTATACTAAACCACTCGTGTCTGATCACACCTGAGAAAGATTCCTTGCTGACATATCCTACATATCCTCACCATTCCTTACTATACTAAACCCCTCGTGTCAGATCACACCTGAGAAAGATTCCTTGCTGACATATCCTACATATCCTCACCATTCCTTACTATACTAAACCACTCGTGTCTGATCACACCTGAGAAAGATTCCTTGCTGACATATCCTACATATCCTCACCATTCCTTACTATACTAAACCACTCGTGTCTGATCACACCTGAGAAAGATTCCTTGCTGACATATCCTACATATCCTCACCATTCCTTACTATACTAAACCATTCGTGTCTTATCACACCTGAGAAAGATTCCTTGCTGACATATCCTACATATCCTCACCATTCCTTACTATACTAAACCGCTCGTGTCTGATCACACCTGAGAAAGATTCCTTGCTGACATATCCTCACCATTCCTTACTATACTAAACCGCTCGTGTCTGATCACACCTGAGAAAGATTCCTTGCTGACATATCCTCACCATTCCTTACTATACTAAACCGCTCGTGTGCTACCTTACCTACTAAAGATTACAAGCTGACATATCCTACATATCCTCACCATTCCTTACTATACTAAACCACTCGTGTCTGATCACACCTGAGAAAGATTCCTTACTGACATATCCTCACCATTCCTTACTATACTAAACCACTCGTGTCTGATCACATCTGAGAAAGATTCCTTGCTGACATATCCTACATATCCTCACCATTCCTTGCTATACTAAACCGCTCGTGTCTGATCACACCTGAGAAAGATTCCTTGCTGACATATCCTCACCATTCCTTACTATACTAAACCGCTCGTGTCTTATCACACCTGAGAAAGATTCCTTGCTGACATATCCTACATATCCTCACCATTCCTTACTATACTAAACCACTCGTGTCTGATCACACCTGAGAAAGATTCCTTGCTGACATATCCTACATATCCTCACCATTCCTTACTATACTAAACCGCTCGTGTCTGATCACACCTGAGAAAGATTCCTTGCTGACATATCCTCACCATTCCTTACTATACTAAACCACTCGTGTCTGATCACACCTGAGAAAGATTCCTTGCTGACATATCCTCACCATTCCTTACTATACTAAACCACTCGTGTCTGATCACACCTGAGAAAGATTCCTTGCTGACATATCCTCACCATTCCTTACTAACACTAAACCACTCGTGTCTTATCACACCTGAGAAAGATTCCTTGCTGACATATCCTCACCATTCCTTACTATACTAAACCGCTCGTGTCTGATCACACCTGAGAAAGATTCCTTGCTGACATATCCTCACCATTCCTTACTATACTAAACCACTCGTGTCTGATCACACCTGAGAAAGATTCCTTGCTGACATATCCTCACCATTCCTTACTAACACTAAACCACTCGTGTCTTATCACACCTGAGAAAGATTCCTTGCTGACATATCCTCACCATTCCTTACTAACACTAAACCACTCGTGTCTTATCACACCTGAGAAAGATTCCTTGCTGACATATCCTCACCATTCCTTACTAACACTAAACCACTCGTGTCTTATCACACCTGAGAAAGATTCCTTGCTGACATATCCTCACCATTCCTTACTATACTAAACCGCTCGTGTGCTACCTCACCTACTAAAGATTACAAGCTGACATATCATGGACTAGGACACCCACATCTCCATGACATTCCATACTACTCAAAACCACTCGTGTCTTATCACACCTGAGAAAGGTTACATGCTGACATATCATGGACTAGGACACCCACATCTCCATGACATTCCATACTACACAAAACCACTCGTGTCTTATCACACCTGAGAAAGGTTACATGCTGACATATCATGGACTAGGACACCCACATCTCCATGACATTCCATACTACACAAAACCACTCGTGTCTTATCACACCTGAGAAAGGTTACATGCTGACATATTCTGAGTTAGGACATCCACATCTCCACACCATTCCTTACTGCACTAAACCACCAGTGTATTACCACACCTGAGAAAGGTTTCATGCTGACATAGCCTGACCTAGGACACCCACGTCTCCATGACATTCCTTACTACACTAAACCACTCATGTCTTACCACACCTGAGAAAGATTCCTTGCTGACATATCCTGAGCTAGGACACCCACGTCTCCATGACATTCCTTACTACACTAAACCACTCATGTCTTACCACACCTGAGAAAGGTTTCATGCTGACATATCCCGAGCTAGGATCCCATATCTCCACCACATTCCTTACTACGCTAATCCACTCGTGTCTTACCACACCTGAGAAAGGTTTCATGCTGACATATCCCGAGCTAGGACCCCATATCTCCATCACATTCCTAACTACAATAAACCACTCGTGTCTTACCACACCTGAGAAAGGTTTCATGCTGACATATCCTGAGCTAGGACCCCATATCTCCATCACATTCCTAACTACAATAAACCACTCGTGTCTTACCACACCTGAGAAAGGTTTCATGCTGACATATCCTGAGCTAGGACCCCATATCCCCATTACATTCCTTACTACACTAAACCACTCGTGTCTTACCACACCTGAGAAAGGTTTCATGCTGACATATCCTGAGCTAGGACCCCATATCTCCATCACATTCCTTACTACAATAAACCACTCGTGTCTTACCACACCTGAGAAAGGTTTCATGCTGACATATCCTGAGCTAGGACCCCAGATCTCCATGACATTCCTTACAACAATAAACCACTCGTGTCTTACCACACCTGAGAAAGGTTTCATGCTGACATATCCTGAGCTAGGACCCCATATCTCCATCACATTCCTTACTACAATAAACCACTCGTGTCTTACCACACCTGAGAAAGGTTTCATGCTGACATATCCTGAGCTAGGACACCCAAGTCTCCATGACATTCCTTACTACACTAAACCACTCGTGTCTTACCACACCTGAGAAAGGTTTCATGCTGACATATCCCGAGCTAGGACCCCATATCTCCATCACATTCCTTACTACAATAAACCACTCTTGTCTTACCACACCTGAGAAAGATTCCTTGCTGACATATCCCGAGCTAGGACCCCATATCTCCATCACATTCCTTACTACAATAAACCACTCTTGTCTTACCACACCTGAGAAAGATTCCTTGATGACATATCCTGAGCTAGGACACCCACATCTCCACACCATTCCTTACTACTCAAAACCGCTCGTGTCTTACCACACCTCAGATAGATTCCTTGCTGACATCATACATATCCTCACCATTCCTTACTATATTAACCACTCGTGTACTACCTCACCTACTAAAGATTTCAAGCTGACGTAACATGGACTAGGACACCTACATCTTCATGACATTCCTTACTACACTAAACCACTCGTGTCTTACCACACCTGAGAAATATTTCATGCTGACATATCCTGAGCTAGGACACCCACATCTCCACACCTTTCCTTACTACACTAAACCACTCGTGTCTTACCACACCTGAGAAAGATTTCATACTGACATATCCTGAGCTAGGGAACACACATCTCCATGACGTTCCTTACTATACAAAACCACTCGTGTCTTACCACACCTGAGAAAGATTTCATGCTGGCATATCCTGAGCTAGGACCCCATATCTCCATGACATTCCTTACTAACACTAAACCACTCGTGTCTTACCACACCTGAGAAAGATTTCATACTGACATATCCTGAGCTAGGGAACACACATCCCCATGACATGCCTTACTACACAAAACCACTCGTGTCTTACCACATCTGAGAAAGATTTCATGCTGGCATATCCTGAGCTGGGACCCCATATCTCCATGACATTCCTTACTAACACTAAACCACTCGTATCTTACCACACCTGAGAAAGATTTCATGCTGGCATATCCTGAGTTAGGACCCCATATCTCCATGACATGCCTTACTACACAAAACCACTCGTGTCTTACCACACCTGAGAAAGATTTCATGCTGGCATATCCTGAGCTAGGACCCCATATCTCCATCACATTCCTTACTACACAAAACCACACCTGAGAAAGATTTCATGCTGACATATCCTGAGCTAGGACACCCATATCTCCATGACATTCCTTACTACACAAAACCACACCTGAGAAAGATTTTATGCTGACACATCCTGAGCTAGGACCCCATATCTCCATCACATTCCTTACTACACAAAACCACACCTGAGAAAGATTTCATGCTGACATATCCTGAGCTAGGACACCCATATCTCCATGACATTCCTTACTACACAAAACCACACCTGAGAAAGATTTTATGCTGACACATCCTGAGCTAGGACACCCATATCTCCATGACATTCCTTACTACACAAAACCACACCTGAGAAAAATTTCATGCTGACATATCCTGAGCTAGGACAGCCATATCTCCATGACATTCCTTACTACACAAAACCACACCTGACAAAGATTTCATGCTGACATATCCTGAGCTAGGACCCCATATCTCCATGTCATTCCTTACTACACTAAACCACATCTGAGAAAGATTTCATGCTGACATCCTGAGCTAGAGAACACACATCTCCACACCATCCTTACTACACAAAACCACTCGTGCATTACCACACCTGACAAAAATTCCCTGCTGACATATCCTTTGATAGGGAACACACATCTCCACACCATTCCTAATAGCCAAAGCTTGCAGCCGGGTTACGAACTCGGAACCCCTGTTACCGCAGCAACTTACACAGGTGTAACAAGGAAGCAGGGCAAAAATCAGCTATGACTTTAAAAACAAGTCGCTCACACACGTGTGACGATTACGTTTGGCAAGGCGCAGTCACAAACATCCTCCAAACAAGGTCACCGAACATTTTCAAGAAATCCTCCCCACCCTAAGTTTTTGTTGTTGTTGTTGTAGTTTTTAACGCCCGCTTTTACTACTGGGGCACCGCAGGCGATGACACCGTTGATACATGAAATGAAGATGGAGCACCGGTGGAATGCGATATCGGGGGAAACCGGAGAAAACTCGCCCCTGCGCCGTTTTGTCCACCACAAAGCTCACATACGGTCGTGAGAGAAGGTGAAGGCCTCATCTTTCTGAATGAATCTTCGTAACTAGTAAACCGTAAGAGATACACAAAAACTTACTGCACAAAACGTAGATCTCGTTATAACACATCATTTTATTTATCTGAATTACATAGCTGTGCAGATAACCATTTCTGTTTTCAATTTAAATTACATATATTTTCCTCATATTGTATTTTGTTATTGGATTTTCTTGCTACAGGTCAAACGAAGAGAAACATTCAAAACCACCACTTAGCAACCAGCTCTTAAAATATCTGAGCCAGTCTTATTTCCTTATTTCTTTGCACCTAGAATGAAATAAAATCCTGTATGCAAATGTTTATCTTGATTAATGCGAAATAGTTTGAAGTATAGGCAGCTATCACGAGCTAACAATTCACATAGTACAAATAAGGTATTGGAATAGGATCTTTGTGTGTGTGGACAGCATAGCAGAAAAGTGAAAAGCCCGTTAAATACCAAACGCGGTATTTAAATAAGGTATTTTCCAAGAATGCGACACGAAGATTTTCATTGAAGATATATATCTTCAATTTTCTGGGAATAGCCTCTAAAGACCTCTTTATTCTCCATGCTTTTAATTGAATTTTGCATAACTGCTAAACCATAAGAGATAGACAAAAAACGTAGATCACGATACAACACACAATTTATGTCATATTTTTTTCGTGGAGTTGATCGTTTTTGAGATATTCATTGTTGTTGGTTTCAGCTTTAAGAAACCTATCCTATTCTCATACAGGAATTTGTTAACTCTTGTCCATACAAACAATGGAACTTCAGTCACATAGCAACCAGCTTATGAATATCACTTTAACCTATGGTACTCTCTTATTTCGCTTCTACTTGCAAGGAAACAAATAATAAGACTGTTTCCGCTAATTGTTTCTCGATAAACTGAAGTAAATAGAAGCATAAGCTTTTTAACAATAATTTGTTGCAGATATGTAGAGAAAGTCATGCGAATGGAACACATCAGGTTTTTGGTATGAAACATTTGGTGTGAAATATAAAGTAGTAATTAAATAAAACTATTTCACCTCGATTTACTTATTTAAATTAACTGCACGTTGTACGATTGCTATAAGCCTATTTAAGCATCGGGTTATGTACTTGTAGCGGAGTCAGCCGATACTCTGATCGAACCCCCCCCCCCTCCTGGTATCCCTGCAGACGCATGAATTTTACATGAGTGGCGAGGACAGACGAACAT
Organism: Hymenopus coronatus; assembly: GCA_030762935.1. NCBI lineage: Eukaryota > Metazoa > Arthropoda > Insecta > Mantodea > Hymenopodidae > Hymenopus > Hymenopus coronatus. The sequence continues at coordinate 149,167,025 of CM060890.1, forward strand.
CGTGGACATCTACCCCCTCATTATGGAATATCTTGCACTCCAAAGTACCGGAAACATATCGGCTACGTCCCTTTGCGAGTAACAAAGACCTCTGCCAAAATAGGAAACTTTTCTTCGAGATGTATCCAAGAGCAAAATACGCTATTTGATTTTCACGACCTTCCATCAAACGGCAACACGCCGCCAACTTTTCCTTTGCTCTTGCCTAGCGAAGCCAGCTACAATTTCTTCGCTCAAGAAAAAAATCTGATGTGTTCCATTCACATGACTTTCTCTACATCTCTATAACAAATTATTGTTAAAACCTTATGCTTCTATTTACTTCATGTTAGTTGAGAAAAAATTAGCAGGAATAATCTTATTACTTGCTTCCTTGTAAGTAGAAGAGAAATAAGGGACTACCATAGGTTAAAGTGATAGTCAAAAGCTGGTTGATAAGGGACTTTAGGTACCTTTGTTTGTATGGATAGGAGCTGACAAATTTCTGTATGAGAAAATTATAAGTTTTTCAAAGCTGAAACCAAAAACAACGAATATCTCAAAAACCATCAACTCCACAAAAAAATGATATAACATAAATTGTGTCTTTTAATGTGCCCTGCATTTTTTGTGTAGTAAGTTTTTGTTCATCTCTTACGGTTTAGCAGCTAGGCAAAATTTCGTAAAATTCATCCAGAATAAAGTAGTTTTCAGAGGTTATCCCCAGAAAATTCAAGATATACATTTTATTTGTAAGGTAAATACCTTTAATATACGATATTTTAATCAAAATCGTTAGAGCCATTTTCAAGAAAACCAAAATTTTCGAAAAAAAGTTCCATGAAAAAGGGTAGTTAGGGGTGGGGGATATTCTTGAAAATCTTCGTATCGCATCCTTGGAAGATACCAAATTTAAATTCCAAGTTTGGAAATCAAAGATCTTTCCGTTTTAGGGCTATGCTGTCCACACACACACACACACACAAATACACGGACCTTTTTCCATATTTTTTTTTATTCATGGGGACTCAAAACATGTATTTCTGGTGAAATCTCAGTATCGAATTTTTGGGTGGAATGCCATACTTTCTCTATACAATATGTACACAGTACATATAGTGAAAGTAAATAAGGGAATACATTAGGCTGCAAGTCTGGTTTTAAAAACTCGTTGCTATGACCAAGACTCAGGCATGAGAAAGTATTCCTCCGGCAATGAATATCTCAGAAACAGTCAACTCCACAAACAAACGTAAATTGTATTTTAACGAGCCCTATACATAGGGATAGAGAAGTATTGTATTCCACCCAAAAACTCCATGTCGAGATTTCACCGGAAATACATTTTTTAGGACCCCCTGAATAAAAAAAAAAGCATTTTCAGAAACAGGTTCGTGTGTGTCTGTGTGGACAGCATAGCTCAAAAAAGAAATAATGGTTAAATACCACACTTGGTATTTAAGTTTGGTATCTTCAAAGGATGCGCCACGAAGATTTTCAAGAAAATCCCCCCACCTCTAACTACTCTTTACATGGAACATTTTTCGAAATTTTTGATTTTCTAAAAACTGGCTCTAACGATTTTGATTAAAATATCATGCATTAAAGCCATTTTTATCATAAATAAAATGTATATCTTGAATTTTCTGGGAATAACTTCTAAAGACCTGTTCATTCTGGATGAATTTTGCTTAATTTGGCTTAAGTAGTAAACTGTAATAGACAGATAAAAACTTGATATACAAAAAAATGTAGATATTGTTAAAATACACAAGTTATGTCATATGATGTTTTTTCGTGGAGGTAACTGTTTCTGAGGTATCCTTTGCCATTATTTTCAATTGTAAAGTACTTATACTTTTCTCAGACGGGAGTGTGCGTGTTTCTTTTGTTCTACTCCTGGCCAAGCAAAGAAGCGATTTGCAATGACAATCGCATAACGACCGCTTTTAAAACATTTGACTACCACTTTAGCATAGCACATTCCTTTAGTTGCCTTCTAATTATAAGTAAGTAATAAGAACATTGTGCTAAAGTTTATCTCGAAGTAAGAAGTTTGTTTGTAGAGAAAGTTATGTTGTATAGTAGCTCTCTTATGCTTTACCAGATTGTAAATAACGGGTCTTCATAAGATATGCATTCCATTTGCAATGAAAATATTTTCATCACATGTCATTTTAATCAAAATTGTTAAAGCCATTTTGATGAAATTGACATTTTCGAAAAATGTTCCATGTAAAAACTAGTTGGCAGGTGTTTGAAAATATTAATGTCGCATCCATGGAAGATACTAAACTTAAATAGGAAATTGGGTATTGAAGCGACACACACACGGACATATTTTTCTATCCAGGGGATCTTTAAACATACATCTGAGTATCGAATTGTTGGATTGAATGCAATAATGTCTCATGGAGAAAGTGAAGTGAATGGACACCCCTACTGTGAGAATTTGCACACCAAGTCACGCTCGCGAAGTTTCACCTACTTGCTTAAGTTTATCGAGACAGCTCTAGTCTGCTGGAAGTTCAAGATTAGTGTGCGCGCCTGCTTACTGGACCGTTCTAACGCTTCTTTACTTGCTCTACATGTGCTATGTAAATAGCTTAAACATGTTGTATCCATCCACAAACTGCCCTTCTCATAACACACATTAAAGATAAATAAAATGCATATCCTGCGAATAGCCTCTGAAGTGCTCTATATTCTGGATGATGACTTTCTAAAAACAGTTAAACCATAAGAGATAGACAATCATTTATTACACCGAAAAAAGTGATGTGTTCCATTCACATTACTTTCTCTACATCTCTGCAATAAATTATTTTTAAAAAGCTCATGCTTCCATTTACTTCATGCTAATCGAGAAAATAATTAGCAGAAATAGTCTTATTACTTGCTTCCTTGTAAGTAGAAGCGAAATAAGGGAGTACCATCGTTTAAAGTGATAGCCAAAAGCTGGTTGCTATGTCACTGAAGTTCCTTTGTTTGTATGGACACGAGTTGACAAATTCCCGTATGAGAAAAGTACAAGTTTTTCAAAGCTGAAATCAAAAACAAAGAATATCTAAAAAACGATCAACTCCATGAAAAAAATGTATATCACATAAATTGTGAGTTTTAACCTGCTCTACAGTTTTTCTGTGGCAAGTTTCTGTCCATCTCTTACGGTTTAGCTGTTATGCAAAATTCCGCAAAATTCATCCAGAATAAAGTAGACTCAGAGGCCATTTCCAGAGAATTCAGGATATACATATTGATTGTCAGGTAATTATCTTTAATATAAGATATTTTAATCAAAATCGTTAGAGCCATTTTTGAGAAAATCAAAATTTTCGAAAATAGTTCCATGTAAAGAGTAGTTGGGGTGGAGGGATTTTCTTGAAAATCTTCGTGTCGCATCCCTGCAAGATACTAAACATAAATACCAAGTTTGGTATTTAACGGTCTTTTCGTTTCTGAGCTATACTGTCCAGAGACACAGACAGACAGACAGACAGACACACACACGCGGATCTTTTCATGAAAATACTCTCTTTCTTTTAATTCAGGGGGTCCTAAAACATGTATTTGCGGTGAAATCTCGGTATCGACTTTTTGGCTGGCTCTATACACTATGTACTGACGCAGAATTTACACTTGAAGCATTCTAGGCAACTACAAATAAAACTATACTGACCTAATACAATATTAAAGATCATAAAATAATATTGTTTGGCACGTAAAAGCCAAAGAAATGTATGTGGAGAGATTGTAACGTGACGTCATCGCTTCATGATACGCACGAAAACTGCTTAAAATGAGCCGGTCCCCATGGCACTTGGTGCTTCGTAGCGCTGGGGATCGTGGGTTCGAGTCCCGCCTTGGGCATGGGTGTTACATGTTTGTGTATAGGTGTGTGTTGTAAAAGTAAGAAAACAGTAATAATACGGCAAAACAAAGTAAAAAGAAAAAGGTAAATAAAAGTAGGGTATACAGTGCCGGAGTCCTCATCAGACTCCGGTACTGTATTAAAAAAAAAAAATAATGGCGTGCTTAACGAAAGTAGCATAGCTAAGGTTATGTAATAAATATAACTCGTCACTAGGAAGGGCTATTTAGCAAGTAAAACCTAACTAAACATATTAATATACGAGAACAGATTACGATATACCGGACGCTGTAATTTGTTTAAGGATGCGACGAAGAAGAAGCACAAAACTTAACAAATAGCTAATTTTGAAAAGTTCATAATTGTACGAACATTATTATGTCAGTTATTTAAATTCATTAATTTTTAATTACTAGGAATATATAAAAGTGGGAACAAGGATATGTGTTGTCCCCATACAATGTTATTGGCCTTCAACTGTATGATAGGAGAGAACACGCTGACAGCTCATTTCAGAAATCCAGATTAATATTAACTATCATCATAAGTACCTACTAGACACAAAGTCGCGTGCTTTCCACCAATACAACTTTTAAATTCATTCTCACCTAAAAGCAAGGGCATTGACAATACAGCTAGTATTTACCGGCTTATTAACAATAAACAGTTTCACAGCAGTGAAGAAAGCCTGAAAGCATCTCAACAACTGCTCCGGCGCAATACAGTTCCACCAACTGTAAGCGTGACCAACGTAACAGATCCAACACAAGGTCACACAATACAGAGTATACAGAAAGGAAACCGCTGTAATCAGTGCACCGAAATTCAGTGCGCAGGCGCGAATTCCACCATACTTGGACCGAGTAAACAGCTATACATTTTATTAATATAATTAATTGTGTATTTTAGCTACTGCGCAATGGTTATATTATACACTGTACAGGTTAGAATGTTTGAAGCTTTGCTGCTCTTATAATGAGCACAAGTAAGAGAAAAGGTGCTCAGACTAACGCAAAAATAATTCAAACACAATTAACGTGTCAAAGCATCAAGCTTCAGTTTTTTTCTTTCTTTCTGGGATAGAATTGATTCATTCTGCCTAATCATATGTACTGATTCAATGTATTAAGCTTTTTATTAAATAAAGCTTGGCAGCCCATTGAATCACTTGCTTATTTGCTCCTATCTCCTCCATATTTTCCTAAACATAATGTTTCTTTTGTAGATATGCACAGCAAACAAAACATTCTAAAAAAATGTGATGTGTTCCATTCGCATGACTTTTTCACAAACAAAATGTTCTTACAAAAGTTTATTCTTTTATCAACATATTTCTAATCAAAATAAACATTACCAGAATTTCCTCTTTGTAAGTAGAAGAGAAATAAGAGAATGCACAGGCTAAAACGTTAGTCAAATGTTATAAAAACCGATGACCATGGTATTTAAGCTTAGTATCTTCCCAGGATGCGACACAAAGATTTTCAAGAAAATCCCCACAGCCCCAACTACCCTTTATATAGAACATTTTTCGAAAATTTTGATTTAATCAAAAATGGCTGTAACTATGTTGATTAAAATATCGTATATTTTATACAAATAAAATGTATATTTTGAATTCTGTGGGAATAGTCTCTGAAGAGCTTTTTATTCTGATTGGAGTCTGCAGAATTTTAAATAACGGTTAAACCGTAAGAGATAGACAAAAACTTACTATATAAAATGTAGATCTCATTAAAACATAGAATTTAAGTTCATATACGGTGTTTTAAATGTAGAGGTAACGATTTCTAAGATTTCCTTGTTATTGGTTTCAATTTAAAACTAATCAACTTTTCTCCAACGGGACCATAAAAGCAAATCGAACATCAATTGTTTCACATACCGACCAGCTTTTAAAACATTTGTCCAGCACTTTGGCCTAATGTATTCCCTTATTTCCCTTCTGCTTACAGGGAACCAAGTAATAGATCATTTCTGCTAATGTTTATCTTCATTCGCATGGCGTAGATAAAAGAATAATCTTTTATAAGTAAAAGTTGTTTGTGGAACAGCTAAAGAACGTTATGTGAATGGCACACATCAGATTTTTATGCACCACGTTTTTGTCTATCTTTTACGGTTTGCCAGTTATATAAAAGTAATCTAGAATAAAGAGGTCTTCAGAGGCTCTTCCCAGAAAATTAAAGTTATAAAATATCTTAAACCTGCGACATTTTAATCAAAACCGTAAAAGATAGATAAGATATTGTTACACAGAGAATGTAGATGCTGTTAAAGCCCACAATTTGTCATGTACATGTTTTATCGTGTTAATTATTCCCTGTTGTTGATTAAAAATGTTGAAACACATTTTCTTTCAGATTTTCTTCTTTTCCTTCTCAAGTTCTTGCAAATAGAATGGGATTTCAAAGTATCACATAGCCACTGTCATCCAAAAGAGTTGACTATTGTTTAAAGCTATAACGAAATGCGTAATTAAACTGTATCTGAAACAAGAATAAGCAGCCGTATAAATAGTTTGTAGGAGAGCAAGTAGAGAAAGTCATGTGAATGCCACACGTCAGATTGTTTGTGCTTTTTTATTTTACACGTTTTAATCTGCTTAAAATGGTATGTAATAAACAGCGCTCGCTTTGCGTTTACTAGGTCCCAATATGGCGTCTAGCGCAGAGTTTGGCTTCAAGCCCTCGAGTTTCCTTTCTGTATACTCTATTGTGTGCCGAGGGTCCAGGACGAGAAACGGTAGAGCTCCAGAGACGCCCAGCCAACTTCGAGACAGCGAAGGTGAACAAACTAAAGAGAAGTAAAAATACTGACTCGTGAATAAATAATTTTAATTAGTAAAAGAATTTTCGGTCATTCGGGTCCTATAGGTTATAATTTTTACATTTTTCTTTCACAATGTCTACAGTGCATGTCAACAGACAAATGAAGTACGTTCGTGCTTAAATAATATATCAGAACATTTTTTTGTTCAAATAAAATGTTTTCTGTATTTATCGGTCGTTTATCATTGTCATCCAATACTTTCTGAGTAAGCTTAGATTGTCAGCATCTAACTGTTGTATTTTTCGTCCATCATTTGAATTGAATGCTTTATTGGAGAACAACCGTGGCGAGAGCTGAAGAACATCACTCGAGTGACAATAGCGTAGCATCCGAGAACTTGCATTCGAAAATAGCTGATTTCGATCAGCAAAAACATTGAGTGATAATATACTCGAATGAAAGTTTAGATTATTAAAAATATTCGAATAAGGAATATTCGATTTTTGAAAACATTCAATTCTGCCCATCATACCTTCAACGCTGAAACAGATGACAAGGAACTGATCGTGAAAGGAAAGGTGGCAGATGAAATTAATCTACTCAATATTAGCTTGACGCCCAGGGAACCCCTCCAAAAATCCCACGTGTGAGGAAGACCAGCCACGGATCGGAACACACGACCTCCCGAAGCTGAGTCGTACTCATTCAGTCACTTTTTTTTGTGTGTAGTTTGTCCTATAACCCGGTGGTCATATCGGACAATGAATGAAATTGGTGAAATGATGCTCAAATGATCTCTGGTCCATAGAGCTTAAAGTTACTCGACATTCGTCGTCTCAGGATAAGGGAAACCTTAGGCGAGATTCGAACTGACGACCTGTTGAACACGCTACCCAGTCAGATCTATGTGACAGCCTGCTGTAATTCAGTTAGTAAGAGTCACATTCAGACAATTGATATGATACGTTTAGTACCTGCAATTCAACAATACAGCCACGTGTTTCATTCACGTCACTTAACAAAGTATTGGTAATAAGCTTATGCTTCTATCTACGTCATGATAATCGAAATATACATTAACAGAAATGCTTTCTGTCAATAAGGGAATACACTAGGATAAAACGATAGTCAAATCTTTTAATGGCTGGTTGCCATGTGAGTGAAATCCGTTTCTTTGCATTGCCTGGAGTTGATAAATTCCCATTATATGTTAAAAGTATTTTAAAACATACTAATAGCGAGGAATTTCTCAAAAATGGTCAACTCCACGAAAAAAGAGTATATGTATAATATAAATGATGTGTTTTAACAATTTTTATGTAGCAAGTTTTTCTTTATCTCTTACGGTTTACTAGTTATGTAAAATTCAGCAAAATGCATCCGGAATAAACAGGTCTTCAGAGGCTATTCCCAGAAAATTCAAGATGTACGTTTTATAAGTCATGTAAACATCTTTAATGTGCGATATTTTAATCAAAATCGTTAGTCATTTTTTAGAAAATAAAAATTTTCGAATTTTTCCCATGTAAATGGTACTTTTGATTGGGCCCATCCTTGGAAGACACTAAATTAAATCCAAGTTTCCCCATCATTGCATTCCACCGGTGCTCCTTCTTCATTCCATATATTATCAGTGTCATCGCCTGCGGTGCCACAAGTTCGAAAAGCGGGCGTCAAACACTATAAAAAATGTCTCGACGTGGGGAGCGCTTGGGGCCCACTCGTCAGGTGTGCCCGAACTTCCTGATCTACAGACGACTTCCAACGCCATCCCGCCGTTGAGAGCTGTATTTCCAAAGGGCAGTCATGTCCACGGAAGGGCCCCACTACCGACACTTCTAACTCTGGAAGAGACCAGATGGATGAAACGGAGATGAACTGAAGGACTGAAAATTCGGGGGAATGAAGTAACCTCTCCAGCATTCCCCTAATCCATGAGTCAGAGAGTTCAGCTGCAGGAATCGATCTCCAGACTTCCTGAATGTCTGAGGCACCTGAATCGGTCGCTTAGGGACAGTGACCTCAATAGGGTTTCTTTTTTCTGAGTTATCCCTTAACCTGAGAAGACGAATGTCGAGTAACTTTAAGCTACAAGGACCTCGAGATCATTTGAGCATTATTTCATTCATCGTCCGATATGACCAACCAGGTTAAAAGACGTTAAGCTTATGAAAAAAACTTTTAAAAAAATATAACTATACAGGAATTTTATGTTCTATGCATTTTCTTAAAATCCTTGTTATTTCGTTTCAGTTTAAAGGCACTTATGACTTTTCTCAAATAACATTTTGTTGACTATCACTTTAGCCTAGTCATTCCCTTCTACTTACAAGAAAGCAAGTAATAACACTATTTATGATCATGTTTATCTCGATCAGCATCAAGTAGACAGAAGAATAAGCTTTTCTAACTATCTATAGTTTCAATATGTAGAGTCGGAATGAGCTTGTCTCTCAAAATAATTTGAGATCACCTTGTGGTTTACCGAGAAACATGCGAGTCAGTTGAGAAATTCAATGCTATGCCGGCATGTTGCCATGGTAGCACAGTGGCTGAGCAACTAGCTAGAGACCTGGAGATCAGTGGTTCAAATCCCGGCTATTACATTGAATGTTTCAGTCTGACTCTGTCTATCCAACTCCTGTCCTATACACGGGTAGAGACCGGGAGATCCGTGGTTCAAATCCCGGCTATGACATTGAATGTTTCAGTCTGACTCTACCTATCCTACTCCTGTCCTATTCACACGGCTAGTTTGTTTCAGAAGACATAGAAATGGAAAACATGAGATTTATGCAAGTCTGGCGCAGTTCTCAGCTGCCAAAAAGATATACTGATTACCAACAAATAATGTTGCACACTGAGACATTTAAAGCGCCGGACGTGATGCAATTGATAACAATAACAAAAGACTGTTATCAAATGTTGCCCGATAAATCTTTCCTTTCTTTGTAATAGATTATCAATAGAACACGAAAACTTAAGATTCACAGTTTCAAGCAGGACTTATTACCTTCTCTACACGTACTTAGTGTATACAGAAGGTATTGCATTCCACTTAAAAATTCGATACTGAGGTTTCACCGGAAATACATGTTTTGAGACCCACTAAATCCAAAAAAAGCCGTTTTTGAAAAATGTACGTGTGTGTGTCTGTGAACATGATAAATAAACAACGAAAACTCGATAAAATACCAAACTTGATGTTTAAGTTTAGTATCGTCCAAGGATACGACAAAGAATTTCAAGAAAATCCCCCCCATCCCTAACTACCTTTTACATGGAACGTGTTTTGAAAGTTTTGATTTTTTTAAAAATGACTCTAGCGATTTTTATTAAAATATATTTTGTATGAGATATTTTTATGATAAACAAAATGTATATCTTGGATTTTCTAGGAATAGCCTCAGAAGACCTCTTCATTCTGGGTGAGTTTTGTATAACTGGCAAACCGAAACAGATTATACACAAAAAATGTAAATCTCATTAAAACACACAATTTATGTTACTTTTTCGAGATAGTTCTCATTATTAGTTTCAATTGCTTCAATAGCGCCCGGATTTTGCAGGTTATGACTGTAACTTTAGCCTGTGCATTGTCTTATTTCCTTTCTACTCACAAGGAGCTAGCAATAAGACTATTTCTGTGCATGTTTATCTTGATGTAGATAACAAATTCATGTTTTGAACAAAACTTTGTTTACAGAACAGCTAGAGGACATAATGTGAATGGAACACGTCAGATTATTTCCCTTCTATTTACAAGAAACCAAGTAATAAGATCTTGATTAGCACCAAGTAGAGAGAAGAAAAACCTTTTTACTAACAATTGGTTACAGCAGAGATTAGAGAAAGTCGTGTGAGCCGTTGCACAGTAGATAGAGAAGCTACTGCACTCCACCCAAAAATTCGATACCGAAACACACTTTTTAGGGCCCCTGTATAAAAAAACATTTTTAGAAAAAGGTCCGTGTGCGTCCATGTGTCTGTAAACACGATAACTAAAAAACGAAAACTTGATATTTAAGTTTCGTATTTTCCAAGGATGCGACACGAAGATTTTAATGAAAATGTGCCATCCCTAGCTAACCTTTATATGGAAAATATTTCGAAAATTTTGATTTTCTCAAAAAGGGCTCAAACGATTTTGATTAAAATACCGGATATTAAAGACATTCACATCACAAATAAAATGTATATTTTAATTTTCTGAAATAGTCTCTGAAGAGCACTTTATTCTGGTTGAGTTTTGTAAAATTTTGCATAACGGTTAAACCATAAGAGATAGACAAAAACTTGTTACATAAAACATTTCTGTCATTTCGTTTTTCTTGTAGAGTTCACCGTTTTCGAGATATTTATGTTATTGGTTTTAATTTTAAACTAATTAACCTTCATCAAACGAGATCATGGAAAGCGAACCGAACCTTAATTGTTTCACATAGCGACGATCTTTTAAGAGATTGGCTATCGCTTTATCCTAGTGTAGTCTCTTGTTTAACTTCTACTTACAAGTAATAAGACAATTTCTGTTGATGTTTATCTAGATTATAAGCTATTTAACGACAATTCAGGTCAACTATTAAAGCTGCAATCCAATAGCTGACAATTTCAACCAATCGCGGTCATCTGACTGTAGCCATATTGTCGAAACATCTTATCGCAGCTGACGTCCATTTCTTTGAAATCTTGTCGCACCTGACGTTCGTTTGTTTAATCTCCTGTCTTGGTTATATGAGGTTATTGCACTCATCTCAAATAAAATAACAATAAAATTTGCTTCCATTTGATGTATCAGTTATTAGAAGCTGAAATAAAGTAATTCTTCCTTATTACTTTATTTACACGTACTATGTACATAGTATACAGAGAAGGTATTGTAATGCAACCAAAAATTCGATACCAAGATTTCACCGGAAATACAAGTTCTGGGACACCCTGAATACAAAAATATTTCCGTGTGTGTGTGTGTCTGTCTGTCTGTGTGTGTTTGTGTGTGTCTGTGGGCAGCATAGCTCAAAAATGAAAAGACCGTTAAATACCAAAATTGGTATTTAAGTTCAGTATCTTCTAAGGATGCGACACGAAGATTTTGAAGAAAATACCCCCACCCCCAATTACCCTTCACATGGAAAAATATTCGAAATTTTTGATTTTCTAAAAGAATGACTAACGATTTTGATTAAAATATCGTATATTAAATATATCTACCTGACAAATAAAATGTATATCTTGAATTTTCTGGGAATAGTCTCTGAATACTACTTTATTCTGGGTGAATTTTACGGAATTTTGCATAACGGGCAAACCGTAGGAGAGAGACAAAAACTTACTTAAAAGAAAAGGTAGGTCACGCTAAACATACAATTTATGTTATATAATCTTTTTCGTAGAGTGGATCGTTTTTGAGATATTCCTTGTTATTGGCTTCAGCTTTAAAAAACATACTTTTCCCATACGGGAAGTTGTCAACTGCTGTTCGTGCAAGGAAAGGAACTTCAATCACATAGCAACCATCTTTTGACAAATACTTTAGCCTATGCTACTTCCTTATTTCGCTTCTACTTGCATGGAAGCAAGTAATTTTTTCTCGATTAACATGAAGTAAAAATAAGCATAAGCTTTTTAACAATAATTTGTTGCATAGATATAGAGAAAGTCATGTGAATGTAACATATCAAGAGTTATTTTATTGTTGCTATCGATATTCGTACATTGGGTGTGGGCACGGTTGGCCATGTCATAATTCAGGCGGCAGTGAAGAAAGAAAAACATTGTGTAAATAAAGATGGTGGTCATGTACCATTTGAGAACTAATGTAAGTATTACAATGATAACCTTCCTATGTTATATTATAATAGTCTATTGTCTTACCAAATACAACTCGTGTTTTCATCTCTTAGGACAGTTATCGACAAGATGAAAACACTCGTGCTATTTACTTGTGACTATTTCGTTCATGTCACGTGATGTAGGAAGTGGCCTATCCAATACATTGGCGCGTAAAATTCCAACCAATCTGCACTAATTATCTCAGCATTTTAATATTTTTTTATCACACCCAGTTGCATTTGTTTTCTCTCTGAACTAATCATAGTATCAGTGTGCAGTGTTATTGCCATACATAAGGTACACAGAATACTAAAAACAAGAGAGAGTGTGTGGAACCAGTTAAGCAACGAGGCAGGTCATGATTTATGATGTGGACCTCATCAAATATACGTTATCAAGACCAATGGAAAATTATTCTTCGTGTTATCCATATAGTAGGATAATCATTGTTATTTTATTCACGAAACAGTCTTATTAAATACAACTCGAGCTACAACTTTTCTCTAGAGCTCGCGCTATATTACTTATGACAATCAAAACGTGTATATGCAGTGAACACGTACTTGCCTAAAGTTTCTGGACAGGCAGGTTCAGTTCCTTGGCAACCAAACGTATGGGATATATGACACAGAAAAGCAATTCAGTTTTATAAGCCCCGTTTTTCTGCCCCTTTCGAACACGACTCTGCACTCTGACAGATTGGTTCTAGAGAAATGATATCTAGAGACAAATGGGTGACATCGAGAGGATATGCCGGGAAAACTTCCACAACTACCAACATTATTTACCGTACACATTTGCCACTTATTATTACGAGGGATGAGTTATGTAAAAACTGACAACTACTCAATATGTTGGGTAATTACTTTTACTTACTCTACCACGACCAGAATTTCGTCTGGGACTGGTGTTCGGGAGATCGTGGCATCGACCTCTCAGACCCAAGGCTTTTTTCAGGGGTTTCCCGGGTCACTAAGCGAATGCTCGAGAAGATTCTTCATTCCCTCGAATTTCCGTTCATAGAATTTTGTGTAACTGGTAAACCGTAAGAGATGGACAAAAACTTACCACTCAAAAAATGTAGAGCACATTAAAACACACAATTTATGTTATATACATTTTTTTCGTGGAGTTGATCGTTTTTTAGATATTCATTGTTTTTTGTTTTAGCCTTAAAAAACTTATGCTTTTCTCATACAGGAATTTGTCAACTAGTGTCCATACAAACAAAGGAGCTTCAGTCACATAGAAACCATCTTTTGCTATCACTTTAACCTATGTTACTCCCTTATTTCGCTTCTACTTACAGGGAAGCAAGTAATAAGACTATTTCTGCTAATCTTTTCTCAGTTAGTATGAAGTATATAGAAGCATAAGCTTTAAACAAAAATTTGTTGCAGAGATATAGAGAAAGTCATATGAATGGATTACATCAGATTTCTTTTTGTGGAGTTTACGGTTTTCGAGATATTCTTTAAAATTACTTTCAATTGTAAAGTACTTATACTTTTCTCAGATATAAAGTGTCCATTTTTCTTTTGTTCTACTCCTAGCTAAGCAAAGAAGCGATTTGGAATTATAATCGCAAAACGACAGCTTTTTAAACATTTGACTATCACTTTAACATAACACATTCATTTAGTTCTCTTTTACTTATATAGAACTAAGTAATAAGAACAATGTTTAGCATTGTGTAGAAAGAAGAAAAATCTTTTGTAAGAAGTTTGTTTGCAGAGGAGCTAGAAAAAGTCACGTGAGTGTAACACGTCAGTTTTTTGATCCGGGAGTCTCAAAATATGTACTTCCGGTGAAATTTCGGTATTGAATTTTTGGGTGCAACACAATACCTTCTCTATACATATGTACATAGTACGTATAGAGAAAGTAAAAAGATATGAATTAGTAGTAGCACTGAATGTCATTCCGGCACATGGTCAGAGTAGTTAAATTTATATCATAACAACTGCTTACCTCTTATTTATTTACTGGTTACCAGTAGTATTTTAAAATTTGTAATTTTAATAATAGTTTAATGTTTATCTCACATTTTGTAGCTATAGAAATATAGTAACAAGAATGTGGGATAAAGTAATAAAACATTTAAAAACAATAATATTAATGATTATAAAATAAATAAAAATGCTATAATTAGAATAAATATTAAAGAATGTTATATATAACTATAATAATAAATAAAATAAATTAAAATAAAATAAATTGTTAAAAGGATAACAATACATAAATAAAAAAATACACTAATTATAGTATAATAAACTGGTAATTAATATTAATAATAATGTAAAATAATTACCTAAAATTTAAAAATATATAATTTTATGTTTTTAGTAATTAATATAAGAGATAAACATTTAAATATTAAATTTTAATTCTGATAAATATATAGGTTCAGATGTATAATTTAATTTAACTTATTTAGGTTAAGTTAATAATCTGACAATTGTATATTTATTTTTCTTTGTAAAATTAAAACAAATGTTTGTTAATAAATGAAATAAGGTCTGAAATATTTGTCCCGGTGTAAGCAAGTAGATACCGGGCTATAGGATACCCATTTTAATTTTATTTTTAGGCCAGCTATGAGTAAAGAGAGAGGTCTAACCACTCCGCCACGCGCCGCCGACCTAAACAAGTGACGAATAAAATCAGTAGCATATTTGTATGTTAACAGCGGTGGGAAGCAACCCTTGTTCATATACCGAGCAAGTAGTGACATCTACCCGCACTCGCTTCAACTACCAGTCACCCCAAACCCAGCCTTGCCAACCTGGGGGTTTTCCACCTAAATTTGGTGGGGAATCAACTGCCCTACCGGAATGTTTGGAAAGATAATTATTTTAGGAGATAAATTAGGGCAAAGTAAGCTTTCACAATACACATTACAAAAAAGCTGATGTGTTACACTCACATGACTTTCTATACCTCCTCAACAAACAAACTGCTTACAAAATATTGTTCTTCTTTCTACACAATTTTAAAAGCTGTCGCTATGCGATTGTCACTTCAAATTGCTTCCTTGCTTGGCTAGGAGTAGAACAAAAGAAAATCAGAAAAGTATAAGTACTTTACAATTGAAACCAATAACTCGAAAACGGTTACCTCCACAACAAAAACGTAAAGGACATAAATGGTGTGTTGTGACGAGATCTTCACTTTCTGTGCAATAAGTTTTTGTCTATCTCTTACGGTTTAGCAGTTATGGAACATTCAATAAAAATCATCCGGAATAAAGAAGTCTTCAGAGGCTATTCCCACAAAATTTGAGGTAAACGTTTTATTTTGAATGTAAATATATTTTATATACGGGATTTTAATCAAACTCATTAGCGCCACTTTTAGAAAAATCAACATTTTCGAAAGCTTTTCCATGTAAAGAGTGGTTCCCCAAAATCTTCGTGTCGCATCCTTGGAAGATATTAAACTTAAATCGATATATTCGTTTTTGATATATCCTGTTCACAGACACGCGGGTCTTTTTCTAAAAATGCTAGAAAAAAGGCTAGAACGTGTATTTCCGGTGAAATCTCGGAATTGAATTTTTGGGTGCAGTACAATACCTTCTTGATCCAGTATGTACATTGCATATGGGGGCTAGAGAAAGTAAATATATATTTTTATTGTAGTTATACGTCTTTTAACCTGGTTGGTCATATCGGACGATAAAAGAAATGAACACGGGGTCCTTGGAGCTTAAAGTTACTTGACAGTCGTCTTCGCCCTAAGCGAGATTCGAACTCACGACCTGTGGAGTATGAGACAGACACGCTACCACCCACATTAACGGCTCACCACTATTACGTGCGTACTTATAACACGCGAGTGAAATCTTTAACTTCAGGCATGCGCAGAGTAAAGAGGAGCCAACAATGTGTCTGTAATATATAACAATCTGATATGTTCCATTCACACGACTTTCTCGTACTTCATGATAAGCATTACTTGCTACCTTATAAGTAGAAGGTGAATAAGGGAGTTCACTGGAATAAACCGACAGTCAGATCTTTTAAAAGCTGTCGCTATGTGACTGTCATTGAAACTCCGTTAGTGCGTGCCCAGAAGTAAAACAAATGAAACGCGCATGACTTGTTTGAGAAAAGTATGTTTTTTTAAAATTGAAAATAAATAGGACATAAATTGTGCTTATTCACGAGATCTGCATTTTTAATTTCTCTACTCGTACTATGTACATTATGTATAGAGAAGGAATTGTATTCCACCCAAAAATTCGATACCTAGATTTCACCGCAAATACATATTTTGGGTCTCCTTGAACCCCAAAATAAGCATTTTTGGAAAAAGGTTCGTGTGTGTCTGTGTGTGGACAACATAGCTCAAAAACGAAAAAAACACGTTAAAAACCAAACTTGGTATTTATGTTCAGTATCTTCCAAGGATGCGACACGAAGATTATCAAGAAAATCCGCCCAGCCCCAACTAACCATTACATGGAACTTTTTTCGAAAATTTTGATTTTCTCAAAAATGAATAACGATTTTCAATAAAATCCCTAATATTTAACATACTTACTTGCCAAATAAAATTTATATCTTGAATTTTCTGGGAATAGCCTCTAAAGACCTCTTTATTCTTGATGATTTTTATTGAATTTTGCATAACTGCTAAACCGTAACAGATAGACAAAAACTTACATCAGAAAAACGTAGATCACGATAAAACACACAATTTATGTCCTATACATTTTTTTCATTGAGTTGATCGTTTGAGATATTCCTTTTCCAGCTTTTAAGAACTTATACTTTTCTCATACAGGAATTTGTCAACTCATGTCCATACAAACAAAGGAACTTCAGTCACATAGCAACCGGCTTTTGACTATCACTTTAACCTATTGTACTCCCTTATTTCGCTTCTACTTACAAGGAAGCAAGTAATACGACTATTTATGCTAAATTTTCTCGATTAGTATGAAGTAAATAGAAGCATAAGCTTTTTACAAAATAATTTGTTGCAAAGATGTAGAGAAAGTTATGTGAATGGAACACGTCAGATTTTGTGTACAATAAGGTTTTGTGTATCTCTTACGTTTACCAGTTTTGCAAAATGAAAATGTGTCCAGAAGCTATTCCCAGAAAATTCAACATATACATTTTATTTGTGATGTAAATATCTTAAATATGCAATCTTTTAGAGAATTATTTTTAAAATCATAATTTTAAAGAAATTTTAAATTACAATATGTAGTATTACATTCACATGACTTTCTGTACCTCTTCTGCAAACAAAAGATTAATCTTGTGTCTACAGCATGTTAAACATTAACACAGTCGGTCTTACTACTATACCGCCGCCGCTGAATCCCTGCACTTGACAGTTAGGAGTTAAGTTGGCACATCCACAGAAAACAGATGAAAAGCGTTACCCGTTTGATTTTCTGAAGCAATCACAAAGAAGCATTCCGGTCTGTCGGTCAGACAACGGAAATATCTGGCTATTTGCAGCCAAGTGTTCAGTTTGTGAACTCCTAACACGTGCGTTGAGCTGTTCTGTGCAAGCTATGTATTATTTGTTATTGTTGTTGATAGTGTTTTAATGTTTGTTCGTGAGAGAACATAGCGAGACTTTTACAATTATACAGGTGGATAGACTTTTGCGGGAAGGTGTGGCAGGGTGGACGCGACTTCATGAAGAAAGTGAATCATGTTCACAAAATAATACGAAAAGCACAGGAATTAGACGGAATCATCAGTGAATGTGAACACTAATGATATCTGTTGGTGACGACAACGATGACGATTTTGTTGATGATGCTTCCGAGAATGATGACGATGGAGACTTGTATGGAATTGGGCCATTAAAATTCTAAACCGGTGAAAGTCACTTTGTTATACCTTTCTCACATTGCAACAAGCTGTTTTGTATTAATCTGTTGTATATTGTCGTAAATACCTAACGTATGCTACATGCGTTACAGTATCACTGTTATTTTCAGTTAGCATCAATAATAACGAATTAGTTTCATTGTTCATCGGCATTCATTTACTATATACACTGTTTATACACGATAGAGACATTTGTAATCAGCTGGTGGTGTTGTTTACTGGTTACTCTGGCAACGCCGCAAAGGCGAAAATACCCGAACTGTCAACTGCAAGGATTCAGCGGCGGGGGTGCTTTATAGCACAAGGGATTATACCGGGCTAAAGCGACGCTCAAATCTTTTAATAACCGAATGATATGTGAACAAATAAAGTTCGGTTCGGTTCAAGAGAGATGAAACGAAAGGTGACCCTGTTTGAGAAAATGAGTAGTTTAAAGTTAAAACCAATATCAAGGAATATCTCGAAAATCATCAACTCTGTAACAAAAAAGTATATAACATAAATAACGTGTTTTAACGAGATCTACATTTTTTGTGTTGTAAATTTTTGTGTATCTCTTTAGTTTAACAGTTTTGCAAAATTCAGCAAAATTCACCCAGAATGAAAAGGTCTTCAGCAGCTATTCCCAGAAAATACAATTTATTTGTAACTTAAATTGCTTTAATATGCCATGTTTTAATAAATATCGTTAGTAATCTTTGAAAAAAACAAATTTTCAAAAAATTTCCATGTAAACATTAGTTTGGAAACTTTTTTCGAAAATTTTGATTTTCTCAAAAATGGCTCTAACGATTTTGATTAAAATATCATATAGTAAATATATTTACACGACAAATAAAACGTATATCTTGAATTTTCTGGGATAAGCCTCTGAAGACTACTTTATTCTAGATGAATTTTACGGAATTTTGCATAACTGGTAAACGTAAGAGATGGACAAAAACTTACCACACAAAAAATGCAGAGCACTTTAAAACACACAATTCATGTTATGTGAATTGTTTTCGTGGAGTTGATCGTTTATGAGATATTCCTTATTATTGGCTTCAGCTTTAAAAAATTTATGCTTTACTCATACAGGAATTTGTCAACTCCTGTCCATACAAACAAAGGAACTTCAGTCACATAGCAACCAGCTTATGGCTACCATTTTAACCTATAGTACTCCCTTATTTCGCTTCCACTTACAAGGAAGCAGGTAATAAGACTATTTCCGGTAATTTTCACTTTCTCCATACGCACTATGTACATAGTGTATAGAGAAAGTATTGCACTCCACCAAAAATTCGATACCGAGATTTCACCGGAAATACATGTTTTAGGGTCCCCAATATCCAAAAAAAGCATTTTCACAAAAAGGTCCGAGCACATTAAAACACACAATTTATGTTATATATATATTTTTTTCGTGGAGTTCGTCGTTTTTGTGACATTCCTTATTTTTGGTTTCTGGCTATGAAAAACGTATATTTTTCTCATACTGGAACTGGTCAACTCCTATCCATATAAACAAAGGAGCTTCATTGACATAGCAACCAGCTTTTGACTAGCACTTTAACCTACGGTTGCCCCTTATTTCGCTTCTATCGTACTTACAAGGATGCGAGAAATAAGACTTTTTCTGCTAATTTTTTTATCTGATTAGCATAAAGTAAATAGAATTATAAGCTTTTTAAGAATTATTTGTTGCAGGGATATGGAGAAAGTCATGTGAATGGTACACATCAGATTTTTTCTTGGTTAGGATGAAGTAAATAGAAGATTAGCTTTTTAACAATAATTTGTTGCAGAGATGTAGAGAAAGACATGTGAATGGAACACATCAGATTTTCCTTGCTGTTTCAGCAGACTTATCAAAATACCCTCGTTCTCAATGATTTTCTCTCATCCGGTAATTAGTTGCTCAAGGGATCAAAACTATTAAGTTTTAATTGAAAATATAAATATTGTTATTGCACTATTGTTGATATATTGCAATCAAAATGAAGATGCGAGATATGACACGACCTTTAGAGCTTCAAACAAAGCTTAATAAAGTAAGTGCTGTACATGGAGCACGACTTATTGTATTATTAAGTTTTTGGGGTCTGTTTGCATCACTCAGAGCGAGCTGCTTCGTGATAAGGAAATCCCGGGTCGACGGCGCATATCAGCCTTGGTCTCTGGTTGCTAAGGGTAGCGATACACATATTTCTTTTCTAACACGATTTACTCTCCCTCTCATTACGGTCCTGTTTCGTGGTGTCGGACAGATGGTGCGGATACTTGAACAAAGGAAGGATGTCCCCTTTGACGCCTGAGGTCTTTCTCATGGAGAGCTTTTGCTGCGACCTAATTCCAATATGTCTGCCTAGTGTATGTCACGCCGCACCGAGGCACCATCGCATTCACTATCAACCCTGAATAAGAAAAGGGATCGAATATAATGCTAATAGAGCGACATTGAGGGAGAGAGAATTCGACCTATCCAGCATTCGCCTGGCGATCCGGCAAACCCCAAAAAAAAGATGGATCAAGAACCCGCCACGGGAATGGAACCTACTAATAAGAGTCGAGCACATCGGTTGATATTTATATCTACACTACTCTTGCAACTTCAGTCGAATGTTAAACTTGTCCATTAACATTATTCATACAATGACCTCAGTGCCTTCTAAATGCTTCCTCAAACTGCAAACTTGGGAACATTTCGACTGCTAAAAGTATTTGCGCTATCTCTGCCGAACGGATGAGTGACGATAATTAATCTTGAGATCAATTACTTCTCGGAAACACTTGAGGTTGCCAAACTCAGAGATAAGCTGATATGGCTGTGTATAACTATTTATAACCGTGTGAACACGCCGATAGTGTCATTCAAGAAAACGTATTCGAATATTTAAAAATGGCAAGTATTTTACACGTTTTTGTGCTAATACTCTGTCTTACAGGCACCGTCATAGCAGAATCAGCATCTGATGGGTTTGTTTTACCAGCTGATAGCGAATATGAGTCAGCGGAGTATCACTGGAACACAGGACAAAATGGCAACTATACCTGGTCACCCTCGACTACGACAGGAAATGGCAACTATACCTGGTCACCCTCGACTACGACAGAAAATGGCAACTATACCTGGTCACCCTCGACTACAGAAAATGGCAACTATACCTGGTCACCCTCGACTACGACAGAAAATGGCAACTATACCTGGTCACCCTCAACTACAGAAAATGGCAACTATACCTGGTCACCCTCAACTACAGAAAATGGCAACTATACCTGGTCACCCTCAACTACAGAAAATGGCAACTATACCTGGTCACCCTCGACTACGACAGAAAATGGCAACTATACCTGGTCACCCTCAACTACAGAAAATGGCAACTATACCTGGTCACCCTCAACTACAGAAAATGGCAACTATACCTGGTCACCCTCGACTAGGACAGAAAATGGCAACTATACCTGGTCACCCTCAACTACAGAAAATGGCAACTATACCTGGTCACCCTCAACTACAGAAAATGGCAACTATACCTGGTCACCCTCAACTACAGAAAATGGCAACTATACCTGGTCACCCTCGACTAAGACAGAAAATGGCAACTATACCTGGTCACCCTCAACTACAGAAAATGGCAACTATACCTGGTCACCCTCAACTACAGAAAATGGCAACTATACCTGGTCACCCTCGACTACAGAAAATGGCAACTATACCTGGTCACCCTCGACTACGACAGAAAATGGCAACTATACCTGGGCACCCTCAACAACAGAAAATGGCAACTATACTTGGTCACCATCAACAACAGAAAATGGCAACTATACCTGGGCACCCTCAACAACAGAAAATGGCAACTATACTTGGTCACCCTCAACTACGACAGAAAATGGCAACTATACCTGGTCACCATCAACAACAGAAAATGGCAACTATACCTGGTCACCATCAACAACAGAAAATGGCAACTATACCTGGTCACCCTCAACAACAGAAAATGACAACTATACTTGGTCACCCTCAACCACAGAAAATGGCAACTATACCTGGTCACCCTCGACTACAGAAAATGGCAACTATACCTGGTCACCCTCAACAACAGAAAATGGCAACTATACCTGGTCACCCTCAACAACAGAAAATGGCACCTATACCTGGTCACCCTCGACTACGACAGAAAATGGCAACTATACTTGGTCACCCTCAACCACAGAAAATGGCAACTATACCTGGTCACCCTCGACTACAGAAAATGGCAACTATACCTGGTCACCCTCAACAACAGAAAATGGCAACTATACCTGGTCACCCTCAACAACAGAAAATGGCAACTATACCTGGTCACCCTCAACTACAGAAAATGGCAACTATACTTGGTCACCCTCGACTACAGAAAATGGCAACTATACCTGGTCACCCTCAACTACAGAAAATGGCAACTATACCTGGTCACCCTCGACTACGACAGAAAATGGCAACTATACCTGGTCACCCTCAACTACAGAAAATGGCAACTATACCTGGTCACCCTCAACTACAGAAAATGGCAACTATACCTGGTCACCCTCGACTACGACAGAAAATGGCAACTATACCTGGTCACCCTCGACTACAGAAAATGGCAACTATACTTGGTCACCCTCGACTACGGCAGAAAATGGCAACTATACCTGGTCACCCTCGACTACGACAGAAAATGGCAACTATACCTGGTCACCCTCGACTACAGAAAATGGCAACTATACCTGGTCACCCTCGACTACGACAGAAAATGGCAACTATACCTGGGCACCCTCGATTACAGAAAATGGCAACTATACCTGGTCACCATCAACAACAGAAAATGGCAACTATACCTGGTCACCCTCAACAACAGAAAATGACAACTATACTTGGTCACCCTCAACCACAGAAAATGGCAACTATACCTGGTCACCCTCGACTACAGAAAATGGCAACTATACCTGGTCACCCTCAACAACAGAAAATGGCAACTATACCTGGTCACCCTCAACAACAGAAAATGGCACCTATACCTGGTCACCCTCGACTACGACAGAAAATGGCAACTATACCTGGTCACCCTCGACTACAGAAAATGGCAACTATACTTGGTCACCCTCAACCACAGAAAATGGCAACTATACCTGGTCACCCTCGACTACAGAAAATGGCAACTATACCTGGTCACCCTCAACAACAGAAAATGGCAACTATACCTGGTCACCCTCAACAACAGAAAATGGCAACTATACCTGGTCACCCTCAACTACAGAAAATGGCAACTATACTTGGTCACCCTCAACAACAGAAAATGGCAACTATACCTGGTCACCCTCAACAACAGAAAATGGCAACTATACCTGGTCACCCTCGACTACGACAGAAAATGGCAACTATACCTGGTCACCCTCGACTACAGAAAATGGCAACTATACCTGGTCACCCTCGACTACGACAGAAAATGGCAACTATACCTGGTCACCCTCGACTACAGAAAATGGCAACTATACCTGGTCACCCTCAACAACAGAAAATGGCAACTATACCTGGTCATCCTCAACAACAGAAAATGGCAACTATACTTGGTCACCCTCAACCACAGAAAATGGCAACAATACCTGGTCACCCTCAACTACAACAGAAAATGGCAACTATACCTGGTCACCCTCGACTACGACAGGAAATGAAAGTGGAGTATACCGTAAGTATAAAGTATATTTTACCCTTTGAGATAGAGTTTTATAGCTTTCAATTTTAAAGAAGCCTTGATATTTGTAAGTTTTGATTACAGAAATAGTTTCTAGACAACGAATCCTTAGGTTCGTGAGAGCGCATTTACCAACATCAGGTTGGTTACACCCTGCCCATTGCTTCCCTTTATAACACAGGCATCTGCGCGAATCTGCTCTCAAGATATGCAGTGGCATATGTCCTTTTAAATAACTGTAGAAACTGCATGTCCACACACAATTCCGTTAAGCGACACTGGGAGTGAAATTGTCACGTCATCAAATCGAAATCGTTTTTATAGCAAAACTTTGTGAGAGACTCAGTATTTATTTGAGTTCCCTTACTTGGGGATGTACAACCATACAATACTATTATCCTCTCTAACCGCATAAGGTATTGTATTGCACCCAAATATTTGATACCGAGGTTTCGCTGGAAATATTTATTTTGAAGTGCTCTGAATTCAAAAAAACACTTTTAGAAAAATGTCCTTGTATGTGCGCCTGTGGACAGTATAGCTGAAAAATGAAAATCCCGTTAAATACCAAACTTGGTATTTAAATTCAATATCTTCCAAGGATGCGACACGAAGATTTTGAAGTAAACTAAACAACCCCAAAACTACCCTTTATATGGACAAATGTATATTTTGAATATTCTCTGAATGTTGCATAACTAGGTAGCAGATATGAACTGGGTAAAATGTAGAGCTCGTTAAAACACCCAATTTATGTTATATACTTTTTTTTCGTGACTTCCTTGTTAATGGTTTAAGTTTTAAAATACCTACACTTCTTACTTTCTCTTCAAGTACTATGTACAGAAGGTATTGCACTTCTCAAAACATTCGACACCGAGATTTCACCGGAAATTCATGTTTTAATGTCCTCTGCATCCAAAAAAAGTATTTTCAGAAAAAAGGTCCGTGTGTCTGTGAACACGATAACTCAAAAACGAAAAATCCGTAAAATATCAAACTTGGTATTTAAGTTTAGTATCTTCCAAGGATGCGACACGAAGATTTTGAGAACAATTCCCCCACCCCAAACTACCCTTTACGTTATAACATTTTTGAAAATGGCTCTAACGATTTTGATAAAATAAAGATATTTATAGGACAAATAAAATGTATATATTGAATTTTCTGGGAAAAGCCTCTGAAGACCTCTTTATTGTGAATGTTTCATAACTGGTAAACCGTAAGAGACAGACAAGAACTTGCTGTACAAAATGAACATCACGACAAAATACACAATTCATGTCATATACCCTTTTTTTCGTGGAATTGACCATTTGAGATATTCCTTGTTATTGTTTTCATATTTAAAAAGCTTAGTTTTCCCACACGGAAAGTTGTAAACGGATTTCAACCACATGGCAACCAGCTGTTGACACTCGTTTTATTCTAGTGTATTCCCTTATTTCCCATCTACGTACAAGGAAGCAAGTAGTTAACACCATTTCTGTTTATGTTTATCTCGATCGTTATAGATTAAATAGAACAACACGCATTTTAACAATAATTTGTCACAGCGAAGTAGAGAAAGTCATATGAATGTAACATATCAGATTTTTTTATACCGGTACTTGTCAACTCCTATCTATACAAACAAAAGAACTTCAGTTACACAGCAACCAGCTTTTGACTATCACTTTAACCTATGCACTCCCTTATTTCGCCTCTACTTACAAGGAAGCAAGTAATAAGACTATTTCTGTTAATGTAAATGTGTTATTTATGGACGCTCTTTAACTTCTGTGGCTCTCAGCGTCCCATCCTAAGTTGGGTGTGAAAGACCGTTTAATTTTGCTCAGAGGCCTCTCTATCAGGCTTGAGGTTCTTTTACGTGCCGTAAATCTACGACACGGGACCAACGGCTTTACTTCACTTCCGAAGGAAGCCATGCTAAGGATTTTTACACCCGAAAAAATCCATCGTCCTCCGCCGGGTTTGAACCCGCGAACTTGGGTATATGAAGTCATCAATATTTCTGCTAATTTTTTCTCACTTAGCATGAAGTAAATAGAAGCATAAGGTTTTTAACTAGCATTTGTTACAGAGATGTACAGAAAGTCATGTGAATGGAACACAAAAAATGTTTATAAAACAGCGTTTTTTTCTCAAAAATGCATTTCACAGTTTCAAACTACAGTTTTTTGTTTATGTACAAATGAAATTTCCCAGAGTATACATTGTAATATTACAAACGTAATAGAGTAGTAAATCTACAAACAAGTTTCATTTTACACATTGCAATGTTTAACTTTTAAAACAAATTTTCCAAGTTCAGTAATGAAATATAATAATGTAACAATTTTATGCGTGGTTCAAAGCTTCAATTTAAAAGATCTGAAAGTTCCATTCACATGACTTTCTCTGCATCTCTGTAATAATTATTGTTAAGAAACTTATTCTTCTATATATTTCATGGTAATGGGGATCAAAATTAACAGAAATTGTCTTCCGTGTAAGTAGCAGGGAAATAAGGGAATATACTAGGATAAAGTGACACCCACTACCCTTTACATGAAACTTTTTTCGAAAATTTTGATTTTCTCAAAAATGGGTCTAACGATTTTGATTAAAATTTCGTACATTAAACATATTTACCTAACAAATAAAATGTATATCTTGAATTTTCTGGGAATAGACTCTGAAGACCTCTTTATTCTGGATGAATTTTACGGAATTCTGAATAACTGCTAAAACGTAAGAGATGGACAAAAACTTACCTCATGAAAAATGTAGAGCACGTTAAAACACGCAATTTATGTTATATATATTTTTCGAAGAGTTCATCGTTTTTGAGACATTCCTTGTTTTTGGTTTCTGCTTTGAAAAACGTATACTTTTCTCATATAGGAAGTTGTCAACTGCTGTCCATACAATCAAAGGGACTTCAGTCAGATAGCAACCAGCTTTTGATTATCTCTTTAAGCTGTGATACTCTCTTATTTTGCTTCTACTTACAAGGAAGCAAGCAATTAAGACTATTTCTGCTAATTTTTTCTGATTAGCATGAATTAAATAGAAGAATAAGCTTTTTAAGAATAAGTGTTGCAGAGATGTAGAGAAAGTCATGTGAATGGTACACATCAGATTTTTTTTACTTTCCCTACACTTACGATGTACATTGTGAATAGAGAAGCTAGTGTATTCAACTCAAAAATTCATTAACGAGATTTCAACGGAAATATATGTCTTGGGGTCCCCTGAGTCCGAAAAAGACATTTTTGGAAAAAGGTCCATGTGTATATGTGGACAGCATAGCTAAAAACAGAAAATATCCGTAAATACCAAACTGGGTATTTAGGTTTAGTATCTTCCGAGGATGAGACACGGGCATTTTCAAGAAAATTCCCAACATAAACTACCCCTTACATGCAACAAATTTCGAAAATCTTGATTTGCTAAAAAAATGGCTTTAACGATTGTGGTTAAAATGCCGTAAATTAAAGACATTTACATCCCAAATACAATGCGTATCTTGAATTTTCTGGGAGTAGCCCCTGAAAACCTGTTTATTCTGAAATAAGAACTGAAGCTTTCCTGGCGACGTATTAATTCAAAATCTTCTCGGGCTTCTAACCATGCTTCCTCTATTTATTCTGGATAAATTTTGCCGAATTTTGCTTAACTGTTAAACCGTAAGCTATATTCAAAAACTACTGAACAAAAATGTAGATCTCATCAAAAACACACAATTTATGTTATACGTTTTTTGTTTTTGTTTTTTTTTGTGGAGGTAAGCGTTTCCGAGATATTCCTTGTTATTAGTTTCAATTGTAAAGTACTTAATACTTTTCCCAGACGGAAGTGTCCGTTTTTCTTTTGTTCTACTCCTGGCCAAGCATAGAAGCGATTTACAATGACAATCGCATAACGCCAGCTTTTGAAACATTTGACTGTCGGTTTAGCCTAGTGTATTCCTTTAGATCCCTCCTAATAAGGAACTAAGTAATAACATCTACTAACGATATCTTGATTAGCTTGAAAGGAGAATAATGTTATGTAAGAAGTTTGTAGAAGCTAGAGAAAGTCATGTGAGTGTAACACACCAGGTTTTAGATGTTGTCTCTAACGGTTTATCAGTTATAGGTAAATAAAAGTCATCTAGAATGAAGAGGCTATTCCCAGAAAATTCGAGATATCTAAACATTTCAGTTATAGCCATTTTTGAAAAAAATCAACATTTTCGAAATTTTTCCCATGTGTTGGAGGTGGGAACTTTTCTGGAAAATCTTCGTCTCGCATTATTGGGAGATGCTAAACTTAAAAATAAAGTTTACTATTTAACCGACATTTCGTTTTCGACTTATCGTGTTCACACCCATACGAACCTTCGTCTAAAAATGATTTTTTGGACTTCAAAGCATATTGAAATCTCGAAATCCAATTTGTGTGTGGAATACAATGTCTTCTCTACCTATGCGTAGAGAAAGTAAAAATAAGAAGAGTTGCTAAGTTATATCGACCCATTAGAGTATACCAACCCACCCTGAGTTATCAATCCTTGTAGCGCTGTTAACGTGCAATCCCTCAAACGTAACCTTTCTCTACATATAGATGATGATGATGATGATGGTGTTTAAGGGCGCTCAACTGCCGAGGTCATAAGCGCCCTTACGATTAAAACTTGGCAATAGCCAGTAAGAAAATACCAAACAAAAAAGTAAACACAAATAAAAGAGCTAACACAGTTGAAACGGAAGTAACAGAAACGTCCAGCCCTCTAACCAGAGCTGGATATAAAACTCCATCTAAAATCAACACATTAAAACCAAAAGAGTTTAAAAAAAACCGCTATCACACTAAAACCTCAAGGTAAAAGAAAGTTTTGCTAAAAATTTAAAAACCCTCTCCACTGCTCTTGGGTCATCTGCCAGGACCTCGGCAAGAGAGGCCGGCATGCCCATAGATGACCGAATGTGTGCCAGGTGACCACACTCCAGCAACACATGACGAACTGTCTGTGCCTCCCCACAGAGCGCACAGACAGGAGCAGGTTCACGTTTAAAAAGGTAACTGTGAGTAAAAATACAGTGGCCAATTCTTAGCCGAGCTAGTACTACCTCCTCCCGGCGGAATAAACGAGAGGAGGTTACCCAGTTGACAGGGAGGTCCTTCACCTCTCGCAGCTTATTACCACGGAGAGCCGACCACTCCGCATGCCAAGTCGAAAAAACGGCTCTCCGTACAGCCACTCTAAAATCTTCTGCTGTTGAATGGGTAATCGTAACACTGGGCGCTGTGACTGCCGATTTCGCTGCCAAATCCGCCGTGTCATTCCCTGGCAAGCCAACGTGTCCAGGAATCCATGCGCACTCCACATTAAAGCCAGAAGCGTGCAAAATGTGGAGAACGTCCTGGATGCGCTGCACCAAAGGATGGTAATTGTACAGCTCACGAATGCTCTGAAGGGCACTAAGGGAATCACTAAGAATAAGGCAGTCACCTAATTTTCGACGTCGAATATACAGAAGGGCTTGATAAATAGCATATAGCTCGGCAGAATATATAGTTGTGCAACTAGGCAAACCGTAAGTAGAAGTTGCGGTGCCAGTTACAAAGGCACATCCAACACCGTCGGGGCTCTTACTACCATCGGTGTAAATACAAATACGGCCACTGTATTTGGATAAAAATTCTAAAAAGCAACGACGAATACTATCAAGAGGCGTAACAGATTTCCCGTAGAGCGTCATCCCGAGATCGACATGGGAGGTAGCGCGTAACCAAGGGGGGTGTATACTCTCTCCCTTGGATAACAGCCGAGGAATGTCAACATGGTGCTGGCGTAGAAGCTCACGGAAACGAAAACCTGCTGGCCTGGGGCTCAGAGAGCGGAGGCAGTATCGCTCGTGCAGCTCAGGGGAGAAAAACGCGTGATAAGTTGGATGCCCAGGCATACACTTCAGCCCACAGCCATAGTTAGCAAGCAGGACATCACGCCGACAACGCAGAGGAGGTTCTCCCGATTCGGCGTAGAGGCTAACAACTGGGCTCGTTGGAAAAGCTCCAACGGCCACACGGATGCCCTGGTTATGGACTGTGTCTAACCTTCTGAGCACTGAAGGTCGAGCTGAAGAAAACACAATGCTGCCATAGTCCAACTTCGAACGAATCACAGCACGATAAAGACGGAGCAATGTCGTCCGATCCGCACCCCAAGACTTGCCACTTAGTATCCGTAAAAGATTTAGAGAACGGTCACATCGTGCTCTAAGCTGTGCTATTTGTGGTGCCCAACAAAGTTTCCGATCGAAGATCAAACCAAGGAATCTCGCCTCGTCTGCGAAAGGAAGTAAATCTGGCCCGAGTCGAAGAGACGGCGGCATATGCCACTTACGGCGCCAGAAGTTAACGCAGACTGTCTTCTCAGCGGAGAAACGAAAACCGTGTTTCGAGCTCCATGCATAGAGATTGTCCAAACACCGCTGGAGACGGCGTTCCAAAAACGGTGTACGCTGAGAAGTACAGAAGATGGCAAAGTCGTCCACGAATAAACAGGAAGAGACACCTTGAGGCACACATAGTGATATGGAATTTATCGCAATAGCAAATAGAGTCACGCTGAGTACCGAGCCCTGCGGCACTCCGTTCTCTTGAATAAAATGGTTAGAAAAAACCGAACCCACCCTCACTCGAAAAACGCGGTCCCGCATAAACTCCTGAATGACCGACGGTAGGCGTCCACGTATGTTCCAGTTGTGCAGAGAACGCAATATTCCCGCCCGCCAACACGTGTCGTAGGCCTTCTCGAGGTCAAAAAATATCCCAACTGTGGGGCTGTTCTTAAGAAACCCGTCCATAATCTGAGTTGACAGAGAGACAAGGTGGTCAGCAGTTGAACGTCGTCGTCGAAAGCCACACTGGATGTTCGTCAGAAGATTGTGGGATTCCAGCCACCACACCAACCGTCCATTGATCATGCGTTCCATCACCTTGCAAACGCAACTGGTGAGGGAAATAGGACGGTAACTGGAAGGAAGATGGCGGTCCTTTCCAGGTTTAAGAATGGGTATGATGGTGGCCTCCCGCCACTTGTCTGGAAAAATGCCATCAACCCAGACACGATTATAGACCTCGAGTAGGAAATCTTTGCCATCAGGAGAGAGATGTTGCAACATTTGGACGTGGATACCATCTGGACCTGGTGCTGAGTGTCGTGAAGAGGAGAGTGCATTGTCTAGCTCTGCCAGGGTGAAAAGGCGATTATAATCCTCAAGGTTGCCAGAAAGAAACGAGAATTCTTGAGATTCCACCTGGTTCTTAACTGTAAGAAACTCAGGGGAATAGTTGCCTGAGCTAGACACCTGAGCGAAAGCACTGCCTAAAGTATTCGCCACGTCAAATGTATCAACAACAGCTCCGGTAGGTGTTTTGAGACCGGCGATGGGCATATGGTTCGGTTTCCCAGCCACACGTCTTAACTTATCCCATACGACAGAGGAAGGTGTATGTCGATTAAAGGAACCCACGAATTTATTCCATGACATCTTTTTGCTATCCTTAATAACCCGCCTAGAATGTGCACGCATCCGTTTATAGTGTATCAGGTTATCCAGTGTAGGAAAACGCTGGAAAACCCGTAGAGCTCGTCTGCGAGCGCGAATAGCATCCCGACAGTCAGCGGTCCACCAAGGTACCGGAAATCGACGGCTGTAGCCAGTCGAACGCGGAATGGATTGCTCAGCAGCAGAAAGAATGGTCCCTGTAAGATGTTCGACCAAGTGGTTCACAGAGTCGTGCTCTTCGTAGCTAAATTCAGCCAAGTGGGAGTACAGTTCCCAGCTGGCGTGGTCTATGCGCCAACTAGGTAAACGGGTGGAACATACAACGGGTGTCAAGACACTAATACGACAAGGAAAGTGGTCACTAGAATGCAAATCCGAGATGATATTCCAGCATAAGGTGACTGCCAGCTGAGGGGAACAAATTGCAATGTCAATGTGTGAAAAACTATGAAATGCGTCAGATAGAAAGGTGGGCTCTCCGGTGTTCAAGAGAGCAAGATTCTGACTATCCAAGAAGTCTTTAAATAGCGTACCTCTCGCACAAGCCCGAGGAGAGCCCCAAAGAGGGTGATGGGCATTGACGTCGCCTACCAATAAAAAGGGTGGTGGCAACTGCGAAATGAGGTGTTCTAAGTCGCTGTGCGAGAGGTCCGCAGATGGAGGCAAATAGATACTGCAAATGGTGAATGAAGCGGAGGGTAGCTTAATGCTGACAGCAACGGACTGGATTGCAGATTGTATGGGTACGGAGTTGGCAAAAATATCATCTCGAATAAGCATCATAGTGCCCCCATGTGCCGGGACACCGTCCTCCGGGGATAAATCACATCGTACGGAGGAGTACTGCCTGATGGTAACGGTGTCCTGTGGACGGAGCTTCGTCTCTTGTAAACATACAGCCAAGGGTTCATGCTGGCGCAGCAACAAGTCAAGCTCTGGTCGATGTGGTCGAATTCCGCGTATGTTCCAATGGAGGATAGCCATTGAGTATATTATGGGATAAGTTTCAAATCGAAAGACGCTTCTGCAGATTGGGATTAGCTGGTCGGTTCAATTTGTTCTTCTTAGGCGTTGGGCTAGTACTATTTTCAGGAGCACGATCCTGCCGTTTCCGCACTGTCCCTCTGGCAGTGGCGGCAGAATCCTCCTGGTCCATCTCCTCCACAAGGGAGGTCCCTTTTTCAAGAGCAGTTTTAGGTCCAAGTAGTTCGAACCGATTGGATGTGCTGATCGGCGAAGACGGCCGTCGCCGATTCACGCCCTCCTCCCCAGATGACCCTTCAGAGGAGGATACACGTGTGGAGTTGCGTGAACTTTTCTTACCTTTAGATGACTTGGTAATAGATTGCACATTCTCTTTCAAGAAGTCTTGTCGTACATACTTGGTCTTAAACTGTTTTTCCGGGGCAGAAGACG
The DNA here is from genome assembly GCA_030762935.1 of Hymenopus coronatus. Lineage (NCBI taxonomy): Eukaryota > Metazoa > Arthropoda > Insecta > Mantodea > Hymenopodidae > Hymenopus > Hymenopus coronatus. Next base: position 149,199,990 of record CM060890.1, read on the forward strand.
TCGTGAATTTACCAACTTTAGTTCCAGAGGTCGAGGCTTTCGGTGACAACTGTGCAGGACTATTCTGTAAGCTAGCGGATTTGGCAGATGTTGATACCAACTTGGGTGTAGGTGCCGAAGGCTTTGGCAGCGCTTGGGCTAAAATAACCTTTTCCGCAATTGTAGCCCCGTTCATATCGCCGGTCTGTGTTGCGATTTCCCGACGCGGTACCGGTTTAGCTGCAACTGAGCTATAGGTACCGGACCTCGGGGCAGAGGGTTGGCGGAGTCGCAGGAGCTTCCGGGCTTCCAAGAAGGACACCTTCTCTTTCACCCGTATCTCCTGGATCGCTCGTTCCTCTGCAAAACGGGGGCAGTCTCGGGAACTAGATGGGTGTTCCCCGTTACAGTTCACACACGATGGAGCTGAAGCACAAGCCCCATCGTGGGAGATGTCACCGCAGTGGACGCAGGTGGACTTGCCGGTACACAACTCACTAGTGTGACCAAAACGTTGGCATTTAAAGCACCTCAGCGGATTGGGTATATAAGGCCTAACTTCGATGGCTTCATACCCTGCCCTAATCTTTTGAGGCAGATCAACCCGATCAAAAGTAAGAAACAGGGTACGAGTAGGCAGGAATTCACCGTTGATCTTACGTTGTACCCGATAAACAGCTGAGACACCCTGAGTCGCAAGATTTTCTTGGATCTCCTCAATTGACAAACCGTCCAACGCGCGGGTTGTTATTACACCGCGGGAGGAGTTCAGCGACTTGTGCACCTCGACCTTCACTGGATAGCTGGCTAACATGGTGGCTTTAAGTATTCTTGCAGCTTGCGAGGCGGAGTTGGCTTCGACAAGAAGTGTACCATTGCGAGCTCGAACGCAGGATTTAACAGGACCAGCAATGGCATCGAGACCCTTTTGGATAGTAAAAGGGCTCACCGTAAGGAACTTCTTACCTTCCTCTGTCCTATGAATGACCAAGTAGCGAGGACCACATGACTCGACTACTTCCTTTCCAACTTCTTTATTAAGGGGTTTTTGTTTTGGTGCCATAGAAAAAATGGTATAAATTCATCCCCCAGTGCTCCCCACCCACCACGGAGCCCAACGAGGGGTCACCCCACTGGGGTGACAGGGCTACACAGGGGATATAGCGGGCTCGCCGTCCCACTCACCCTGGAGTTCGGTGTAATACCTAGTCCTGGCCGATTGACTAGGGGTGGGTTAGTCCCTAGCCTCCCGTTTAGGCAAATCAGAAACCAAAGCGGTGTATTAGGTTGCGCACCCTCCCCAGTTACTGAAAGACAGAAGCCCAGGCTCAGGTACGCAACCCTCAACCAACCAGGATATTCCTCTTCACCGACACGGGTCTCCACGCACGGCCTACACGTGGGTGGGCATTTTCACCTACTGACTCCCTCACCACTCTGAGGTTGCCCACAGAGGGAGTCAAGGTGGCTCGGGACCCCGGGTGCGCCTAACCCGTACCTACCGTAGTAGGCCCCTGGGGGGTCTCTACATATAATTAAACTGTAAGTGCGTAAGTATATATCTAAGAGTTTGCATGTTTCTTTTGTTTCAGCTTCAGTGTGTGAGATATTGGATCTTGACTCGAATGTTGTGAATGGTAGCATAATCCTCAGGAACATATCAGACGACGAACTCCCTCAAACTCTCGCCTACTTCAGAACGATAGGCGTCGAGGGCATCTATATAGAAGGTATGTGTTTCTCAAATACAATATTAATGATTCTGGGCGTTCAATAAATCACTCGTACCATCACTAAAAGTTTGTATTTAGTAACGGTCATCTCCTACTAGATGGCAGTTAAACTTTCAGCTAATGCATCACGTGATTTCGTTGCCATAGGCGACTGTGCTTCTTTAGAAAAATGGGAAAAAAACGAGTTTCGTGCGGTGATTAAATACTTCTGTTTAAAAGGCTTAACACCGAAAGAGATAAACTTCATGACACATCTGCTCCTGCGTTTCTAACAATTTATAATTGGATACATGAATTTAAACGTGGCCGTACATCCGCAAATGATGAACATCGTTCCGGACGTCCAGTAGAAGTGACTTCCTCCGAAATGATTGACAAAATCCAGGATATGGTTTTGAGTGATTGACGAATCAAAGTTTGCGAAATAGTAGAGGCCACAGGCATCACAGTGTTCTCAATGTTGCACCAAAAAGTAGGCCTGAAAAGATCTCGGCAAGAAGGCTGAAACGTAAATAAACGTAATCGTGTGATCGATTCGGAAGCAGGTTTGACACTTTTCCGTCGCAATTCTGGCAATTTCTGTATCGATACATAACTGTATAAGACACATAGCTACACTACTACACTCCAGAGACAAAAGTACAGTCAAAACACTGAGTTTTAAAAGGTGAACCGGCTCCGCAGAAGGTAAAGGTGATGACCTCGGTTTTTTGGGATGCACGCGGAATCATCTACATGATTACTTGCAAAAAGGACGAACGATAAATGAAGAGTATTATGCACCGTTATTGCACCGGTTGAACGGAGAAATCTAGAGAAAAAAAAAACGCCCTCATCTAGCAAAGAAAAAGAATCTCTTCCTTCAAGACAATGCAAGGATGCACACCTGACCAGTTTCGATGGCGAACATTGTACAATTAAGGTTCAAATTACTACAACATCCACCGTATTCACCAGATTTGGCCCCCAGTGACTTTATTTATTTAAGTTTCTCGGCAGAAAACATTCACGTGTAACGAAGAGGTCACGTCCCAAACAGATGCCTATTATAAGGACCTTCGGAAATCCTACTTTTTGGAAGACTTAAAACAGTTGGAGAAACGCTCGGAAATGTGTATCGAGCTAAAAGCAGATTATGTTGAACAACAATAATTTGTTTTTCTACATTTTTCTAAGGAGTTAACAGCACGAAATTGCGTTTCTTTATTTTCAATCGCAGTCGACGCATTGACCAATTTAGCGACTGTCAACTTGAAGCCGCAACAAAATGTTCCAATCTTTCATTGAAATGCTCGTATCTTCACACATTTTCATGGAATAAAGGAGTAAACCTCCTAATTCTTTTTGTTGTTCCAAAGCGGTTGAATATACACAAAATGGAATAAGGAAATAATCCGTACCTTCGCTGTAAGTGTATGTACATAACCAGCCAGACAATTTTCATAATTCTTTTGCAATTGAAATCTACCGTTCTTCTCGACGGTAATAAACTAAACGAATAACTTCCATACTCTACTTTCGAAATTACTAAACAACAAAAACTATTTACCATATAAATTAAAACAAAAAACAGAACACTACTAATTTCTTGACAATGTACACCTGTACATATTTTCTTTACCTGTTCTTATAAAAGATTACTCTTTTGCCTATATCTACTAATCGAGATAAACATTAACAGAAATGATCTTATTACTTACTTCCTTGTAAGTAGAAGGGAATGCACTAGGCTAATCCGACAGTCAAATACTTTAAAACTGTCAATATGTGAAACAATTATTGAGTTGGATAGGTAGAGTCAGACTGCAAAATTCAATGCCATAGCCGGGTTTTGAACCAAGGATCTCCCGGTCTCTAGCCGTGTGTAGGACAGGAGTTGGATAGGTAGAGTCAGACTGCAAAATTCAATTCCATAGCCGGGTTTTGAACCAAGGATCTCCCAGTCTCTAGCCGTGTGTAGGACAGGAGTTGAATAGATAGAGTCAGGCTGAAAAATGCAATGCCATAGCCGGGTTTTGAACCAGGATCTCCCGGTCTCTAGCCCTGTGTAGGACAGGAGTTGGATAGATAGAGTCAGGCTGAAAAATGAATGCCATAGCCGGGTTTTGAACCAGGATCTCCCGGTCTTTAGCCAGTTGCTCTATCTATCCAACTCCTGTCCTATACACGGCTTGTGTGAAAAAACAATAAACCAATACCAATTGACCATAATAGTTGGCTTTACTATGAATCCTGGGACTTAAAGTACTTACAACATTGTAAGTCGCCATTGGGGTTGTCATCTCAAAATAATTTGACCGGGAAACATGCGAGTCAGTTGAGAAAGTCAATGATATGCCGGCATGTTGCCATGGTAGCTCAGTGGCAGAGCAACTGGCTAGAGATCGGGAGATCCGTGGTTCAAATCCCGGCTAAGGCATTGAATTTTGAAATCTGACTCTACCTATCCAACTCCTGTCCTACACACGGCTTGTGTGGAAAAACATATTCCAGTTGTTGAGCTTTTTCATAACCAGGAGTAAAACAAAATAGATATGAAACGAAAGATGACTTCCCGTTTAAGGACTTTAAAATTGAAACCAATAACAAAGAATATCTATGAAACAGTCAACTCTAGAGAAAACGTATATACATAAACTGTAAGCGTGTTTTAATGAAATCTACATTTTTTGTGTAGTAAGTTTTTATATATCTCTTACGGTTTAACAGTCATCCAGAATAAATAGATCTTCAAAAAGCTATTTCCAGAAAATTCAAGATACACATTTCGTTTGTCATAAAAATATCTTAAACATAAAGTATTTAATCAAAATCGTTAGAGCCATTTTTCAGTAAATCAAACTTTTCGAAAAACTTTTCGCTGGTTTGGGGAGGGTGATTTTTCTGAAAATTTTCGTGTGGCATCCTTAGAAGATATTGAACTTAAATACCGAACTTTCATTTTTTTTAGAATTGCAGTCCACACACACACACACACACACACACACACATACACACGAGCATATTTATAATAAAAAAATTATTCAGGGGTCTTCAAAAGTATATTTCTGGTGAAATCTTAGTATCGAATTTTTGGGTGGAAAAAGAAAATAACGATAGTCAAACGTTTAATAACTGGACGATATTCATTCGTTTCGCAATAGGCTTACTCTCCTCGTAATTGTAGAACTGACACTACACTAGGTGTCAGAAGGCTGTCGGCACGAAACCACAGAATGGAGAACCTGTTACGAGGTGTCGGCCCGTAGCAAGGCATGAACATGAGGAAGAGGATGATATGAAATGTAGGTTAGCGAAATTGACGATTGGAAAGGAGGTGATGAGTGGCGGGAGGACCCGGAGGATCCAGAGAAAAGGCGCCCATACGCCGCTTGTCCACCACGAACCCCACATCGAACCCGGGCCACCTAGCTGAGAGGCCACCACTCTAACACTCACCCAGGGCGCCGCCGACGATATTTATACTGGCCGTAAAATTCCATACTTTCCAGGTAATCACGAGAAACAACTGAACATCGACACCACTTTAAAAACAATAACATTTTGATAATTCGAAAATTAACACGACCTATGTCACAAAACGAGTCGTAAAGAATATATTGTGCGTATTAAATATATATATATATATATATTTACTTTCTCTACACGTAAGTAGTATATAGAAGGTACCTATTGCATTCCACCCAAAAATTCGATGTCGAGATTTGACCGGAAATGTATGTTTGAGGTCCCCTGATTCAAATAAAGACAAATAAAGAAAGAATTTTTAGAAAAAGTTCCGTGTTGTGTGTGTGTGTGTGTGTGTGAGTGATCAACATGACTAAAAAGCGAAAAACCGGTTAAATGCCAAACTTGGTATTTAAGTTTACTATCCTCCAAGGATGCGACGCACACCACACTATTCGTTCCGTATAAGATTTTTCGAAATGTTAAATATTCTCAAAAATGTCTTTCAATTTTGATAAAATATCGTATACTAAATATATTTACATGGCAAATAAAATGTAAATCTTGAAACTTTCTGGGAATAGCCTCTGAAGTCCCCTTTATTCTGGATGACTTTTGTGTTATTGTTAAACCGTAAGAGTTACACAAAAAAACTGATGTGTTCCATTCACATAACTTTCTCTACATCTCTGCAACAAATCATTGTTAAAAATATTATGCTTCTATTTACTTCAAGCTAATCGAGAAAAAATTAGCAGAAATAGTCTTATTACTTGCTACCATGCTTAGTGTTCCCCAGGGATCGATCTTAGGGTTTCTCTTGTTTTTGGTTTACATAAATGACCTCCCATTATACATTAACAGTTTTGCAAGTATTTATTTATTCGCAGATGACACTAGTGTTCTAGTAACAAGTAAAGATTTCAATGAATGTGTAGTAAAATTAAACTATGTTCTAAATTGTATGTCAAATTGGTTCAAAGCAAACAAACTCTCAGTAAACCTTGGAAAAACAAAAACAATTAAATTTATAACTACTCGCTCACCACAAACACACATAGAAATAGGAATTAATGATACGTTGTTAGAACAGCTAAATGAAGTCAAATTTCTTGGCCTTCAGGTAGATAAGCATTTGGCCTGGAAGTCACATATTAGCTACATCACACCTAAACTTAGCTCAGCATGTTATGCTCTCCGTGCATTGGTTAAATTTCACTCAATGGATACACTTAAATTGGTGTACTTTAACGAAAGTACTTTAATATTCTGGGGTAATTCAATGGATAGAAAAAGCTTATTCTGGATACAGAAGAAAGCTATACGAATAATCTGTAATACTTATAGCTGACAGTCATGCAAAGAACTATGTCAAACATTTGGCATACTCACCTTACCTTATTATCCATTTTAAATTCTATGCAGTTAATCAACATAGTTTTATAACAAACATGGAAATTCATAACATTAATACTAGACAAAAGGGATTGATTCATCGTCCCAATGCCAATCTTCGTTGCTTTCAGAAAGGTGTATATTATGAAACAATCAAGATATTTAATGCTCTCCCCAGTAATCTCAAAGAAAATGTTGGGAATTTCAGGGCTTTTAAGGCTTCTCTCAAGGAGTACCTTTGCAATAAATCATTTTACTCTGTAGATGAATATTTAAGTGACAAATCTGTCTGACAATACTGTAATATAAATATTATAATGTATTTCATTCTGTGTATATTAGAGTGTGTGTGTGTGTGTGTGTGTTTTTTTTACACTCAAATTAAACTGATGTATACTTTGACTTGCACGAATGTGTCAAACGTTGTTTAGCATTTAGCAATGACACAAGGTCTGTAAACCCTGATGCTTTGATATTTTACACTTTAGTACATAATTGTAAATGTTTGCGTTGTAAACTCTATAACATATTTGTAAACATGTATTGTAATTTGAGGACATTTATAAGGAGTACATAATACAATAATCATATTTTAGTTTTATATAATTACTAGTAGTAACTATTATGTCGATAATTAGAAAACTATCATCTGACATTACCTCAGTGTTACATATAATGAAATTATATTTATTTATACATTTTAACACTAATTTTTGATACTCTTTGTTTTTATGTGCATGCAAAAAAAAAAAGGGGGGGGGAGTACGTATGCTTTTATGTAGCACATTAAGTATAGTGCAGTGGCGTACAGGCCTCAAAAGCAAATGGTGTGATTATATGTCTATTCTGCTGTTTTGTAACCCGTGCTTTACGTAATATGTGTATATATATTTTTTACATAAAGTGTATGTTTTATCGTGATCTGCATTTTTTATGTGGTAAGTTTTTGTCCATCTCTTACGGTTTAGCAGTTATGCAAAATTCCGTAAAATTCATCCAGAATAAAGTAGTCTTCAGAGGCTATTCCCATAAAATTCAAGATACACATTTTATTAGTCAGGTAAAAATCTTTAATATACGATCTTTTAATCAAAATCGTTAATCATGTTTGAGAAAATAAACAATTTCGAAAAAAAGTTCCATATAAAGGGTAGTTTAGGGTCGGGGGATTTTTCTCACAATCTTCGTGTCGCATCCCTGGAAGATACTAAACTTAAATACCAAGTTTGGTATTTTACCGAATTTTCGTTTTCGAGTTATCGTATTCACACACACAGAGGACCTTTTTGTGAAAATGTTTTTTTACTTTCTCTAGCCCCGTATGTACAATATACATAGGGATAGAGAAGTATTGTATTCCACCCAAAAATTCGATGTCGAGATTTCACCGGAAATACTTGTTTTAGGGCTCCCTGAATCCAAAAAAAGCATTTTCAGAAACAGGTCCCCGCGGGTGTGTGTGTGTGTGTGTGTGTGTGTGTCTGTGGACAGCATAGCTCAAAAACAAAAAGACGGTTGAATACCAAACTTGGTATTTAAGTTTGGTATCCTCCAAGGATGCAACACGAAGATTTTCAAGAAAATCCCCCCACCCCTAACTGCCCGTTACATGGAAAATTTTTCGAAAATGTTCTTTTTCTTAAAAATTACTCTAACGATTTTGATTAAAATGCCACATATTAAAGCCATTTCTATCACAAATAAAATGTATATCTTGTATTTTCTGGTAATAGCTTCTAAAGATCTGTTTATTCTGGATGAATTTTTCTTAATTTGATATAACTAGTAAACCGTAAGAGATAAATAAAAACTTACTGAACAAAAAATGTAGATCTTGTTAAAATACAAAAGTCATATAATATACTTTTTTTCGTAGAGGTTACCGTTTTCAAGGTATTTCTTATTACTAGTTTCAGTTGTAAAGTGCTTATATTTTTCTCAGACGGGAGTGTCTGTTTTTCTTTTGTTCTACTCCTGGCCTACAAAGAAGCGCTTTGCATGACAACCTTCTGCTTATAAGTAATAACATTTTGCTAATGTTTATCTCGATTAGCGTGGTGTTGAAAGAAGAATTATCTTTTCTTAGTAGTTTGTAGAGTAGCTAGAGAAAGACACGTCTGTGTAACACATCAGATTTTTTTTGGATATAGGGGGACCCAAAACAAGTATTTCTGTTGAAATCTCGGTATCGAATTCTTGGGTGCAATACAATACCTTCTCTATACACTAGGTATGTGTAGAAAAAGTGAAAACGCACAATTTATGTTATACAAAATTTTTTCGTGGAGCTGACCATTTCTGAGATACTTTTGTTATTGGTTTCAGGTTTAAAATACTTAGAACTTTCTATATACGAGAACTAGTCAACTCTTAGCAATGTAAAGAAATGGATTTCATTCACATAGCAACCAGCTTCTAAAATATTTGATTATCACTTTAGTCTAGTGCATTTGCCCTCCACTTAAAAGGAAGCATTTGTGCTGATGTATGAGAACAAGGTTTTTACAGAGGAATGTTTTGTTTCAGAATCACACTACCTGGACTTCAACTTGGATCCTTATGAAGGCAACCTAAGCATAAGTTTAACTGAAGACTACAAAAACTGGAAACCCAAAGAGGTACGTAACTATATTCCATTGTTTTAAAATAGCGCGCATTTAAAACAATACATAAGGCTTAGACAATCCTCCATTTTAAACTATTCACTCTTCTTAAGGCTATGTATGACTAAAATTTCATGAACAAATATCTGCAAAAAGCTTGTTTCTTCACTTCATGCTAATCGAGAAAAAAATAGCAGAAATAATCTTATTACTTGCTTCCTTGTAAGTAGAAGCGAAATAAGGGAGTACCATAGGTTAAAGTGACAGTCTAAAGCTGGTTGCTATGTGACTGTATGTTTTTTGTATGGACAGGAGTTGACAAATTCCTGTATGAGAAAGGTATAAGTTTTTCAAAGCTGAAACCAATAACAAGGAATATCTCAAAAACGATCAATTCCACGAAAAAAATGCATATGACATAAATTGTGTGTTTTGACGTGCTCTACAGTTTTTGTATGGAATGTTTTTGTCCATCTCTTACGGTTTAGCAGTTATGCAAAATTCCGAAAAATTCATCCAAAATAAAGTAGTGTTCAGAGGCTATTCGCAGAATATTCAGGTAAATACCTTTAATATAGGATATTTTAATGAAAATCGTTAGAGCCATTTTGAGAAAGTCAAAATTTTTGAAAAAAGTTACATTAAAGGGTAGTTGGGGAGTGGGGGAATTTCCTTGAAAATCTTCGTGTCGCATCCTTGGAAGATACTAAACCTAAATACCACGTTTGGTATTCGACTTTTTTTTTTTTTTTTTTTTTGCTTTTGAGCTATGCTGTCCACAGACACACACACAAACACGGACGTTTTTCAAAAAAAAAATTATTCAGAGGGACCCAAAACATGTATTTTCGGTGAAATCTCGGTATCGAATTTTTGGGTGCATTACAGCACCTTCTCTATACACTATGTATATAGTACGTGTGGAGAAAGTAAAAATCACAAAAATATCGATTTTTTTTTTTTTTTGGTACTTAACCGACTTTTCGCTTTTGAGCTATGCTGCCCCCCCCCCCACACACACACACACACAAACTGACTGTTTTCTAAAGATACTTTTTAGATGCAGCGGTTCTCAAAACACATATCTTAGGTGAAATATCGGTATAAAATTTTACGGAGGAATAGTACCCACATACCTTCTCTGTACACTATGTGTAGAGAAAGTATAACTATTAAATATTAACTTCTTAATAATAAGTATTAAATGTATGAAGGACGTTTACAGACAAATAAAATGTACATGCTAGGAACAGCTTCTCAAGTTAACTCATTCTGAATGGGCTTTGCTAACTGGTAAAACATAACAGGTCTTGTCAAAACACATAATTCACTCTTTTTCTAGATTTAACCATTTCCCAGATATTTCCTGTTATTCGCTTAGTTTTAGATTCCTTAAACTTTGCTCAAATGAGATGTTATCTTTCGTTTCATCTCTCTTTTGTTTTACTCCTGGTCATGAAAGAAGAAAATAACTTCAATTGTTTCACATAGCTTTTAAAAGATTTTAATATTACTGTAACCTATGGTACTCTGTCCCCCCCCCCTTCTAGTTACAAGGAAGCAAGTAATAAGATCATTTCTGCTAATGTTTATCTTGATTAGATTAATGTAGATAAAATCATTTTTTGTAAGTATAGTTTGTTTGCAGAACAGATAGAGAAAGTTATGTGAATGGAATGCATCCGATGTTTTCGGGATTTAAGGAATTTTAAGATATTCCTTGTTATTGGTTTTAATATTTCAGTCACATGGAAACCAGCTTTTAAAATAGTTGAGTATCACTTTAATCTTATTATATTCCCGTATTTCCCTCCTCTTACAGGAAAGGAAGTAATAAGACAATGTTTATCTCGATTAGTTTGAAGCAGACAGAAGAATGATCTTTTGTAGAGAATATTTCGTTGCAGAATGGGTAAAGAGTTATGTGATCAGGTTTTTAAGAATGCTCCTATAAAAGTAAACGATAGTGGACAGTGAAATATTTGTGAATGTAACACGTCAGAATGTTTTATCATGACATGACTTTAAAAAGTATGGTATATCATTTTTGTTTTCAGTCAGCCACCTTCAGGGGACCGTATTTACGTCTCATTGTGGAATGCAGTTCTCAAGAAGCTTATGCTGTGGTAAGTTCATTTGGCTTCCTATAGAATACGAGTGGTTTATGTGCTGTATGCAAAGGTTGGCAGTGCTAGAAGGAAGTAGTACTGTTTTGTTTTATGTGCTGGGCGGCAGTGTTGAATTGTTGTATCAAAAATAGAAATCAGTAATTATTAGCAGTTTGAATCGCGAACTTTGACAATAGTCGTAGTTGTAATTTGGTTTTTATAGTAACTAGTTCATCGAGAGTAGAAATAAAAAAGAAATACTATTTCACCTTTAACGATATCTCAAAAAGGTTTATATGACTAGTTTTTTATCAATTTTTGTAGCTTAGCCCTTACATCTAATTTTCTCCAGCAATTCAGAGTTAAGAGGTTGGTAAGCCTAAATGGAGGACTCGCGTTTTGTTTCTGGTATAGATATCCATGTTTTTCACCCACAACAATATCTCGGCAAGACTTTCCACAGTCACATTTTTGTAGCATGTTTTGGCACCCTATGGAACTTTGATGGTTCAGATAAAAGCATTTACATTTATTTTGCACGAAGGTGCTCATGAAGAATGAATTAGACATTGGCAAATTAATCACTGATGCCATTGTACGAGGTTAGTCTTGGATTGTTATCACACTGGTAATGTTTTTTTACTGCTGTTGGTCAGCCGTTTATCTTTAATTTTTAACAGAGTGCCGTGACCCTTGAATTCTCCAAAATCAATAAAACACAGTGTCACGTGACTGAAAACAGGCCCCCTCAAACGATTACGTTTTATTTAAGTCCATTTGAAGATGTACAATCATGAAGATACGCTCTCTGAATCTTTATTGCACTTACAAGAACTTTTACACCTTCCACACTCCAAACATAAAATGACGCAACAGTTCTCTGCTGCTACCATTGTTGATGTGGCCTCTGGTAAGGCGCCTTCACCTCTGACGCCCGGAACACACCTAGATGGCCATCACAATGTGGTTATCTACTGGGTTCCCGGATCCTTCGTGCAGGGTGCCGCACATCACATCTGGTTCTCTACAATGAGGAATAACCGCATCTCTACCTCTTGGGGGCCTACGCCGCTGGTCCCTCTTCACCTGGAGTCCCATGGGAAGCGGACATCACGTCTGTCCTTGTTAGGGCAGCAGCTGCGTGTCGAGGCCAGTAAAAGTGAACAATAGGTTCCCTGGCGATGTTGCTACGCCTACCGATACTGAGCGGGGACTGCAATGCCGCACCTAGATGCCATTTCAGCAGCGGTGATAGTCGGCATTCTTGTCAGCGGTGATATCTTCAAGAGCACGCTCGGCGTTTCTGCGTCGTCTTCGTGTCATCTCGAAGAAGATTTAAAGAGGAGCGAATGTGTTTGATAGGGTAAATGGCCTGGGGGTGTATGTTTCTTTTTTTCCTCTGAAGGGGAAAAATCCACCTTAAGGACTAATCCGGGCTGGCTAGAGTCCGGGGTCTAGCCAGCAACAGACTAAAGCAAGTAAGAGATGGATATATCGACTAAAAACCCCTCCATTGGCAGTTAGAGGTGAGGAATGCGGCGATACCGCTGTTCGGTCACCAGTGGGTGCAGGCAGTGCCCAGCCGGCCCCTTTCTAGTGTAGGCGAGGATAAAAGAAATTTAGAGACGGTGAGAGTTGGAAATTCATGCTGAGAGTTGGATTGGGAGAGCAGGGAGAGCTGCCACTCTTTTCTTGTGGTGGTGCTTTTCCGGAGTTATCTAGAGCTAGAGCTCACTAGCCAAGAGCTTTGGAGGCTAGTCGCCAGGAACCATATTGTCCACGTGGCTATAGTCATAGCGAGATGGACTGCGCTGCTGTACCCCGCTGCCACTACTGTGTGCCGAGTCAACTGAAAAAACAGTTATCTACGCAGAAGACGCCGGTTCTGCACATCCTGAGGTGGTAACAGTCCTTCACAGGACAGGCTACAACCATCACAGGCCGTACTACCTCAACGCAGACAACAGCTCACAAATTGGGATTCAAGGCATCGCCAATAATACAACAACGGAGCTCCACGGAATTCGTGACGTCATTCCAACACCTTCACTCGGAACATAGCACGGCTAACAAATTTGAAGGATCAACTTCGCAAGTGGCAGACATCATTACAGGACAATCTTCAACTGCAAACAACAACCAACGTCGTCTAGGATATCCATCTTCATCGACACATTTCCACTTGGTGACGGCAGCAGTTGGAAGCCATAGACACCTGGCTCCGGGTCCTAGACAGCATCCAGAAGCACTTTGACAAGAGCAGCGCACAGACACAGCACTACAAGGATCCTATGAAGACAATGGCTTAGATGATGATGATGATGATGATAATGGTGTTTAAGGGCGCTCAACTGCCGAGGTCATAAGCGCCCTTATGATTAAAACTTGGCAATAGGCAGTAAGAAAATACCAAACAAAAAAGTAAACACAAGTAAAAGAGCTAACACAGTTGAAACGGAAGTAACAGCCCTCTAACCAGAGCTGGATATAAAACTCCATCTACAATCAACACATTAAAATTAAAAGAGTTTAAAAAAAACTGCTATCACACTAAAACGTCAAGGTAAAAGAAAGTTTTGCTAAAATTTTAAAAACCCTGTCCACTGCTCTTGGGTCATCTGCCAGGACCTCAGCAAGAGAGGCCGGCATGCCCATAGATGACCGAATGTGTGCCAGGTGACCACACTCCAGCAACACATGACGAACTGTCTGTGCCTCCCCACAGAGCGCACAGACAGGAGCAGGTTCACGTTTAAAAAGGTAACTGTGCGTAAAAATACAGTGGCCAATTCTTAGCCGAGCTAGTACTACCTCCTCCCGGCGGAATAAACGAGAGGAGGTTACCCAGTTGACAGGGAGGTCCTTCACCTCTCGCAGCTTATTACCACGGAGAGCCGATCACTCCGCATGCCAAGTCGAAAAAACGGCCTCCGTACAGCCACTCTAAAATCTTCTGCTGTTGAATGGGTAATCGTATCACTGGGCGCTGTGACTGCCGATTTCGCTGCCAAATCCGCCGTGTCATTCCCTGGCAAGCCAACGTGTCCAGGAATCCATGCGCACTCCACATTAAAACCAGAAGCGTGCAAAATGTGCAGAACGTCCTGGATGCGCTGCACCAAAGAATGGTAATTGTACAGCTCACGAATGCTCTGAAGGGCACTAAGGGAATCACTAAGAATAAGGCAGTCACCTAATTTTCGACATCGAATATACAGAAGGGCTTGATAAGTAGCATATAGCTCGGCAGAATATATAGATGTGCAACTAGGCAAACCGTAAGTAGAAGTTGCAGTGCCAGTGACAAAGGCACATCCAACACCGTCGGGGCTCTTACTACCATCGGTGTAAATTCAAATACGGCCACTGTGTTTGGATAAAAATTCTAAAAAGCAACGACGAATACTATCAAGAGGCGTAACAGATTTCCCGTACAGCGTCATCCCGAGATCGACATGGGAGGTAGCGCGTAACCAAGGGGGATGTATACTCTCTCCCTTGGATAACAGCCGAGGAGTGTCAACATGGTGCTGGCGTAGAATCTCACGGAAACGAAAACCTGCTGGCCTGGGACTCAGAGAGCGGAGGCAGTATCGCTCGTGCAGCTCAGGGGAGAAAAACGCGTGATAAGTTGGATGCCCAGGCATACACTTCAGCCCACAGCCATAATTAGCAAGCAGGACATCACGCCGACAACGCAGAGGAGGTTCTCCCGATTCGGCGTAGAGGCTAACAACTGGGCTCGTTGGAAAAGCTCCAACGGCCACACGGATGCCCTGGTTATGGACTGTGTCTAACATTCTGAGCACTGAAGGTCGAGCTGAAGAATACACAATGCTGCCATAGTCCAACTTCGAACTAATCTCAGCACGATAAGACGGAGCAATGCCGTCCGATCCGCACCCCAAGATTTGCCACTTAGTATCCGTAAAAGATTTAGAGAACGGTCACATCGTGCTCTAAGCTGTGCTATTTGTGGTGCCCAACAAAGTTTCCGATCGAAGATCAAACCAGGGAATCTCGCCTCGTCTGCGAAAGGAAGTAAATCTTGCCCGAGTCGAAGAGACGGCGGCATTTGCCACTTACGGCGCCAGAAGTTAACGCAGACTGTCTTCTCAGCGGAGAAACGAAAACCGTGTTTCGAGCTCCAAGCATAGATATTGTCCAAACACCGCTGGAGACAGCGGTCCAAAAACGGTGTACGCTGAGAAGTACAGAAGATGGCAAAGTCGTCCACGAATAAACAGGAAGAGACACCTTGAGGCACACATAGTGATATGGAATTTATCGCAATAGCAAATAGAGTCACGCTGAGTACCGAGCCCTGCGGCACTCCGTTCTCTTGAATGAAATTGTTAGAAAAAACCGAGCCCACCCTCACTCGAAAAACGCGGTCTCGCATAAACTCCTGAATGACCAACGGTAGGCGTCCACGTACGTTCCAGCTGTGCAGAGAACGCAATATTCCCGCCCGCCAACACGTGTCGTAGGCCTTCTCGAGGTCAAAAAATATCCCAACTGTGGGGCTGTTCTTAAGAAACCCGTCCATAATCTGAGTTGACAGAGAGACAAGGTGGTCAGCAGTTGAACGTCGTCGTCGAAAGCCACACTGGATGTTCGTCAGAAGATTGTGGGATTCCAGCCACCACACCAACCGTCCATTGATCATGCGTTCCATCACCTTGCACACGCAACTGGTGAGGGAAATAGGACGGTAGCTGGAAGGAAGATGGCGGTCCTTTCCAGGTTTAAGAATGGGTATGATGGTGGCCTCCCGCCACTTGTCTGGAAAAATGCCATCAACCCAGACACGATTATAGACCTCGAGTAGGAAATCTTTGCCATCAGGAGAGATATGTTGCAACATTTGGACGTGGATACCATCTGGACCTGGTGCTGAGTGTCGTGAATAGGAGAGTGCATTGTCTAGCTCTGCCAGGGTGAAAAGGCGATTATAATCCTCAAGGTTGCCAGAAAGAAACGAGAATTCTTGAGATTCCACCTGATTCTTTACTGTAAGAAACTCACGGGAATAATTGCCTGAGCTAGACACCTGAGCGAAAGCACTGCCTTAAATATTCGCCACGTCAAATGTATCAACAACAGCTCCGGTAGGTGTTTTGAGACCGGCGATGGGCTTATGGTTCGGTTTCCCAGCCACACGTCTTAACTTATCCCATACGACAGAGGAAGGTGTATGTCGATTAAAGGAACCCACGAATTTATTCCATGACATCTTTTTGCTATCCTTAATAACCCGCCTAGAATGTGCACGCATCCGTCCACCAAGGTACCGGAAATCGACGGCTGTAGCCAGTCGAACGCGGAATGAATTGCTCAGCAGCAGAAAGAATGGTCCCTGTGAGATGTTCGACCAAGTGGTTCGCAGAGTCGTGCTCTTCGTAACTAAATTTAGCCAAGTGGGAGTACAGTTCCCAGCTGGCGTGGTCTAGGCACCAACTAGCTATACGGGTGGAACATACAACGGGTGTCAAGACACTAATACGACAAGGAAAGTGGTCACTAGAATGCAAATCCGAGATGATATTCCAGCATAAGGTGACTGCTAGCTGAGGGGAACAAATTGCAAAGTCAATGTGTGAAAAACTATGAAATGCGTCAGAAAGAAAGGTGGGCCATCCCGTGTTCAAGAGAGCAAGATTCTGACTATCCAAGAAGTCTTTAAGTAGCGTACCTCTCGCACAAGCCCGAGGAGAGCCCCAAAGAGGGTGATGGGCATTCACGTCGCCTACCAATAAAAAGGGTGGTGGCAACTGCGAAATGGGGTGTTCTAAGTCGCTCTGCGAGAGGTCCTCAGATGGAGGCAAATAGATACTTCAAATGGTGAATAAAGCGGAGGGTGGCTTAATGCTGACAGCAACGGACTGGATTGTAGATTGTATGGGTACGGAGTTGGCAAAAATATCATCTCGAATAAGCATCATAGTGCCCCCATGTGCCGGGACACCGTCCTCCGGGGATAAATCACATCGTACGGAGGAGTACTGTCTGATGGTAACGGTGTCCTGTGGACCGAGCTTCGTCTCTTGTAAGCATACAGCCAAGGGTTCATGCTGGCGCAGCAACAAGTCAAGGTCTGGTCGATGTGGTCGAATTCCGCGTATGTTCCAATGGAGGATAGCCATTGAGTATATTATGGGATAAGTTTCAAATCGAAAGACGCTTCTGCAGATTGGGATTAGCTGGTCGGTTCAATTTGTTCTTCTTA
Source organism: Hymenopus coronatus (assembly GCA_030762935.1). Lineage (NCBI taxonomy): Eukaryota > Metazoa > Arthropoda > Insecta > Mantodea > Hymenopodidae > Hymenopus > Hymenopus coronatus. Next base: position 149,217,484 of record CM060890.1, read on the forward strand.
GGCGTTGGGCTAGTACTATTTTCAGGAGCACGATCCTGCCGTTTCCGCACTGTCCCTCTGGCAGTGGCGGCAGAATCCTCCTGGTCCATCTCCTCCACAAGGGAGGTCCCTTTTTCAAGAGCAAATTTCGGTCCGAGAAGTTCGAACCGATTGGATGTGCTGATCGGCGAAGACGGCCGTCGCCGATTCACGCCCTCCTCCCCAGATGACCCTTCAGAGGAGGATACACGTGTGGAGTTGCGTGTACTTTTCTTACCCTTAGATGAATTGGTAATAGATTGCACATTCTCCTTCAAGAAGTCTTGTCGTACATACTTGGTCTTAAACTGTTTTTCCGGGGCAGAAGACGTGAATTTACCAGCTTTAGTTCCCGAGGTCGAGGCTTTGGGTGACAAGTGTGCAGGACTATTCTGTAAGCTGGCGGATTTGGCAGATGTTGATACCAACTTGGGTGTAGGTGCCGAAGGCTTTGGCAGCGCTTGGGCTAAAATAACCTTTTCCGCAATTGTAGCCCCGTTCATATCGCCGGTCTGTGTTGCGATTTCCCGACGCGGTACCGGTTTAGCTGCAACTGAGCTATAGGTACCGGACCTCGGGGCAGAGGGTTGGCGGAGTCGCAGGAGCTTCCGGGCTTCCAAGAAGGACACCTTCTCTTTCACCCGTATCTCCTGGATCGCTCGTTCCTCTGCAAAACGGGGGCAGTCTCGGGAACTAGATGGGTGTTCCCCGTTACAGTTCACACACGATGGAGCTGAAGCACAAGCCCCATCGTGGGAGATGTCACCGCAGTGGACGCAGGTGGACTTGCCGATACACAACTCACTAGTGTGACCAAAACGTTGGCAATTAAAGCACCTCAGCGGATTGGGTATATAAGGCCTAACTTCGATGGCTTCATACCCTGCCCTAATCTTTTGAGGGAGGTCAACCCGATCAAAAGTAAGAAACAGGGTACGAGTAGGCAGGAATTCACCGTTGATCTTACGTTGTACCCGATAAACAGATGAGACACCCTGAGTCGCAAGATTTTCTTGGATCTCCTCAATAGACAAACCGTCCAACGCGCGGGTTGTTACTACACCGCGGGAGGAGTTCAGCGACTTGTGCACCTCGACCTTCACTGGATAGCTGGCTAACATGGTGGCTTTAAGTATCCTTGTAGCTTGCGAGGCGGAGTTAGCTTCGACAAGAAGTGTACCATTGCGAGCTCGAACGCAGGATTTAACCGGACCAGCAATGGCATCGAGACCCTTTTGGATAGTAAAAGGGCTCACCGTAAGGAACTTCTTACCTTCCTCTGTCCTATGAAAAACCAAGTAGCGAGGACCACATGACTCGACTACTTCCTGTCCAACGTCTTTATTTGCATTAAGGGGTTTTAGTTTTGGTGCCATAGAAAAAATGGTATAAATTCATCCCCCAGTGTTCCCCACCCACCACGGAGCCCAACGAGGGGTCACCCCACTGGGGTGACAGGGCTACACAGGGGATATAGCGGGCTCGCCGTCCCACTCACCCTGGAGTTCGGTGTAATACCTAGTCCTGGCCGATTGACTAGGGGTGGGTTAGTCCCTAGCCTCCCGTTTAGGCAAATCAGAAACCAAAGCGGTGTATTAGGCTGCGCACCCTCCCCAGTTACTGAAAGACAGAAGCCCAGGCTCAGGTACGCAACCCTCAACCAACCAGGATATTCCTTTTCACCGACACGGGTCTCCACGTACGGCCTACACGTGGGTGGGCATTTTGATCTTCTGACTCCCTCACCACTCTGAGGTTGCCCATAGAGGGAGTCAAGGTGGCTCGGGACCCCGGGTGCGCCTAACCCGTACCTACCGTAGTAGGCCCCTGGGGGGATAATGATTTAGGATCAATATCTTACGCCACTTCCTACATTACGCAATCTTCTATTTCTTAAATCCCACAACATTTTCTTTTTGTTACTTTCACCTTGACTGCAGTCAGGTTTAATGGCACCTCTACTCGCTCCCATACACACTATGGCAGCATCCTATCTCTCGCTTTACAACCGGGGTGCACCCGGCGCAGCATTGTACATTGTTACTGCGTGGAGTGGAATGCCTTTTTCCTCTCTACGGTAAAAATAAAATCCAGTAATTCCTCATCCTGATGATGGGGGACATGTTCACTCCCGAAACGTGAGACTCCACATCACTTGAAGCCCGAGAACACTTAAAGTAAAGTGTTAATGTTAGCCTTCAGTAGTTCAAGTTTTACAGTGCCATCTCATTACACTTGTGTACGAGGATGTTCAAAAGAAAAGGTACGAAACGCCTTAACAACCAAACCGGTTGAAATTTGTATATGCCGCTTTGGGATAACGTAGTGCGACATCTAGGGACACGAATATAGCTTCCGGCCTGGTTGTGCGCATGCGCGGGTGCCCGCACATGACGCAGAAGAGAAGCAAGCTTTTGCGTGTTCCGTCCAATTGTCGTGGCAGTGCGTATGAGGACATCATGGCGTTAGATATTGCAAAATTCGACAATTGAGGAACAGTAATCGGATGATCACCATATACCGGGGAGACTGTGTGTCCGACAAGTCAATGAGAAGGTGGAGTGCCCGTTTTCGCGAAGACTAGGAGTATCTGAGTGATGACCCAAGACCAGGCCAGGAAAAATCCACCAGGTGAGAAGTGATCGGCGTGTCACAATGCTAATGTTGGCAGTGATGGTGCGGGCCAGCGTTGGAACATTGTGGACAATTGTGCGCGAAGGTTGGGTCACCGGAACGTGTGTGCGCAGTGGGTTCCGAAGAAACTCAGCGAACCGCAGAAGGAAGTGCGTATGGGGCTAGGACTACAACACCTGTTCCGGTATCATGAAGACCCTGCTTTCCTGGAGCGGATTGTCGCTGGTGACGATAGCTGGTGCCATCACTTCCAGCTAGAGACAAAGCGGGACAGCATCCGTCTTCACCTTCCCCTAAAACATTTAAGACAAGGTGATGCCTATCGTCTTTTTCGACGACCGAGGTCTGATACTCATCGAATTCCTACACCATGATAAAAGCATTAACAGTGACGTGTACTGTGAGACACTCCGGAGCCTACACAAGTCCATCAAGAGCAAACGGCCTGGGCGGCTCACACAAAGTGTACTGGGAGCAGCTTGAGCATCCGCCCTACCGCCCGGACATGTCGCCCTGTGACTTCCATCTGTTTGGTCCGCTCAAAAAACATCTCACACTTCAACTCGGTCGATGAACTGAAGGACACAGTAGAGGACTGGCTCCTGTCACAGCCAAGGGAATTCTGGGAATCTTTCGGCTCGTTAAACAGTGGGATAGTTGTGCTCAGGCCTCTGGTGATTACTTTTGAATAAAGATTTTAATTATACCCACAGTGTCGTTTCGTACCTTTTCATTTGAACACCCTTCGTACAATGTACTTAGCACACAGAGAAAGAACTTTATTGCAACCAAAAATCTGATACCAACATTTCACCGGAAATACATGTTTTAGGATCCCCTGAATAAAAGTTTTAGTGTCTGGCAAGGAAGCGACTCATAGACTTTCATAAAATTCCCTTCCTACCCAAACTACGCTTTACATGGAACGTAAATTCTATTTTCTAAAAAAAAAAAAAAAAAAAAAAAAGGCCTGAACGATTTTGATTAAAATATCGCATATTAAAGATCCTTACATGGCAAACAAAATGTTTCAAGAGACGAGTAGCATTTCTAGCAGAAGATGTGTTTGCTGCACTAATTTGTGAGCGATCGCTCCAAAGTGACACCAGCTTTGTTTCTGTTAAACTCGCCTGAACCCGACAGTTTTTCTTGCAGGTGGTACAGATCATGCTTGAAGTAAACTTTACAGTTAAGTGACGCACCTCACTCAGAAATTGCGTTCCGAAGTCCCGGCAGACGGCGCGGGAGTAGCGAAGGGGAGAAACGCCGCGAATGGGTTACCGTATAATATAACGACCCTATACTTGAAACTTTTCTCATACGGAATTTTATGAACTGCTTGCCATGCAAAGAAAGGAATTTCAATCGCATTGCAACAACTTTTAAAACATTTGACTGTTGGTTTATTCTAGTGTATTCCCTTATTTCACTTCTACTTATAGGGAACTAAGTAATAAGACCGTTTCTGTTAATGTACAAACTGAGACTTTCACGGCCGGCGTCTTGAATAATGAAAGTATTTTCCGGGCTTGCAGGCCGTGGTCCATTGGGTCTTGAAGTTGGCGACGTTTCGCCAAGGGCTGCGCTTGGCATCTTCCTAGGTGATGTGTGGCAATACGATTAAAATAACATGAAAGGCATACTAGACGAGGTCATATGGAAAAATCTGCAGTAGCAGAACACTCTTTATTATTTGGACATGACATTAGTTGTAAAGACACTGAACTTCTCTCTTGCACCGTTAAGTATCATGCCCGTTTACATAGGGAGGCAATAGAAATATACAAACATGGAAATAACTTTATTAGCAAGGAAGAAGCTATGTGCCTTAACAAGACGTGGATGCCTGTACAGGAAAGACAGTCCACAAATGCATGCGGGCCAATCACAGCACAGGGAGTAACAGGCTCCGCCCACCGGCCATGTATATAAGCGCGACAATTCATTCATTCGAGCTATGACCAGCCACCGGAGCTTCTTCGACTCGACAAGATGGCAAAGAAGAGACAGCGCAGAGCCGCCGCTGCTAAGTCAGCATCCGACGCCTCTTCCCCGGCAGCCGCCGAGGAAGCAGCAGCTCCGTCGCCACCGTTCGCGGCAAGCCTTGCTTCGCCACCGCAGTTGAAGCCATCGCCCCGGTTCAGTGCCTAGGTACGGAGGGTCCCTCCGGACCTTTCCACCCCGCATCTGCTCACCACCGTGCAGTCACGGTGGCCTTATTGCTTGAGGGCCACCCGCATATACTGCGACCGGGGGCCAACGCCACTTGTAGTGTGGAAATTCAGGTCCAGGCCGAATTGGAAGTGCTTTGGCGCAAGGTCTGCTCCTCGCCGCCGCGGTGCCACTACTGCGGTACCAACAACACCACCGCCGACCGTACTGGGCACGATCTCCGCCGTCGCCGCCGGTTCTGTGCCACCTGTCGTGGCACAGGACACTTCATCGGGCAAGACCAGTGCCCTCTCTACCCATGAAGTGGAACTTCATCACCACCTCCCGCCCGCCGAACCACACCACCGCAGACTACAAACGCCGAGACAACACCACCTGCACCCTCAACAGACGCAGCGACGCTTGACGCCATTCAGGACCTCCACGCAAAGATCCTGAACGTCGGCGCTCGCTTAGCTGCCCTTGAAGAAACGTGCAGTGGCATCACCCAGAAGGCTTGAACTTCAAGCTTCAAACACCGCAGTCACCTGCACTCTTCAAGCAGCTGCAGCTGATCCATCCACCCAGGTAGACGGCCTCACTAAGCAGTTGAAGCAGGTTCGCCAGAAGCAAGCTCTCCATTCTGCTGACACGTTTCGACTCCGTAAACAGCAGAACATCACCGTTCCTCCTCCTGCCCAGGTTGAGGGGCACGCACCAACAGCGGGTCTTCAGGAGTCGACCACCTGGAAGACGCCTCGGAGCATCGCTGAACACTACCGCAATAGACAAATCCAGTAAGAATTCTTCCTCCATATCTCTCCTCAACGTCCACCTTTTATTTCCTTTCTATCATCACCTTAATTCCCTAGGCTGTAATCAGGTTTCATTGCTGCCAACCTAGACACAACCTTTCACCCGCTCCCACGCAATGTGCGACAGCATCCCACTTTTCACTTACTAACGCGGGTGCCTTAGCGGGACCGCGCCAAGCTATACAGCACGAGTATCTCAGCAAACTACTGTTATAACGTAGAGGGTTTTTTTTAGTGGGTATGCCGCATGAGGAAGCGGAGAGTCCCACATATCCTCCAAGCCATTGCACCTCGGCTGGGGGTTGAATGTGTAATGCATTTTTCCCCTCCACAATAAAACAACAACAACAACAACAAAACGGATCACCTATGAAGATGCCAAGTGCAGCTCTTGGCGAAACGTCGGGAACTTCAAGACCCAATGGACCACGGCCCACAAGCCCGGAAAATACTTTCTTTATTCGTTTCTGTTAATGTTTATCTGGATTACCATGAAGTAGGTACACAAATAATGATTTTATAAATGTGAGTATTGTGTTTGTTATTGCAGACGCTGTACACGAAGATAACAAGCTACAGGAACCTGCATTATCCCATATTTGAGAACCTCAATCCCGCTGGATACTACACAGTGACAACGAGTAGTCCATTGCCTTTAAGAGTACGCCTGACTTCCTTTAGCATTCGTGATCCAGACTACCAGGTGGAGAGTTCTTTGTCCTCTACCCCAATGAGCGTCAGTCTTCATGGCAGATTCAGCTGGGCCTTCTCTCTTAGTCGGGAATCCTGCATACGAGGATCCTGTGTGTATCACGTGTTTGCCAAGTATTCCATCACACTTCCAGATCCAGCATATCTCTATGTGTACGCCTTGGTAAGTGCGCTATGTTAATTCACATCTGATAAAACCTTGAGGAAAACAAAAATGTAAACTTCATTGGATAGCTCAAAGAATATCATCTTAATACTTTTTGGTTTTCCAAAATAAGACAAATTGGCTTTTTATGTTTTCGTAAACTTCCACGGCCAATACTAATATTATCTTGGTCCAAGGTTTCCGGTGTAGACCGCGTCTTGAAGCCAAAATCCACCAACGTTTCGCCCATCTAATGATGAAGCTTCCTCAGGGCTAACTGCGTCTTGTCAGCAGCAACGAGTTGACGTTGGAGGGAGGCATGCCTCCTTCCGTCTGCTTCCAGTTCAGGGCTAGACCCTCTACTGGAGGTGAAGGGGTTTTTATTGAGGGACGGGAATAGCGGGAAGATGATATGGTGGAGGATATTCGAATACGGAGGGAAAGTGCAGAAATTGCAGTATTATGTAGGGATTACTCGTCTAGACCGCGGATTAGGACGTTGAAGTTATTTGGAAGGTTTTTAAAGAAGGATCGGAATAGGCGCAGGATATGATTCATCAGGGTCGGGATGTTCAGATCCTGACGGATTATGCGGTTTGGAAGGTACCATTGGGAGTTGGTGGCTATTCGCAGATAACGGGATTGCAGGGTTTCAAGGCGGTCTAGGTGAGTTCTCGCGGCGACGTCCCAGACTTCGCAGTGCATCTTGTCCTTTTTTTTTCGAGTGGAGTGGAAAAGCCCAGTCTACCGGCGACAGAGGGGATAACTCTGCCAAGTGTGGGGGTCGCCATAAACTGACAATACTCACTAAAAAAAACACTCCACCGGAGAGAATTCTGGTGTAGGAATGCAGCAGTATCGCTTGTTGCACCTGCGGATTCAAGGAGCGGGTGTTATAGCTGGCCAGAGGCCATAGCCAGGAGAGAGTGAAAGCCAGGACGCAAACATGGCCGGAGCCCTGACTGCGCCCTTGGAAGATTTGTGGTGAGGATTACATACATATTACATGTGTATATATCTGCAGCCCTGTAACAAAAGGGACATAGTCAGTATAACATTTGCTGCCCTTTCGGGCAAAATCGGTGTATTTCGTTGTGTCTGCAGCCCTGTAACATATGGACAGAGTCATTTAAAATATTTTATTTTGTATATATTCTAAGCTAGTTATATTTTTACAATAACTGCTGCCCTGTCTGGCGTAGTTATTAGTTGTGTTCAGCCCTGTAAGAGAAAGGACGTAGTCATTTAGTAGAGACTTCATTGGTTTCTCGTGGCCTACCTGAGTGGTCACCCATTCAAGTGATGGCCACGCCCAACGCTGCTTAACCTGTAATAAAACATTATTCTAAGCACAAATTAGTTACATTCTATTCGCTTTATACAAGAGAAGGTCCCTTAGTGATCTGCCAGGTCGCCGTAAAGTGGGGGTCCCTCATACCCCCAGGCCCGCCTTGACTCAGAAAGCAAGGACTTCAAGGGCCACCAAACTAATGCCGTAGACACATTCATGGGTAATTTTATTATGGAATTCTTACTAGCGATTCTAAATATTCTTGTACATTTAAATAGGTTTCCCCCAGGCCGAGGGTTCTGTCAAATAGAGAGAGCGGTCTCTTGTGTTTGTTATTTTCTGCTTCATAGGTGCCTAGTTCTTGTAATAGTTCATTATTGTTCCTTACTTTACGGTTGTACAGGTTGTAACTTTGGCTTTTTGTGAACTGCTCAATTGAGTGCAGTTTTATCTCCTCATGGAGGAGATAAGCCGGTGCTACTGGGAGTTTTTTGGCAATTATTCTATTCTGGAGTGTTTGTAGTTTATGTATGTGCGTTTTTGCAGTGTAGCCCCATACAGGAGATGCATACATAATTATCGTTCTTAATAGTATTTTATATAGGGTAATTCCCATGTTTAATTTTAATTGGCTATTGAGATTGATGATGGGATATAGTATATTTAGTTGACCATTAGCCTTGGCTCTGACCTTAGCTATAGGCCTACTCCAGGTTAGGCCTTGGTCCATGACAAGACCTAAGTAGGTCACTTGATCTTTCCACTCGATAATTTCGCCTTGGTAGTTAAGCGGTTGCAGCATGTTTCTGCCTTTGCGGTGCTATATTCCTTTAGTGAAGAATATAGCCTGTGTCTTCCTCGCATTTACTTTAATTCTCCACTTCTTGAACCATGGTTCAAATGAGTCTAAAGCATTTTGTAGGCGAAAGTGTAAAATTCGTGGCTGAGTGGATTGTGTGGCTATATCAGTGTCATCTGCGTATATGTATTTGTTGGTTCTTACCAATTCTGGCATGCCATTTATGTATAAATTGAACAATGTTGGTCCCATGATACTTCCCTGTGGAACTCCTGCTCGGATTTGTTTGGAGCTTGAGACTGCATCGTCTACTGAGGTGTGAAATCGTCGGTCATAGAGGTAGTCCCTAATTAGGGCTATAGCAGTGTCAGGAAATTCGTAGACTTTCAGTTTTCTGAGTAGCCCTGCATGCCATACTTTATCGAAGGCACGTTCAGTATCTAAATAGAGGGCACCTGTGTATTTGTTTGTGTTGAATCCTTTGGTGATCTGCTCCGTTATTCTTAATAGTTGTAGCGTGGTAGAATGATTTGCTCGAAATCCGAACTGTTCAGGGATAAGTATATTTTGTCTGTGCAGGTGTGAATTTATTCACTTCAGTATCCCTTTTTCTAATACCTTGCTCATCGTATTTAATAGGCTGATCGGCCTGTAGTTAATCGGTAGTGCTATATTTTAGTTTGCTTTTGGGAAAAGTAGGATTTTTGCCTTTTTCCATGCAGGTGGAAACCTGCCGTGTTCGAACGTGTAGTTGAATATTTGGTAAGCAATGTTACTGCCCTTTTGGGTAAATTCTTTAGTACCACATTTGGTATCTTGTCTGGGCCTGGCAGGTGTTTTATAATCCAGCTTATTTCTCCTGCATTTGTTGTGTGTTCTTCTCTGACCTAAGATTTGGCTCCATCTTCGACTTCTTGAATGAAATCGTCTTTCCCGTTCGCGGGTTAGGGAGAAAATACCTCCACTAAAGTGACCGCAAACGCTACGGCCTTAGTCTGGGGGGTCTCTGCTATGGTGTTATTAATTTGTAGTTGCGGTATATTTGTGAGTGTGCGCGTTAAACATTTCGCAATTCGCCATACTGTGTTTTGTTGGGGTTGAGATTTTCGAGCGTGTCGTTCCATTGATTTCTAATATAGGTCCTGGCCCTGTTATTTGCTAGTTCGCGCGCATGATAATATTCGGTTCAATGTATTAGATTCCTAGTTCTCTGTCATTTTCGCCTGGCTTTATTTTGAGCTTTTTGCATCTCTTTTACGTCCTGGGGATATCTGGCAATAATCGTGTATTGTCTTTTTAAGGGTCCGCATGCATTAATGGTTGTATTTATGACCTGTTCTAGTTTGTGGATCGCTTAGTTTCGTCCTTCGTCTTTCTGGTCCAGCTGGCGTTCCTTCTTTTATACTGTAGCTGGGACATGCCAGGTACCATCTTCCTGTGTTGCTATTGGTTGTCGTTCGGCCAATGGATTGGCTCGCTGGTAGCAGGGTAGAATGATTTTCTTAGCAGAGAAAGTGTTCAAGTTTTTTTTCCATTGTCTCTGTTAGCTTTATGTTCTTTAAATATTTCAATGCTCTCGCGTTTAATGCGGTGTTTATAATCTTCGCATGGTACAACTAATTTCATGTTGTCAAAATCAATACAATGACCAGTTTCAATAGCATGTTCGGATAGAGGCTGGTTGTTTCTGATATGCTCTTTTCGTCGAGTGACTGCCGATCTGGCCTGTATTGCAATCACATGTTATTTTAAAAATCCTTGGGTTAGATGGTCTGAGGGTGGATTGTAGCTTCCTGACCGAGCTGTACCGAGTTTGAGTAGAACCTTGCCAGTGGTGCCCTGAACAAAAGGAAGACGGAACCATCTTTTTCTGTACTTTTTTGGCATTCTTTCCCCAGCATTTTATATCCGTTTTTACGTTCTCTACCCTTATTATGTACATGGTGTACAGAGAAGATTGCACTCCACCCAAAAATTCGATACCGAGATTTCACCGGAAATATATGTTTTAGGGACCCCTTTAACTAAAAAAAAAGCATTTTCACAAAAAGGTCTGTGTATGTGTGTGTCCATGAGACCGTGTGTCAGTGTGTCCGTGTTCCCCAGTTTCTGTGAACACGATAACTAAAAAACGAAATGTCGGTAAAATACCAAACTTGGCATTGAAATTTATTATCTTCCAGGGATGCGACACGAAAATTTTCAAGAAACTCCCCCACCCCCAGCTACCCATTATATGGAACTTTTTTCGAAACTTTTGATTTTCTCAAAAATGGCTCTTAACGATTTTGATTAAAATATCGCATAATTAAGATATTTACCTGACAAATAAAATGTATATCTTAAATTTTCTGGGAATATTCTCTGAAAACTACTTTATTGTGGATGAATTTTACGAAATTTTGCATAACTGCTAAACCATAAGAGATGGACAAAAACGTACAACACAAAAAATGTAGAGTACATTAAAACACACGATTTATGTTATATACACTGTTTTTCGTGGAGTTGATCGTTTTTGAGATATTTCTTGCTTTTGGTTTCAGCTGTGAAAAACTATACCTTTCTCATACAGGAATTTGGCAACTCCTGTCCATACAAACAAAGCAACATCAGTCACATAGCAACCAGCTTTTGACTATCACTTTAACCTATGCTACTCCCTTATTTCACTTCTACTTACAAGGAAGCAAGTAATAAGACTATTTCTGCTAATTTTGTCTCAATTAGCATAAACTAAATAGTAGCATAAGCTTTTTAACAATAATTTGCTGCAGAGATGTAGAGAAAGTCATGTGAATGGAACATATAAGTTTTTTTTTATTTTCGGATCTGTATAAGTACCTACTTTTCGGACGATAATACGCAGTTATGCTTTTGAAATAAAAGTAATAATAAAGGTCTTATTCTCTACATGACGCCTGTATTCCACATATCTCACTCTGTTTTGAAGCACAACAAAAAGACTTGATCATTTTCTCAGTTGGTGGGGGCCCAAAATGTCTTTCTCCTGCCCTATTACCGTGCTCACAACTTCTAATTTGTATACAGCACTGTATGAGAATGTCTTCTGTTATCATATACAGAGCTTCACAGCGGAATACTTGCTGCTACTGAATATAAAAGAGAGGGGCTGTGAGAGGAAAGTTTCCTTTAACCCGTTATAGGACAAAACTGCTATTAGGTCTGTCTGTCATGAAGGTTCATGTGGTGCTTTATGCTATGCTGAACCTTAAGTGTACAGTCCACAAGGCTCACATTCCCTTGCTAATGAATAGTTGGATCTAACGGTAAACTTACCTGGTTTTCATATGTGAACTTTGGACCATAAGAAGCACTTGAATTTTAGACAGCATTTTAGAACGAAAAAAGTGCGTTTAAGGTGCGTAAAATACAGTAAATTTGTGATCGCTAAGTTTTCATATGTCATTACATTTATTTAATAAGACACATTTTTATTCAGATTCCTTCACCTCAAGTAAAATAATTTTAACTGAGCATATTTGGAACCCCTTGTTTTAATAAAGCCCATTTGTAATTATCCTGTGTAGAGTTTTGACCAACAAGCGACGCGTATTTGTGACCCACAACTTTTAACTGAAGAGAGACACCACTTACAGGAAGTGCTGAAAGACAACGGATATTCAAAAATCTGATGTTCCATTCACATGACTTTCTCTACATCTCTGCAACAAAATATTATTAAAAAGCTTATTCTTCTATTTACTTTATGCTAATCGAGAAAAAATTACCAGAAATAGTCTTATTATTTGCTTCCTTTTAAGTAGAAACGAAATAATGGAGTACCATAAGTTAAAGTGATAGTCAAAATCTAGTTGCTAGGTGACTGAAGTTCCTTTGTTTGTATGGACAGCAGTTGACAAATTTCTGTGTGAGAAAAGTGTGTTTCTTAAAGCTGAAACAAGCAACATCTCAAAAACTATCAACTCCGCGAAAAACAAAAGTATATAACATTAACTGTGTGTTTTAACGTGCCCTACATTTTTGGTGTGGTAAGTTTTTTGTCCATTTCATACGATAAGATGATAATGGTGTTTATGGGCGCTCAACTGCCGAGGTCATAAGCGCCCTTATGATTAAAACTTGGCAATAAGTAAAAGAGCTAACACAGTTGAAACGGAAGTAACAGAACGGTCCAGTACTCTAAACAGAGCTGGATATAAAACTCCATCTAAAATCAACACATTAAAATTAAAAGAGTTTAAAAAAAACTGCTATCACACTAAAACGTCAAGGTAAAAGAAAGTTTTGCTAAAATTTTAAAAACCCTGTCCACTGCTCTTGGGTCATCTGCCAGGACCTCAGCAAGAGAGGCCGGCATGCCCATAGATGACCGAATGTGTGCCAGGTGACCACACTCCAGCAACACATGACGAACTGTCTGTGCCTCCCCACAGAGCGCACAGACAGGAGCAGGTTCACGTTTAAAAAGGTAACTGTGCGTAAAAATACAGTGGCCAATTCTTAGCCGAGCTAGTACTACCTCCTCCCGGCGGAATAAACGAGAGGAGGTTACCCAGTTGACAGGGAGGTCCTTCACCTCTCGCAGCTTATTACCACGGAGAGCCGATCACTCCGCATGCCAAGTCGAAAAAACGGCCTCCGTACAGCCACTCTAAAATCTTCTGCTGTTGAATGGGTAATCGTATCACTGGGCGCTGTGACTGCCGATTTCGCTGCCAAATCCGCCGTGTCATTCCCTGGCAAGCCAACGTGTCCAGGAATCCATGCGCACTCCACATTAAAACCAGAAGCGTGCAAAAAGTGGAGAACGTCCTGGATGCGCTGCACCAAAGAATGGTAATTGTACAGCTCACGAATGCTCTGAAGGGCACTAAGGGAATCACTAAGAATAAGGCAGTCACCTAATTTTCGACGTCGAATATACAGAAGGGCTTGATAAATAGCATATAGCTCGGCAGAATATATAGATGTGCAACTAGGCAAACCGTAAGTAGAAGTTGCGGTGCCAGTGACAAAGGCACATCCAACACCGTCGGAGCTCTTACTACCATCGGTGTAAATACAAATACGGCCGTTGTATTTGGATAAAAATTCTAAAAAGCAACGACGAATACTATCAAGAGGCGTAACAGATTTCCCGTACAGCGTCATCCCGAGATCGACATGGGAGCTAGCGCGTAACCAAGGGGGGTGTATACTCTCTCCCTTAGATAACAGCCGAGGAATGACAACATGGTGCTGGCGTAGAAGCTCACGGAAACGAAAACCTGCTGGCCTGGGGCTCAGAGAGCGGAGGCAGTATCGCTCGTGCAGCTCAGGGGAGAAAAACGCGTGATAAGTTGGATGCCCAGGCATACACTTCAGCCCACAGCCATAATTAGCAAGCAGGACATCACGCCGACAACGCAGAGGAGGTTCTCCCGATTCGGCGTAGAGGCTAACAACTGGGCTCGTTGGAAAAGCTCCAACGGCCACACGGATGCCCTGGTTATGGACTGTGTCTAACCTTCTGAGCACTGAAGGTCGAGCTGAAGAATACACAATGCTGCCATAGTCCAACTTCGAACGAATCACAGCACGATAAATTCGGAGCAATGCCGTCCGATCCGCACCCCAAGATTTGCCACTTAGTATCCGTAAAAGATTTAGAGAACGGTCACATCGTGCTCTAAGCTGTGCCATTTGTGGTGCCCAACAAAGTTTCCGATCGAAGATCAAACCAAGGAATCTCGCCTCGTCTGCGAAAGGAAGTAAATCTGGCCCGAGTCGACGAGACGGCGGCATTTGCAACTTACGGCGCCAGAAGTTAACGCAGACTGTCTTCTCAGCGGAGAAACGAAAACCGTGTTTCGAGCTCCAAGCATAGAGATTGTCCAAACACCGCTGGAGACGGCGTTCCAAAAACGGTGTACGCTGAGAGAAGTACAGAAGATGGCAAAGTCGTCCACGAATAAACAGGAAGAGACACCTTGAGGCACACATAGTGATATGGAATTTATCGCAATAGCAAATAGAGTCACGCTGAGTACCGAGCCCTGCGGCACTCCGTTCTCTTGAATGAAATTGTTAGAAAAAACCGAGCCCACCCTCACTCGAAAAACGCGGTCCCGCATAAACTCCTGAATGACCAACGGTAGGCGTCCACGTATGTTCCAGTTGTGCAGAGAACGCAATATTCCCGCCCGCCAACACGTGTCGTAGGCCTTCTCGAGGTCAAAAAATATCCCAACTGTGGGGCTGTTCTTAAGAAACCCGTCCATAATGTGAGTTGACAGAGAGACAAGGTGGCCAGCAGTTGAACGTCGTCGTCGAAAGTCACACTGGATGTTCGTCAGAAGATTGTGGGATTCCAGCCACCACACCAACCGTCCATTGATCATGCGTTCCATCACATTGCACACGCAACTGGTGAGGGAAATAGGACGGTAACTGGAAGGAAGCTGGTGGTCCTTTCCAGGTTTAAGAATGGGTATGATGGTGGCCTCCCGCCACTTGTCTGGAAAAATGCCATCAACCCAGACACGATTATAGACCTCGAGTAGGAAATCTTTGCCATCAGGAGAGAGATGTTGCAACATTTGGACGTGGATACCATCTGGACCTGGTGCTGAGTGTCGTGAAGAGGAGAGTGCATTGTCTAGCTCTGCCAGGGTGAAAAGGCGATTATAATCCTCAAGGTTGCCAGAAAGAAACGAGAATTCTTGAGATTCCACCTGATTCTTAACTGTAAGAAACTCAGGGGAATAATTGCCTGAGCTAGACTCCTGAGCGAAAGCACTGCCTAAAGTATTCGCCACGTCAAATGTATCAACAACAGCTCCGGTAGGTGTTTTGAGACCGGCGATGGGCATATGGTTCGGTTTCCCAGCCACACGTCTTAACTTATCCCATACGACAGAGGAAGGTGTATGTCGATTAAAGGAACCCACGAATTTATTCCATGACATCTTTTTGCTATCCTTAATAACCCGTCTAGAATGTGCACGCATCCGTTTATAGTGTATCAGTTTATCCAGTGTAGGAAAACGCTGGAAAACCCGTAGAGCTCGTCTGCGAGCGCGAATAGCATCCCGACAGTCATCGGTCCACCAAGGTACCGGAAATCGACGGCTGTAGCCAGTCGAACGCGGAATGAATTGCTCAGCAGCAGAAAGAATGGTCCCTGTGAGATGTTCGACCAAGTGGTTCGCAGAGTCGTGCTCTTCGTAACTAAATTTAGCCAAGTGGGAGTACAGTTCCCAGCTGGCGTGGTCTAGGCGCCAACTAGGTAAACGGGTGTAACATACAACGGGTGTCAAGACACTAATACGAAGGAAAGTGGTCACTAGAATGCAAATCCGAGATGATATTCCAGCATAAGGTGACTGCTAGCTGAGGGGAACAAATTGCAATGTCAATGTGTGAAAAACTATGAAATGCGTCAGAAAGAAAGCTGGGCCATCCCGTGTTCAAGAGAGCAAGATTCTGACTATCCAAGAAGTCTTTAAGTAGCGTACCTCTCGCACAAGCCCGAGGAGAGCCCCAAAGAGGGTGATGGGCATTCACGTCGCCTACCAATAAAAAGGGTAGTGGCAACTGCGAAATGAGGTGTTCTAAGTCGCTCTGCGAGAGGTCCGCAGATGGAGGCAAATAGATACTGCAAATGGTGAATCAAGCGGAGGGTAGCTTAATGCTGACAGCAACGGACTGGATTGCAGATAGTATGGGTACGGGGTTGCGAATATATCATCTCGAATAAGCATCATAGTGCCCCCATGTGCCGGGACACCGTCCTCCGGGGATAAATCACATCGTACGGAGGAGTACTGCCTGATGGTAACGGTGCCCTGTGGACGGAGCTTCGTCTCTTGTAAGCATACAGCCAAGGGTTCATGCTGGCGCAGCAACAAGTCAAGCTCTGGTCGATGTGGTCGAATTCCGCGTATGTTCCAATGGAGGATAGCCATTGGGTATATTATGGGATAAGTTTCAAATCGAAAGACGCTTCTGCAGATTGGGATTAGCTGGTCGGTTCAATTTGTTCTTCTTAGGCGTTGGGCTAGTACTATTTTCAGGAGCACGCTCCTGCCGTTTCCGCACTGTCCCTCTGGCAGTGGCGGCAGAATCCTCCTGGTCCATCTCCTCCACAAGAGAGGTCCCTTTTTCAAGAGCAAATTTCGGTTCGAGAAGTTCGAACCAATTGGATGTGCTGATCGGCGAAGACGGCCGTCGCCGATTCACGCCCTCCTCCCCAGATGACCCTTCAGAGGAGGATACACGTGTGGAGTTGCGTGTACTTTTCTTGCCCTTAGATGAATTGGTAATAGATTGCACATTCTCTTTCAAGAAGTCTTGTCGTACATACTTGGTCTTAAACTGTTTTTCCGGGGCAGAAGACGTCGTGAATTTAGCAGCTTTAGTTCCCGAGGTCGAGGCTTTGGGTGACAAGTGTGCAGGACTATTCTGTAAGCTGGCGGATTTGGCAGATGTTGATACCAACTTGGGTGTAGGTGCCAAAGGCTTTGGCAGCGCTTGGGCTAAAATAACCTTTTCCGCAATTGTAGCCCCGTTCATATCGCCGGTCTGTGTTGCGATTTCCCGACGCGGTACCGGTTTAGCTGCAACTGAGCTATAGGTACCGGACCTCGGGGCAGAGGGTTGGCGGAGTCGCGGGAGCTTCCTGGCTTCCAAGAAGGACACCTTCTCTTTCACCCGTATCTCCTGGATCGCTCGTTCCTCTGCAAAACGGGGGCAGTCTCGGTAACTAGATGGGTGTTCCCCGTTACAATTCACACAGGATGGAGCTGAAGTACAAGCCCCATCGTGGGAGATGTCACCGCAGTGCACGCAGGTGGACTTGCCGGTACACAGCTCACTAGTGTGACCATAACGTTGGCATTTAAAGCACCTCAGCGGATTGGGTATATAAGGCCTAACTTCGATGGCTTCATACCCTGCCCTAATCTTTTGAGGGAGGTCAACCCGATCAAAAGTAAGAAACAGGGTACGAGTAGGCAGGAATTCACCGTTGATCTTACGTTGTACCCGATAAACAGATGAGTCACCCTGAGTCACTAGATTTTCTTGGATCTCCTCAATAGACAAACCGTCCAACGCGCGGGTTGTTACTACACCGCGGGAGGAGTTCAGCGACTTGTGCACCTCGACCTTCACTGGATAGCTGGCTAACATGGTGGCTTTAAGTATCCTTGCAGCTTGCGAGGCGGAGTTGGCTTCGACAAGAAGTGTACCATTGCGAGCTCGAACGCAAGATTTGACCGGACCAGCAATGGCATCGAGACCCTTTTGGATAGTAAAAGGGCTCACCGTAAGGAACTTCTTACCTTCCTCTGTCCTATGAATAACCAAGTAGCGAGGACCACATGACTCGACTACTTCCTTTCCAACGTCTTTATTTGTATTAAGGGGTTTTAGTTTTGGTGCCATAGAAAAAATGGTATAAATTCATCCCCCAGTGCTCCCCACCCACCACGGAGCCCAACGAGGGGTCACCCCACTGGGGTGACAGGGCTACACAGGGGATATAGCGGGCTCGCCGTCCCACTCACCCTGGAGTTCGGTGTAATACCTAGTTCTGGCCGATTGACTAGGGGTGGGTTAGTCCCTAGCCTCCCGTTTAGGCAAATCAGAAACCAAAGCGGTGTATTAGGCTGCGCACCCTCCCCAGTTACTGAAAGACAGAAGCCCAGGCTCAGGTACGCAACCCTCAACCAACCAGGATATTCGTTTTCACCGACACGGGTCTCCACGCACGGCCTACACGTGGGTGGGCATTTTGACCTACTGACTCCTTCACCACTCTGAGGTTGCCCACAGAGGGAGTCAAGGTGGCTCGGGACCCCGGGTGCGCCTAACCCGTACCTACCGTAGTAGTTCCCTGGGGGGGGGCGCATTTCATACGGTTTAGCAGTTTTGCAAAATTCCGTAAAAATCATCCAGAATGAGGTTATTCTCAGAAAATTCAAGATATACATTTTATTTGTCAGGTAAATATCTTTAATATACGATATTTTAATCAAAATCGTTAAAGCCATTTTTGAGAAAATCAAATTTTTTGAAAAAGTTCCATGTAAAGGGTAGTTTGGGGTAAGGAGATTTTCTTGGAATTCTTCATGTCGCATCCTTGGAACATATCAAACTTAAATACCAAGTTTGGTATTTAACTAACGGTCTTTTCATTTTTGAGCTATGCTGTCCACACACACAGACACACTACACGGACATTTTTCTAAAATTGTTTTTCTTTATTCAGGGGGACCCAAAACATGTATTTCCGGTGAAATCTCGGTATTGAATTTTTGGGTGAATTACAATACCTTCTCTATACACTATGTACCTAGTACGTGTACAGAGAGTAAAAAAGAAAAACAGCACTAGCAATCTAGCTTTAAATTACTTACCATATTAAGAAGTAATAAAGCTTTACATAATTACCAGCTCTATAAAGTATGGCGGTTTCATCAGTCAAAGTAGTGCATTTTTCGTTTCTCCATACACAAAACTTTTTCGTTAACATATATTGTTTTTTTCTGCAATTAATCAACTCTCAGCACTCTTGTCTTCGTACAAAATGTCAAGCTGAATATAATCCACATATTCAATGACTTCTATTTTCCTGTAGAACTCTTGCAACAAATGAAACAATATCTGCTTAGCAACCATATAACGCCATACATCAGTGATCTCTGATATAATTATAATTTTTCATTTTGTAAATTTGTTTATAATTTTATGTAATTTAATGCCAAAATTGCACAAAATATTGTATTTAACACGTGCATATACTGATTGTTACGCTCGTAAAACAATCAGTCAGATTGTATTCACTAACTGCACAAATAACTTGGGATAGCATCATGGGGACCGATAGCGGGACAGAATATCAGTTGGCGCAGCATGGTATATAAATGTGATGTGTTGACAATGTAGTGTGTACTACTCGTAATAGAAGGAAAATGGGACAGTGGTAGACTGTGATGTTTTCACTAGCAGTAGAAGGTGATTGAGGTCAACATGAATATCACTGATTTATGGGAACTTACAATTTTAATATTTATACACATTCAATTGCAACAAGTCATCAGCATCATTATCCGTTTCATTTGCTCTCAAGATACATAGATTACAATGCACTACAACATACACTCGTAATGTCTCAAATGTGAATCGTCTCTAATTGGCACGTTAACATGCTTTATATTGTGAGATACTTCGACCCAAATCACAAGATGTGATTGGAACAAAACGGAAATACAACAAATCATCGACTATTGGGTAAGATACTTCATCAGCAATTATTTCCGTACCAACAACTCGTACCAGATTTCGTATTTCACACATTATTGAAAACCCGACAATTTTTTCAAACTCTGTCTTCACATGACCTAAAACAGTTATCACCTGTCTCTGATGAATTGCTTGCACAAGTTCAGTCTCCAAATATGTGTTATTGTTTAGATATGTCTGCAAAGTTCTTCTGTACGAATTGTAAATCTTCATGCAATGCATTTGAAGTAAAAGATTTTACAATTTTGATTGAACAGCATGCATTATCATCACCTGTAAAACAGTATTATACATGGTGATTTATGTAGAGCTGACACATTTCTTTCATTAATTGTTTCAAAACGTGTTATGCTAGCGACAACTTATTATACCTAAATTGTAAAGGAATTTTGGGAGATTATTTACCTCTATAGCAAATGTTGAATATGTCCTCCATCCTGCATAAGGCACAACTCAACACGTCGTACTGGCCACTCGTTGGAGGACTCTGTTGTCAATAGCTTGAATCTCCTTTGTGATGTTGTGCTTCAGACCGTCCAATGTTTGGGGACGTGTGGCGTAAGCCCTATCTTTTAAGTAACCCCATAGAAAGAAGTCCGGTGATGTCAAATCCGGAGATCTCGGTGGCCACAGGTTCCTGGAAACTATCCGGTCGCCTAAGAAATTTGCAATTAGGTTCATGGATTCATTTGATGTATGGCATGTAGCACCATGTTGCTGAAAATATCCTTGACTCAGCTCTATATCGTACTGCATTTTCACGTTGACTACAAGAATAAAATGTCGAAACAGCTGCCAACAATGCAATTAGAAATAAAAGATAAACATTTGCGCATCTAGTGACAAGGAATCGAGCATTCTGCTTAATTTGGTGCTAAAATTGGGTCATTGAAAGAATTTCCAACGGAATAATTAAAGAAAGAAATGTGTCAGTTCTACATAAATTACTCTGTAATATACGACATAGTATACTGCTGCGTCGAGCCACATTCCCCAACGCGTTACTACAGGTTGTTTACATGCGGTTCGTGCAGGTCGGTCTCTACTCGGTAGATATACAACTGGTGTCCCCAACATGCCATCCCAACAAATAACTACAGTATGTACACACCGAAGAGTGTTTCTGATAATGATTTGTCTGATACCTTTAATTATATCTATCAGCTGCCACCTGAATGTTTACATGCTTATTTTTCATTTTTTCGTCCTTAATTACATTTTAAATTATTCTCATATCTCTAGATTTAATTCCTTTTAATTTTAGCATTTCAAACGTTTTTTTCGATTTCGTATTATCAAATGCTTCTTTTTTTTTTCTGTCTATATATGCATTTTATTCCTGCATTTTTTTTGTCTATTATTAGTCTCAGTGCTTGTGTTTTAATGTCTAAAAACTATTAATTAGTTGTTTTCTTCTTTTTTCCAGGATAATGATTTTCGTCCAGTTCCAAAATCAACACAAGCCCGCCTGTACATAGCAACCAGATAATACACTCCATGAGATAACAAGAAACTAAAATGAACATCACAAATTAATGTAAATGGTTTAAATTCTGTAAATACACAATTTATTACATTTATTTTTAAGATTATTTTATTTATTGTTATGGAAAACACAATTCTTTGGTTCATCAGCTACATCTGAAGCAGCTGAATTATCCAAGATTTAGGTGGATACTTTTGGGTTCCGACTGACATTGTCTTTATAAAACACCTCTTCCACCAACAAAGTACAGTGGCAGCATTAGTTCTATACACCTTTTTAGTTGAAGTCTCATTCAAGTTGATTAATTTGCGATAAATTATAGTTATTGATATAATTTATCAAAATATCACTGAGTATTTAACCATCAGACAACATGTCGTGTCAGCGATTTAGAGGTCTTAATAGGGAAGACATAAATTATACTAATAAGATACAAATATAAATGTTAGAAATGGCCAAGGCCACGTTACCAAGAGCTGGTACTCGACCCAGGTAGGAGAGTACCGTTAAGTGAAGGACAATGACCGAGGGTGGTCATAACAAAGTTGTTGAACGAGCGACGTGACTTCGCTTGCTATGGAAGATCCGCGCAGTTAAGAAGTGATATTTGTGTTCACTGTGGAGCCGAATGGACTACATATGGCCGCGACGGAAATAGTGTTAATTTAATATGGTCTAATTCACTTGCTATGGAAGATCCGCGCAGTTAAGATGTGATATTTGTGTTCGCAGTGGAGCTGAACGGGCTTCATATGGCCGTGACGGAAATAGTGTTAATTTAATACGGTCTAATTCACTTGCTATGGAAGATCTGCGCAGTTAAGATGTGATATTTGTGTTCGCAGTGGAGCCGAACGGGCTTCATATGGCCGCGACGGAAATAGTGTTGATTTAATACGGTCTAATTCACTTGCTATGGAAGATCTGCGCAGTTAAAAAGTGATATTTGTGTTCGCAGTGGAGCTGAACGGGCTTCATATGGCCGCGACGGAAATAGTGTTAATTTAATATGGTCTAATTCACTTGCTATGGAAGATCCGCGCAGTTAAGATGTGATATTTGTGTTCGCAGTGGAGCCGAACGGGCTTCATATGGCCGCGACGGAAATAGTGTTAATTTAATACGGTCTAATTCACTTGCTATGGAAGATCCGCTCAGTTAAGATGTGATATTTGTGTTCGCAGTGGAGCTGTACGGAATTCATATGGCCGTGACGGAAATAGTGTTAATTTAATACGGTCTAATTCACTTGCTATGGAAGATCCGCGCAGTTAAGATGTGATATTTGTGTTCGCAGTGGAGCCGAACGGGCTTCATATGGCCGCGACGGAAATAGTGTTCATTTAATGCGGTCTAATTCACTTGCTATGGAAGATCTGCGCAGTTAAGATGTGATATTTGTGTTCGCAGTGGAGCTGAACGGGCTTCATATGGCCGTGACGGAAATAGTGTTAATTTAATACGGTCTAATTCACTTGCTATGGAAGATCTGCGCAGTTAAGATGTGATATTTGTGTTCGCAGTGGAGTTGAACGGGCTTCATATGGCCGTGACGGAAATAGTGTTAATTTAATACGGTCTAATTCACTTGCTATGGAAGATCTGCGCAGTTAAGATGTGATATTTGTGTTCGCAGTGGAGCCGAACGGGCTTCATATGGCCGCGACGGATATAGTGTTAATTTAACACGGTCTAATTCACTTGCTATGGAAGATCTGCGCAGTTAAAAAGTGATATTTGTGTTCGCAGTGGAGCTGAACGGGCTTCATATGGCCGCGACGGAAATAGTGTTAATTTAATATGGTCTAATTCACTTGCTATGGAAGATCCGCGCAGTTAAGATGTGATATTTGTGTTCGCAGTGGAGCCGAACGGGCTTCATATGGCCGCGACGGAAATAGTGTTAATTTAATACGGTCTAATTCACTTGCTATGGAAGATCCGCGCAGTTAAGATGTGATATTTGTGTTCGCAGTGGAGCTGAACGGACTTCATATGGCCGTGACGGAAATAGTGTTAATTTAATACGGTCTAATTCACTTGCTATGGAAGATCTGCGCAGTTAAGATGTGATATTTGTGTTCGCAGTGGAGCCGAACGGGCTTCATATGGCCGCGACGGAAATAGTGTTAATTTAATACGGTCTAATTCACTTGCTATGGAAGATCTGCGAAGTTAAGATGTGATATTTGTGTTCGCAGTGGAGCTGAACGGGCTTCATATGGCCGTGACGGAAATAGTGTTAATTTAATACGGTCTAATACACTTGCTATGGAAGATCTGCGCAGTTAAGATGTGATATTTGTGTTCGCAGTGGAGCTGAACGGGCTTCATATGGCCGTGACGGAAATAGTGTTAATTTAATACGGTCTAATTCACTTGCTATGGAAGATCTGCGCAGTTAAGATGTGATATTTGTGTTCGCAGTGGAGCCGAACGGGCTTCATATGGCCGCGACGGAAATAGTGTTAATTTAATACGGTCTAATTCACTTGCTATGGAAGATCTGCGCAGTTAAGATGTGATATTTGTGTTCGCAGTGGAGCTGAACGGGCTTCATATGGCCGTGACGGAAATAGTGTTAATTTAATACGGTCTAATTCACTTGCTATGGAAGATCTGCGCAGTTAAGATGTGATATTTGTGTTCGCAGTGGAGCTGAACGGGCTTCATATGGCCGTGACGGAAATAGTGTTAATTTAATACGGTCTAATTCACTTGCTATGGAAGATCTGCGCAGTTAAGATGTGATGTTTGTGTTCGCAGTGGAGCCGAACGGGCTGCTTATGGCCGCGACGGAAATAGTGTTAATTTAATACGGTCTAATTCACTTGCTATGGAAGATCTGCGCAGTTAAGATGTGATATTTGTGTTCGCAGTGGAGCTGAACGGGCTTCATATGGCCGCGACGGAAATAGTGTTAATTTAATATGGTCTAATTCACTTGCTATGGAAGATCCGCGCAGTTAAGATGTGATATTTGTGTTCGCAGTGGAGCTGAACGGACTTCATATGGCCGTGACGGAAATAGTGTTAATTTAATACGGTCTAATTCACATGCTATGGAAGATCTGCGCAGTTAAGATGTGATATTTGTGTTCGCAGTGGAGCCGAACGGGCTTCATATGGCCGCGACGGAAATAGTGTTAATTTAATACGGTCTAATTCACTTGCTATGGAAGATCTGCGCAGTTAAGATGTGATATTTGTGTTCGCAGTGGAGCTGAACGGGCTTCATATACCCGTGACGGAAATAGTGTTAATTTAATACGGTCTAATTCACTTGCTATGGAAGATCTGCGCAGTTAAGATGTGATATTTGTGTTCGCAGTGGAGCTGAACGGGCTTCATATGGCCGTGACGGAAATAGTGTTAATTTAATACGGTCTAATTCACTTGCTATGGAAGATCTGCGCAGTTAAGATGTGATATTTGTGTTCGCAGTGGAGCCGAACGGGCTTCATATGGCCGCGACGGAAATAGTGTTAATTTAATACGGTCTAATTCACTTGCTATGGAAGATCTGCGCAGTTAAGATGTGATATTTGTGTTCGCAGTGGAGCTGAACGGGCTTCATATGGCCGTGACGGAAATAGTGCTAATTTAATACGGTCTAATTCACTCTCTATGGAAGATCTGCGCAGTTAAGATGTGATATTTGTGTTCGCAGTGGAGCCGAACGGGCTTCATATGGCCGCGACGGAAATAGTGTTAATTTAATACGGTCTAATTCACTTGCTATGGAAGATCTGCGCAGTTAAGATGTGATATTTGAGTCCGCGGTGGAGCCGAACGGGCTGCTTATGGCCGCGACTGAAATAGTGTTAATTTAATACACCAGAATACGGTCACGAGAATAAGAGATGATAGTGGCAGTCACGCAAAGAGTAGCTTGAAAGGTGACAATTTATGGGGAATGCGTGTGTCCTCGACGGCAGAAAATAAAAAAAAAATTGTTCAATAACAATCTTGAACCCAAAGTAAACCACTTGTATACTAACACCAGCCCTGAGAAAGAATCCAAGCCCTGACCTAGGGCACCCACACCATTCCATAAATATCCGGGATTGTAACCCGGGACACTATATATGGGAACCGCCTCAATCGTTCACAATAAGCTGGAGTTAATTTGGTTACTAATGAGTTAGTTTTACCCAATTGTAGTAATATAATTTGCAGTGTCTGTGTATGTCTGTATGTGGACAGCACAGCTCAAAAACGAAAAAGTCATTAAATACCAAACTTGATATTTAAGGTCAGTATCTTCCAAGGATGCGACACAAGGTTTTCAAAAAAATCCCTCCACCCCCTACTCATCTTTACATTGAACATTTTTGAAAAGTTCGGTTTTCTCAAAAACAGCTCTAACGATTTTGATTAAAATATCGTATATTAAAGATATTTACATGATAAATAAAATGTATACCTTGCGTTTTCTGGGAATAGCCTCCGAACATCACTTTATTCTGGTTGAATTTTGCATAATTTTGCATAACGGTTAAACCGTAAGAGATAGACAAAAAATTACTTCACAAAAATGTAGATCACAATAAAACATACCATTTATGCATATACATTTTTTCATGGAATTGGTAGGTTTTGAGATATTCCTTGTTATTAGTTTCAACTTTGAAAAACTTATACTTTTCTCATACAGGAATTTGTCAACTCGTGTCCATACAAACAAAGGAACTTCAGTCACATAGCAACCAGCTTTTGACTATCACTTTAACCTATGGTACTCCCTTATTTCGCTTCTACTTAAGGAAGCAAGTAATAAGACTATTTCTGCTAATTTTTTCTCGATGAGCACGAAGTAAATAGAAGCATAGGCTTTATAACAATAATTTGTTGTAGAGATGTAGAGAAAGTCATGTGAATGGAACACATCAGATGTTTTTCTTTTGTAATCACAATAAGATAATAAAACCAGTCATTTGCTTACGTATTTCCAAGCCCATCCCGAATAATATTGTAAAGTCAGTTTCCTTCCTGAGAAAACGTCATAACAATTTCCTGTTATACAAACAAAGATCGTATAAAGAAACCCGATTATTTCTTGATAATCCAGAGTGCTTTGTGGGACACGGACATTGTCTTCTGTGACAAGGTAATGTTTTGTATTTTATAAAGTCTTCCCTCTGCCTTCATGAATTCAGTCATAGCGATGATGATGATGATTCTAATTCTAATAATAATAATAATAACGATTATAATAATAATGATTATAATAATAATATTGATGATGATAATAATAATGATGATAATGATAATAATAGTGATGATAGTAATAATAATAACAATAATAATAATAATGATAATAATAATAATAATGACAAAAATAATATTGGGGAAGTAAAAAATGATTTAAAATTAGCAGGACTTACATAACAAGATATATTAAACAGAGAGCAATGTGGACAGACGAGAGAAAAGAAGCCCACAGCCAAAGAATGAGAGAAAGAAGGTTCAAAGGAAAACAAAGACACGTTTCTAAGTACTATGCGTAGTCCCTCATGGGCTCATTCGTGATAAAAAATAAGAATAATAATAATTATCATAATAATGATTATGATAATAATGATGATGATAATGATAATAGTAGTAATAATAATAACGATGATAATAATGATAATAATATAAAAAAATAATAATAGTAATAAGAATAATGATGATAATAATGATAATAATAATGATTATGATAGTAATAATGATAATGATAATAACAGTAATAATAATGATGATAATAATAATAAAAATAATAATAGTAATAAGAATAATGATGATAATAATAATAATAATAATAATAATAATAATAATAATTCTTCATTCAAAGCTTTTTTCTAGCTATTCTGCAAGAAATTATTGTTAGAAAGGCTTATTCTTTTATCTACGTTGCTAATATAGATAAACATTAACAGAAATAATCCTTAATATTTTTCCACCAAATAGTGTCTATGAAGGGGTTGCAAGGTCGAGTCAGACTGAAAAATTCGATGCCATAGCCGGGAGTTGAACCACGGATCTCCCAATCTCTAGCCGTTTGCTCTACCACCTAGCTACCGTGGCAACATAGCATTGAATTTCTCAACTGACTCGCATGTTTCCCAGTAAAGCACAAGGTGATCTCTAACTAATTTGAGATGACAACCCCAATGGCAACTTACAATGTTGTAAGTACTTTAAGTCCCAGGATTCACAGCATAGCCAACTATTATGATCTCTGGTATTGGTTTAATTGTTTTTTCACACAAGCCGTGTGTAGGACAGGAGTTGTGAAGTGCGGTCTTATTATTTGCTTCCTCGCAAGTAGAAGGGAAATAATGGAATACAGTACGCTAAAGTGATACTCAAATCTTTGAAGAGCCGGTCGCTATGTGATGACTTTTGAAATTCCTTTATATTTTTATTCAGCATGAAAAAACAGCAATGACGACTTCTCATTTGAGAAAGATAGGTATAAGTATTGAGAAATTTAAACCAAAAAACAAGCAATATTTCGGAAATGGTTAATTGCAAAAAAATGCAGATATTTGACATAACTGATTGTTATCAAGAGATGTACATTATTTTCTGTCCCTTGTGGTTTATCAGTTATTCAAAATTCATCCAGAATGAACAGCTCTTCAGATGCTATTCTCAGAAAAGTCAAGGTTTATATTTTATTTGTAATGAAAGCGTGTTTAATAAAATGTCAATTGAATTAAAATCGTTAGAGCCATTTTTGAGAAATTCGAACTTTTCGAAAAATCTTCCATATAAAGGGTAGTTTACGGTGGAGGATTATTTTAAAGTCTTCGGGTCGCATCGTTGTAAGATGATGATAACCACTATCCGATCACGGCGTCCAGGCAAAAATGATACCGCGGTGGTATTGTCAATTCCGTTCCAAGGGATTGTTGTGCGGAAAGGACAAACCCACTCCTTGAAGCGTGAGAGAAAATGCCCACTCTGGTCCCGGGCAGGTGCGCTACCAGGATATTGAATCCAATACCAGGTTTTATACTTCAGCGACTTTGCTATTCAAAGATTTACACAGCGACATTTCTCTTAAACCGCCATTTTATTGAGGGGGATTGCATTTTCGGTGAAATCTCTGTTCCGAATGTTTGGTGAAACACAATATCTTCTGTAACTACTAACAACACTATATGATACGGAAAGTATAACATTCAAATTATACATTTAATGAACCACATCAACATATATGTTTTATATATAAAATTATATTTTTATTGCAATCAACTAATTTTGAAGAAAACACAGGACAGAACATTTAAATTTAAAAGCCATCAATTATTTACGGAATTTTTATTAAAATCTTTAGGGCGTTTTCGTGAGATAAAAAGTAATAATGAAACTTATTGCATATTAAGAATATTGTTGAACATCTTGCATCATATTTGTGGAAGCTGGTAGTGTTACATGTGAAGTTTCAACATACAGAGAAACACGATGGACTGAATGTTCCCTGACCTCGGCAACAGCAACCTTCTTGTAAGTCAGGGTAACTCAAGTGCTTAGGAAGACTCAAATTTCCTTCATTTACATAATCTCACCAGGATTTACGTAAAATCACTAGTATTTAGTAACATCTCACCAGTTTACGTATAATCGCCGATATTGATGTAAAATGACCAGTATTCACGTACCTTCACCAGCATGTACGTTACTTCTCTAGTATCCAAGTAATTTCATTGCTGTGGTGAACGCGAGGACAACTATTAACTGTCACATTTTTAAGACGTATTCGTCAGAAATGAACCTTATAGGCATTTTGAAATGTTGTTAGTACGAGTAGTTTGCTCTATCTTCTTCTTCTGAATGATTTTTATATAATTGATAAACCATAACAGATAGAAAAATCTTACTTACATCAAAAGTATATATCGTGAAAACATACAACTTGTGTACGGTACATTACTTATGTAGTGAACCATTTCCGACATATTCCTTGCTATTGGTTTAAATTTTCCAAACTTTCCTCAAGTGGGAAATTCTCATTGTCCCCCCGAATTTCAGAATTATTACATAGCGACAATTTCTTAAAAGATCAATTTAGCCTAGTGTATAAAACCATTTCTGTTAATGTTTATCTCGTATATCATGAAGTAGATAAAAGAATAATTGCTTTCAGAAGAGGTAGAAATAGGTAAAGAAATTCACGTGAGTGGAACACATTAGATTACCTCCTTTTTACCTTCTCTACACGTACTATGTACACAAGGCACAGAAAGAAACCGGCACTGTCTTGTTCCGTACAGCGCATTCCTTACCGTTTGTAGGGTACTTTATTACGTCATGTTCTAATTTTACTGGCTGATACTGCCACCTTGTTCTATATGGAACCAATAGAGCATACCTATGCTGGGTTTGTCAACTCATTCGCTGATAGGAATAGCCAGCTCCCTCAAATGGAAGTGAGGTTAGGTAACGTGTACTACAACAGTAAGCTACAGCCTTCCCCAATTAGAGCGGCCAGCGGATATCAGAACATACGCCCTAGAAATTCCCTACAGACAATCAGAAATTCGATGTCTAATACTATTTATGCGCTTTGTACATAGCGTATAGAGAAGGTATTGCACTCAACCGAAAAATTCGATACCGATATTTCACCGGAAATACATGTTTTGGGTCCCCCTGAATAAAGAAAAACATTTTTAGAAAAATGTCCGTGTAGTGTGTCTGTCTGTTTGTGTCTGTGTGTGTGTGTGTGTGTGTGTGTGGACAGCATAGCTCAAAAATGAAAAGACCGTTAAATACCAAACTTGGTATTTAAGTTTGATATCTTCCAAGGATACGACACGAAGAATTCCAAGAAAATCCCCTTACCCCAAACTACCCTTTACATGGAACTTTTTCAAAAACTTTGATTTTCTCAAAAATGGCTTTAACGATTTTGATTAAAATATCGTATATTAAAGTTATTTACCTGACAAATAAAATGTATATCTTGAATTTTCTGGGAATAGCTTCTAAAGACTACTTTATTCTGGATGAATTTTACGGAATTTTGCATAACTGCTAAACCGTGAGAAATGGACAAAAACTTACCATACAAAAAATATAGAGCACATTAAAGCACACACTTTATGTTATATACATTTTTTTCGTGAGGTTGATCGTTTTTGAGATATCCCTTGTTTTTGATTTCAGCTTTACATAACATACCTTTCTCATACAGGAATTTGACAACTCCTGACCTTACAAACAAAGGAACTGCAGTCACATAGCAACCAGCTTTGGACTATCACTTTAGCCTATTGTACTCCCTTATTTTGCTTCTACTTACAAGGAAGCAAGTTATAAGACTATTTCTGCTAATTTTTTTCTGGATTAGAATTAAGTAAATAGAAGCACAAGCTTTTTATCAATAATTTGTTGCAAGTATGCAGAGAAAGTCATGTGAATGGAGCATGTCAGATTTTTTTAACCAGTAGAAATGTACATAGTAGGTAATACAGTAGCCTTGCAACTGAAATTCGTAACCGAAATTTGACCGGCAATACACGCTGTCAGACTCCACAAACCTGGAAATTTCGAGAGTATCGAAATTTTCAAGGAAATCCCTCACACCAAAATATCTCTACATGGAAAAATGTTTAATATTATGATTTTCTCAAAAATGGCCCCTAAAACTTTCATTAAAATACATATTGTAGACATGTTCATGACAAATGAATGTTTGTGGAAAAGCGTCTGTTCTACCGAGCGAGGTTTATATTAGGGAGGTCGTGGGTTCGCTTCCGATCTTCTTGGTTCATTCAAATACTGGAAGGTTTCTTTCATCCCCAGAATTTCCCGTCCATTCATTTCGTTTAGTTTCATCTTTCAGTGCGATGTTTCCAGGTAGAAGTGTCGGTGACTGAAGTAATGACTACAGCCTGGTCCGGGGTCAGGGAATTGCCGACTTGAGGTTCGGTACACACACAGTATAACTATGACGTGATGGAGTAGGCTTGCGTGGTCTCTACACCACTATCTAGCATTGCTCACTGCCTGGTCTCGTTCAGTTGCTGCTATTAGATGATGACTACAGCTTGGTGCAGGGTCAAGAATTGCCGGCTTGAGGTTCGGTACACAGAGTATAACTATGACGTGATGGAGTAGGCTTGCGTGGTCTCTACACCACTATCTAGCATTGCTCACTCCGTGGTCTCGTTCAGTTGCTGCAAGTAGATGATGACTACGCTATGTCCGGGGTCACGTTATTGCCGGCTTGAGGTTCGGTACACAGAGTATAACTATGGCGTGATGGAGTAGGCTTGCGTGGTCTCTACAGCACTATCTAGCATTGCTCACTGCCTGGTCTCGTTCAGTTGCTGCTAGTAGATGATGACTACAGCTTGGTGCAGGGTCAAGAATTGCCGGCTTGAGGTTCGGTACACAGAGTATAACTATGACGTGATGGAGTAGGCTTGCGTGGTCTCTACAGCACTATCTAGCATTGCTCACTGCCTGGTCTCGTTCAGTTGCTGCTAGTAGATGATGACTACAGCTTGGTCCAGGGTCAGGAATTGCCGGCTTGAGGTTCGGTACACACAGAGTATAACTATGACGTGATTGAGTAGGCCTGCGTGGTCTACACCACTATCTAGCATTGCTAACTGCCTGGCCTCGTTCAGTTGCTGCTAGTAGATGATGACTACAGCTTGGTCCGGGTTCACGTTATTGCCGGCTTGAGGTTCGGTATACACAGAGTATAACTATGACGTGATGGACTAGGCTTGCGTGGTTTCTACAACACTACTTAGCATTGCTCACTGCTTGGTCTCGTTCAGTTGCTGCTAGTAGATGTAGACTACAACTTGGTCCTGGGTCACGTTATTGCCGGCTTGAGGTTCGGTACATAGAGTATAACTATGACGTGATGGAGTAGGCTTGCGTGGTCTCTACACCACTACCTAGCATTGCTCACTGCCTGGCCTCGTTCAGTTGCTGCTAGTAGATGATGACTACAGCTTGGTCCAGGGCAAGGAATTGACGGATTGAGGTTCGGTACACACACAGTATAACTACGACGTGATGGAGTAGGCCTGCGTGGTCTCTGCAACACTATTTAGCATTGCTCACTGCCTGGCCACGTTCAGTTGCTGCTAGTATATGATGACTACAGCTTGGTCCGGGATCAGGAAATTGCCGGCTTGAGGTTCGGTACACACAGAGTATAACCATGACGTCATTTAGTAGACCTGCATGGTCTCTACAACACTATCTAGCATTACTCACTGCCTGGCCACGTTCAGTTGCTGCTAGTAGATGATGACTACAGCTTGGTCCAGCATCAGGAAATTGCCGGCTTGAGGTTCGGTACACACAGAGTATAACTATGAGGTGATGGAGTAGGCCTGCGTGGTCTCTACACCACTATCTAGCATTGCTCACTGCCTGGTCTCGTTCAGTTGCTGCTAATAGCTCTTGTGGCACCGTGGCGGGTGTATGAAGAACTATCAGCACCGGATAGGGCCCGCCTGGACCACACACTTGCTCAGCAATAGCGAAAAAGTGCTGCTCTCCGCCAGAGAGGGGCAGTGTTGAAACTCCTGTGGCGCCGTGGCGGGGGTATGAAGAACTATCAGCACTGGATAGGACCCGCCTCGCCCACACACTTGCTCAGCAATAGCGACAAAGTGCTTCTCTCCGCTAGAGTGGGGCAACGTTGAAACTCGTGTGGCGCAGCGGCGGGGGTATGTAGAACTATCAATACCGGATAGGGCCCGCCTCACCCACACACTTGCT
Organism: Hymenopus coronatus; assembly: GCA_030762935.1. Classification (NCBI taxonomy): domain Eukaryota; kingdom Metazoa; phylum Arthropoda; class Insecta; order Mantodea; family Hymenopodidae; genus Hymenopus; species Hymenopus coronatus. Next base: position 149,250,547 of record CM060890.1, read on the forward strand.
CAGCAATAGCGAAAAAGTGCTGCTCTCCGCTAGAGAGGGGCAGTGTTGAAACTCGTGTGGCGCCGTGGAGGAGGTATGAAGAACTATCAGCACCGGATAGGGTCCGCCTCGCCCACACACTTGCTCAGCAATCGCGACAAAGTGCTGCTCTCCGCTAGAGTGAGACATTATTGAAACTCGTGTGGCGCCGTGGCGGGGATATGTAGAACTATCAGCACCGCATAGGGCCCGCTTCACCCACACACTTGCTCAGCAATAGCGACAAAGTGCTCCTCTCCGCTAGAGTGACTGTGCTGAAACTCGTGTGGCGCCGTGGCGGGGGTATGAAGAACTATCAGCACCGCATAGGACCCGCTTCACCCACACACTTGCTCAGCAATAGCGACAAAGTGCTCCTCTCCGCTAGAGTGGGCTGTGTTGAAACTCGTGTGGCGCCGTGGCGGGGGTATGTATAACCATCAGCACCGGATATGGCCCGCCTCGGCCACACTCTTGCTCAGCAACAGCGACAAAGCGCTGCTCTCCGCTAGAGTGGGGCAGTGTTGAAACTCGTGTGGCGTCGTGGCAGTGGTATGAAGAACTATCAGAACACGATAGGGCCCGCCGCACCCACACACTTGCTGAGCAATAGCGACAAAGGGCTGCTCTCCGCTAGAGTGAGCCATTATTGAAACTCGTGTGGCGCCGTGGCGGGGGTATGAAGAACTACCAGCACCGGATAGGGCCCCCCTCACCCACACACTTGCTCAATAGCGACAAAGTGCTGCTCTCCGCTAGAGTGGGCTGTGTTGAAACTCGTGTGTCGCCGTGGCGGGGGTACGAAGAACTATCAATAGCGGATAGGGCCCGCCTCGCCCACACACTTGCTCAGCAATAGTGACAAAGTGCTGCTCTCAGCTAGAGTGGGCTGTGTTGAAAATCGTATGGCGCCATGGCGGGGGTATGAAGAACTATCAATACCGGATAGTGCCCGCCTCACCCACACACTTGCTCAATAGTGACAAAGTGCTGCTCTCCGCTAGAGTGGGCTGTGTTGAAACTCGTGTGGCGCCGTGGCGGGGGTATGAAGAACTACCAGCACCGGATAGGGCCCGCCTTACCCACACACTTGCTCAGCAATAGTGACAAAGTGCTGCTCTCCGCTAGAGTGGGCTGTGTTGAAACTCGTGTGGCGCCGTGGCGGGGGTATGAAGAACTACCAGCACCGGATAGGGCCCGCCTCACCCACACACTTGCTCAATAGCGACAAAGTGCTGCTCTCCGCTAGAGTGGGCTGTGTTGAAACTCGTGTGTCGCCGTGGCGGGGGTACGAAGAACTATCAATAGCGGATAGGGCCCGCCTCGCCCACACACTTGCTCAGCAATAGTGACAAAGTGCTGCTCTCCGCTAGAGTGAGGCATTGTTGAAACTCGTGTGGCGCCGTGGCGGGGCTATGAAGAACTATCAGCACCGGATAGGGCCCGCCTCGCCCACACACTTGCTCAGCAATAGCGACAAAGTGCTGCTCTCCGCTAGAGTGGGCTGTGTTGAAACTCGTGTGGCGCCGTGGCGGGGTTATGAAGAACCATAAGCACCGGATAGAGCCCGCCCCACCCACACACTTGCTCAGCAATAGCGACAAAGTGCTGCTCTCCGCTAGAGTGGGCTGTGTTGAAACTCGTGTGGCGCCGTGGCGGGGTTATGAAGAACTACCAGCACCGGATAGGGCCCGCCTCACCCACACACTTGCTCAGCAATAGCGACAAAGTGCTGCTCTCCGCTAGAGTGGGCTGTGTTGAAAATCGTATGGCGCCATGGCGGGGGTATGAAGAACTACCAGCACCGGATAGGGCCCGCCTCACCCACACACTTGCTCAGCAATAGCGACAAAGTGCTGCTCTCCGCTAGAGTGGGCTGTGTTGAAACTCGTGTGGTGCCGTGGCGGGGTTATGAAGAACCATAAGCACCGGATAGAGCCCGCCCCACCCACACACTTGCTCAGCAATAGCGACAAAGTGCTGCTCTCCGCTAGAGTGGGCTGTGTTGAAACTCGTGTGGCGCCGTGGCGGGGTTATGAAGAACCATAAGCACCGGATAGAGCCCGCCCCACCCACACACTTGCTCAGCAATAGCGACAAAGTGCTCCTCTCCGCTAGAGTGGGCTGTGTTGAAACTCGTGTGGCGCCGTGGCGGGGTTATGAAGAACCATAAGCACCGGATAGAGCCCGCCCCACCCACACACTTGCTCAGCAATAGCGACAAAGTGCTGCTCTCCGCTAGAGTGGGCTGTGTTGAAACTCGTGTGGCGCCGTGGCGGGGTTATGAAGAACTACCAGCACCGGATAGGGCCCGCCTCACCCACACACTTGCTCAGCAATAGCGACAAAGTGCTGCTCTCCGCTAGAGTGGGCTGTGTTGAAACTCGTGTGGCGCCGTGGCGGGGTTATGAAGAACTACCAGCACCGGATAGGGCCCGCCTCACCCACACACTTGCTCAGCAATAGCGACAAAGTGCTGCTCTCCGCTAGAGTGGGCTGTGTTGAAAATCGTATGGCGCCATGGCGGGGGTATGAAGAACTACCAGCACCGGATAGGGCCCGCCTCACCCACACACTTGCTCAGCAATAGCGACAAAGTGCTGCTCTCCGCTAGAGTGGGCTGTGTTGAAACTCGTGTGGTGCCGTGGCGGGGTTATGAAGAACCATAAGCACCGGATAGAGCCCGCCCCACCCACACACTTGCTCAGCAATAGCGACAAAGTGCTGCTCTCCGCTAGAGTGGGCTGTGTTGAAACTCGTGTGGCGCCGTGGCGGGGTTATGAAGAACCATAAGCACCGGATAGAGCCCGCCCCACCCACACACTTGCTCAGCAATAGCGACAAAGTACTCCTCACCGCTCAGCAGTCCAGTCCATCTTTGTTCTAAATTACTTCTACATATGTTCTTAGAACAGAAGTTGGAGAGAGAGAGAGAGAGAGAGTCACACAGTGTCATAGCCGGAATTTCAACTTGCTACTCGGGCCACTGATTCTTCCCGGTAAACCACAAGAAGTTTTCAAATTGTTATAAGTAATAGCACGAGTGTTTCCATTGTGCCTATAATTCACGACAGGAGTGAATTGTCCTAAGAGATGAAAACACGAGTTTTAGTTGATAAGACATTTAGACTATTAATAATTCATAGTATATACGAAGGGAAATTTTATCATTGTAATACTTACATTAGTTCTCAAATGGTACCTGACCACCATCTATATTTACACAATGTTTTTTTTTTTTTTTTTTTTTTTTTCCTTTCTTCTCTGCCTCCTGAATTATTTAGTCGACCGCGGCTGCACCCAATGTACGAATATGATAGCAACAATAGAAAGATGATGATGATGATGATGATGATAATGGTATGCGCTCAACTGCCGAGGTCATAAGCGCCCTTATGATTAAAACTTGGCAATAGGCAGTAAGAAAATACCAAACAAAAAAGTAAACACAAGTAAAAGAGCTAACACAGTTGAAACGGAAGTAACAGCCCTCTAACCAGAGCTGGATATAAAACTCCATCTACAATCAACACATTAAAACCAAAAGAGTTTAAAAAACCGCTATCACACTAAAACGTCAAGGTAAAAGAAACTTTTGCTAAAAATTTAAAAACCCTGTCCACTGCTCTTGGGTCATCTGCCAGGACCTCAGCAACAGAGGCCGGCATGCCCATAGATGACCGAATGTGTGCCAGGTGACCACACTCCAGCAACACATGACGAACTGTCTGTGCCTCCCCACAGAGCGCACAGACAGGAGCAGGTTCACGTTTAAAAAGGTAACTGTGAGTAAACATACAGTGGCCAATTCTTAGCCGAGCTAGTACTACCTCCTCCCGGCGGAATAAACGAGAGGAGGTCACCCAGTTGACAGGGAGGTCCTTCACCTCTCGCAGCTTATTACCACGGAGAGCCGACCACTCCGAATGCCAAGTCGAAAAAACGGCTCTCCGTACAGCCACTCTAAAATCTTCTGCTGTTGAATGGGCAATCGTAACACTGGGCGCTGTGACTGCAGATTTCGCTGCCAAATCATTCCCTGGCAAGCCAACGTGTCCAGGAATCCATGCGCACTCCACATTATAACCAGAAGCGTGCAAAATGTGGAGAACGTCCTGGACGCGCTGCACCAAAGGATGGTAATTGTACAGCTCACGAATGCTCTGAAGGGCACTAAGGGAATCACTAAGAATAAGGCAGTCACCTAATTTTCGACGTCGAATATACAGAAGGGCTTGATAAATAGCATATAGCTCGGCAGAATATATAGATGTGCAACTAGGCAAACCGTAAGTAGAAGTTGCGGTGCCAGTGACAAAGGCACATCCAACACCGTCGGGGCTCTTACTACCATCGGTGTAAAAACAAATACGGCCACGGTATTTGGATAAGAATTCTAAAAAGCAACGACGAATACTATCAAGAGGCGTAACAGATTTCCCGTAGAGCGTCAACCCGAGATCTACATGGGAGGTAGCGCGTAACCAAGGGGGGTGTATACTCTCTCCCTTGGATAACAGCCGAGGAAAGTCAACATGGTGCTGGCGTAGAAGCTCACGGAAACGAAAACCTGCTGGCCTGGGGCTCAGAGAGCGGAGGCAGTATCGCTCGTGCAGCTCAGGGGAGAAAAACGTGTGATAAGTTGGATGCCCAGGCATACACTTCAGCCCACAGCCATAATTAGCAAGCAGGACATCACGCCGACAACGCAGAGGAGGTTCTCCCGATTCGGCGTAGAGGCTAACAACTGGGCTCGTTGGAAAAGCTCCAACGGCCACACGGATGCCCTGGTTATGGACTGTGTCTAACCTTCTGAGCACTGAAGGTCGAGCTGAAGAATACACAATGCTGCCATAGTCCAACTTCGAACGAATCACAGCACGATAAAGACGGGGCAATGCCGTCCGATCCGCACCCCAAGATTTGCCACTTAGTATCCGTAAAAGATTTAGAGAACGGTCACATCGTGCTCTAAGCTGTGCCATTTGTGGTGCCCAACAAAGTTTCCGATCGAAGATCAAACCAAGGAATCTTGCCTCGTCTGCGAAAGGAAGTAAATCTGGCCCGAGTCGAAGAGACGGCGGCATTTGCCACTTACGGCGCCAGAAGTTAACGCAGACTGTCTTCTCAGCGGAGAAACGAAAACCGTGTTTCGAGCTCCAAGCATAGAGATTGTCCAAACACCGCTGGAGACGGCGTTCCAAAAACGGTGTATGCTGAGAGAAGTACAGAAGATGGCAAAGTCGTCCACGAATAAACAGGAAGAGACACCTTGAGGCACACATAGTGATATGGAATGTATCGCAATAGCAAATAGAGTCACGCTGAGTACCGAGCCCTGCGGCACTCCGTTCTCTTGAATTAAATTGTTAGAAAAAACCGAGCCCACCCTCACTCGAAAAACGCGGTCCCGCATAAACTCCTGAATGACCAACGGTAGGCGTCCATGTATGTTCCAGTTGTGCAGAGAACGCAATATTCCCGCCCGCCAACACGTGTCGTAGGCCTTCTCGAGGTCAAAAAATATCCCAACTGTGGGGCTGTTCTTAAGAAACCCGTCCATAATCTGAGTTGACAGAGAGACAAGGTGGTCAGCAGTTGAACGTCGTCGTCGAAAGCCACACTGGATGTTCGTCAGAAGATTGTGGGATTCCAGCCACCACACCAACCGTCCATTGATCATGCGTTCCATCACCTTGCACACGCAACTGGTGAGGGAAATAGGACGGTAACTGGAAGGAAGATGGCGGTCCTTTCCAGGTTTAAGAATGGGTATGATGGTGGCCTCCCGCCACTTGTCTGGAAAAATGCCATCAACCCAGACACGATTATAGACCTCGAGTAGGAAATCTTTGCCATCAGGTGAGAGATGTTGCAACATTTGGACGTGGATACCATCTGGACCTGGTGCTGAGTGTCGTGAAGAGGAGAGTGCATTGTCTAGCTCTGCCAGGGTGAAAAGGCGATTATAATCCTCAAGGTTGCCAGAAAGAAACGAGAATTCTTGAGATTCCACCTGATTCTTAACTGTAAGAAACTCAGGGGAATAATTGCCTGAGCTAGACACCTGAGCGAAAGCACTGCCTAAAGTATTCGCCACGTCAAATGTATCAACAACAGCTCCGGTAGGTGTTTTGAGACCGGCGATGGGCATATGGTTCGGTTTCCCAGCCACATGTCTTAACTTATCCCATACGACAGAGGAAGGTGTATGTCGATTAAAGGAACCCACGAATTTATTCCATGACATCTTTTTGCTATCCTTAATAACCCGCCTAGAATGTGCACGCATCCGTTTATAGTGTATCAGTTTATCCAGTGTAGGAAAACGCTGGAAAACCCGTAGAGCTCGTCTGCGAGCGCGAATAGCATCCCGACAGTCATCGGTCCACCAAGGTACCGGAAATCGACGGCTGTAGCCAGTCGAACGCGGAATGAATTGCTCAGAAGCAGAAAGAATGGTCCCTGTGAGATGTTCGACCAAGTGGTTCACAGAGTCGTGCTCTTCGTAGCTAAATTCAGCCAAGTGGGAGTACAGTTCCCAGCTGGCGTGGTCTAGGCGCCAACTAGGTAAACGGGTGGAACATACAACGGCTGTCAAGACACTAATACGACAAGGAAAGTGGTCACTAGAATGCAAATCCGAGATGATATTCCAGCATAAGGTGACTGCTAGCTGAGGGGAACAAATTGCAATGTCAATGTGTGAAAAACTATGAAATGCGTCAGAAAGAAAGGTGGGCTCTCCGGTGTTCAAGAGAGCAAGATTCTGACTATCCAAGAAGTGTTTAAGTAGCGTACTTCTCGCACAAGCCCGAGGAGAGCCCCAAATAGGGTTATGGGCATTCACTTCGCCTACCAATAAAAAGGGTAGTGGCAACTGCGAAATGAGGTGTTCTAAGTCACTCTGCGAGAGGTCCTCAGATGGAGGCAAATAGATACTGTAAATGGTGAATAAAGCGGAGGGTAGCTTAATGCTGACAGCAACGGACTGGATTGCAGATTGTATGGGTACGGAGTTGGCAAAAATATCATCTCGAATAAGCATCATAGTGCCCCCATGTGCCGGGACAGCGTCCTCCGGGGATAAATCACATCGTACGCAGGAGTACTGCCTGATGGTAACGGTGTCCTGTGGACCGAGCTTCGTCTCTTGTAAGCATACAGCCAAGGGTTCATGCTGGCGCAGCAACAAGTCAAGCTCTGGTCGATGTGGTCGAATTCCGCGTATGTTCCAATGGAGGATAGCCATTGAGTATATTATGGGATAAGTTTCAAATCGAAAGACGCTTCTGCAGATTGGGATTAGCTGGTCGGTTCAATTTGTTCTTCTTAGGCGTTGGGCTAGTACTATTTTCAGGAGCACGATCCTGCCGTTTCCGCACTGTCCCTCTGGCAGTGGCGGCAGAATCCTCCTGGTCCATCTCCTCCACAAGGGAGGTCCCTTTTTCAAGAGCAAATTTCGGTCCGAGTAGTTCGAACCGATTGGATGTGCTGATCGGCGAAGACGGCCGTCGCCGATTCACGCCCTCCTCCCCAGATGACCTTTCAGAGGAGGATACACGTGTGGAGTTGCGTGTACTTTTCTTACCCTTAGATGACTTGGTAATAGATTGCACATTTTCTTTCAAGAAGTCTTGGCGTACATATTTGGTCTTAAACTGTTTTTCCGGGGCAGAAGACGTCGTGAATTTACCAGCTTTAGTTCCCGAGGTCGAGGCTTTGGGCGACAAGTGTGCAGGACTATTCTGTAAGCTGGCGGATTTGGCAGATGTTGATACCAACTTGGGTGTAGGTGCCGAAGGCTTTGGCAGCGCTTGGGCTAAAATAACCTTTTCCGCAATTGTAGCCCCGTTCATATCGCCGGTCTGTGTTGCGATTTCCCGACGCGGTACCGGTTTAGCTGCAACTGAGCTATAGGTACCGGACCTCGGGGCAGAGGGTTGGCGGAGTCGCAGGAGCTTCCGGGCTTCCAAGAAGGACACCTTCTCTTTCACCCGTATCTCCTGGATCGCTCGTTCCTCTGCAAAACGGGGGCAGTCTCGGGAACTAGATGGGTGTTCCCCGTTACAGTTCACACACGATGGAGCTGAAGCACAAGCCCCATCGTGGGAGATGTCACCGCAGTGGACGCAGGTGGACTTGCCGGTACACAACTCACTAGTGTGACCAAAACGTTGGCATTTAAAGCACCTCAGCGGATTGGGTATATAAGGCCTAACTTCGATGGCTTCATACCCTGCTCTAATCTTTTGAGGCAGATCAACCCGATAAAAAGTAAGAAACAGGGTACGAGTAGGCAGGAATTCACCGTTGATCTTACGTTGTACCCGATAAACAGCTGAGACACCCTGAGTCGCAAGATTTTCTTGGATCTCCTCAATGGACAAACCGTCCAACGCGCGGGTTGTTACTACACCGCGGGAGGAGTTCAGCGACTTGTGCACCTCGACCTTCACTGGATAGCTGGCTAACATGGTGGCTTTAAGTATCCTTGCAGCTTGCGAGGTGGAGTTGGCTTCGACAAGAAGTGTACCATTGCGAGCTCGAACGCAGGCTTTAACAGGACCAGCAATGGCATCGAGACCCTTTTGGACAGTAAAAGGGCTCACCGTAAGGAACTTCTTACCTTCTTCCTCTGTCCTATGAATAACCAAGTAGCGAGGACCACATGACTCGACTACTTCCTTTCCAACGTCTTTATTTGCATTAAGGGGTTTTAGTTTTGGTGCCATAGAAAAAATGGTATAAATTCATCCCCCAGTGCTCCCCACCCACCACGGAGCCCAACGAGGGGTCACCCCACTGGGGTGACAGGGCTACACAGGGGATATAGTGGGCTCGCCGTCCCACTCACCCTGGAGTTCGGTGTAATACCTAGTCCTGGCCGATTGACTAGGGGTGGGTTAGTCCCTAGCCTCCCGTTTAGGCAAATCAGAATCCAAAGCGGTGTATTAGGCTGCGCACCCTCCCCAGTTACTGAAAGACAGAAGCCCAGGCTCAGGTACGCAACCCTCAACCAACCAGGGTATTCCTTTTCACCGACACGGGTCTCCACGCACGGCCTACACGTGGGTGGGCATTTTGACCTACTGACTCCCTCACCACTCTGAGGTTGCCCACAGAGGGAGTCAAGGTGGCTCGGGACCCCGGGTGCGCCGGGGACCCGTACCTACCGTAGTAGGCCCCTGGGGGGAACAATTGTGGAATTGACAGTTATTAAAAGTGAAGGTTGGCTAACAGAATTGTCACCTTGGTACCAATAACCAACAGGAGATTAAACAAACGAACGTCAGGTGCGACAACATTTCAAATAACTGAACATCAGCTGTGATAAGATGTTTCGACAGTATCTTTCCGGTCTGATGACCGCGATTGGATGAAATTGCCTAATCTCGGCCACTCCATTGGCGCTTTAATATTTGATCTGAATTGTCATGTCATACCTCAATGGCGATTTACAAACTCTGTAAGTACCTAAGTCCCGGACTGTTAGTTTATTTGTTTCTTTCATATCAGTTGTGTGATGGACAGGTTGGAGAGGTAGAGTCAGACTGAAAAATGCAATATCATATCCGAAATTGGCTTTTAATTTTTCAGTCTGACTTTATCTCGTCAACTTTTGCACGTTTCTCAAATGGAAAGTCGTTATTCGTATCTCTTTCTTCTGGTCAAAGCAAACAGAGCAGAATTTCAAAGCCATAATATAGCGACCACTTTTAAAAGATTTGCGACAATGTATTGCCGTATCTGCATGGAAATTGCAGTAAAAGCATTTTTGCTAATCTCGATTAAGATTAAGTAGACAACAGAAGGATATAGTTTTGTAAAAGAAGTTTGTTACACAGTGATTAGTAAAATTTAAGAGAATTTAACAGTAGATTTTTACTTTCTCTACGCGTACTATGTACATAGTGTACAGAGAAGGTATTGTATGGCACTCAAAATTTGATACCGGTATTTCACTGGAAATACAAATTTTGGAGCCCCTGAATCCAAAAAAAAATATATTTAGAGAGATATCCTTGTGTGCGTATGGGCAGCATAGCTCAAAAACGAAAAGTCCATACACTTGACACTTCAGTTCTGTATCTTCCAAGGATGCGACTGAAGATTTTCAAGAAAATACCCCCACTGGCAACTAACCTTTACATTTTGATTTTCTCAAAAATGGCTCTAACGACTTTGATTAGCATGTGACAAATAAAATGAATATCTTGAATTTTCTGAGATGAGTCTCTGATGACGCCTTTATGCTGCATGAATTTTTCTGAATGTTGTTTAACTGGTAAACCATCAGAGATAGAAAAAGCCTACTCAACAGATACTGAAACACATTTTTTCCTGGAGTTGAGAGTTTTCAATATATTCTTTGTTATTGGTTTCAGTTTTAAAGTACTTAAACCTTTCTCATACGGAACTTGTCAACTCCTGGCCATGCAAAGAAACGGATTTCAATCGCATAACAACCAAAATTTAAAACATTTGACTGTCGGTTTATCCTAGTGTATTCCTTTATTTCCCTTCTACTTGTAAGGAAGCAAGTAGTATTACAATTTCTGCTAATGTTCATCGCGATTAGTATGGAGTGGATGGAAGAATAGCTTTATTAACACTAATTTGTTACAGAGAAGTAGAATAAATCATGGTAATAGAACACAGATTTTTACTTTCTCTATACGTACTATGTACATAGTGTATAGAGAAGGTATTGCACTCCACCAAAAATGTCGATACCGAGATTTCACCGGAAATATATGTTTTAGGGTCCCCTGTATCAAAAAAAAGTATTTTCAGAAAAAGGTCCGTGTGTCAGTGTGTCTGTGAACACGATAACTCAAAAACGAAAATTCGGTAATATACCAAACTTGGTATTTATGTTTGGTATCTTCCAGGAATGTGACACGAAGATTTTGAGCAAAATCTCCCACCCCAAACTACCCTTTACATTGGATTTTCTCAAAAATGGCTCTAACGATTTTAATTAAAATTTCGTATATTAAAGATATTTACACGACAAAAAAATGTATATCTTGAATTTTCTGGGAACAGCCTCTGAAGACTACTTTATTCTGGATGAATTTTACGGAATTTTGCATAACTGCTAAACCGTAAGAGATGGACAAAAACTTACATCACAAAGAATGTAGAGCACCTTAAAACACACCATTTATCTTATATACTTTTTTTCGTGGAGTTGATCGTTTTTAGATATTCCTTATTTTTTGGATTCAGCTTTAAAAAACATACTTTTCTCATACAGGAATTTGTCAACGTCTGTCCATACAAACAAAGGAACTTCAGCCACATAGCAACCAACTTTTGACTATAACTTTAACCTATGGTACTCCCTTATTGCGCTTCTACTTACAAGGAGGCAAGTAATAGGACTATTTCTACTGATTTTTTATCAATCAGTATGAAATAAATAGAAGCATAAGCTTTTCAACAATAATTTGTTACAGGGATATAGAGAAAGTCATGTGAATGGTACACTTCAGATTTTTTTAGTTATGCTGTCTACAAACACACAGCTGTCTAAAACTGATCTTTTTGGATTCGGGGGGGCTCAAAACATGTTTTCCGCTGAAATCTTGCTATCGAATTTTGGGTATAGAGAAAGTAACAAATTTGGTGGGTAAGGAATGTCATGTGATTGTAACTGAAAGTTATTCAGTTTCCAAAGGTTCTGTATATTGTTTGTTTTCTAGGATGCACGTCCTATTCTACTTGCTGACAGCAGGACTTGTGAGCTCAGCCAGATGTTCAACAACGTGTCCTGAAGGATGCGACTGTACCAATATAACAGATGTCACGTGCACGGAAGGAACTCTGCAAGAGTTGAACCGTTCAACGTTCAACTTACCTAATGCTGATGTCGTAGAGTCGCTGCTTCTTTCTAACAATAGGATATCTGAAATAGATCCAGACATCTTCTCAGAGTTCACTGGCTTAATAAGCTTGCAACTTAGTGACAATGGAATAGGAGAACTTCCAGAAGGAGTTTTTGACCCTCTCGAGAACCTAAATCTTCTGTCTCTGAGTAACAATAATCTCTCATCACTACCTAGTGGTTTATTTACTAACTTGAGCCATGTTTTTCATCTGAAGTTTAGCCACAATTATTTCACTGAAGTGCAACCGAATACGTTTGTGTCACTAAAAAAACTCTCAGTGCTTGAACTGGACATGAACCAAATATCAACGATTACAAAAGACAGCTTCAATGGCTTACATAACCTCGAGAGCCTTCAATTGCATAACAATCAACTTGAAGAGCTTGAAGAAGATGTCTTTGATTACTTAAAATCACTACAAAACCTGAGTTTATATTTCAACCGCATTTCTGATCTCTATGGAGATGTTTTCGCTCGACTTCCTCAACTCAGATTTCTGTTTCTAGATTCTAATAGACTTACTGCAATCACTGACACTCCCTTTGCTGGGTCCAGTAAACTAGAAGTGTTAAGCCTCTACGACAATTTCATTACTGAGATATCTAATGATGCATTCCTTGGCTTGCATAATCTTCAAATGCTGTTCTTACACCTCAACAAACTAGAGGATCTTCAGCCAGGTGTCTTCAAGGACTTGAAAAATCTTGCTGTACTGACTCTTCATGAAAACCGTTTAGTAGCTCTTGATGAACAAACATTTGAACCTTTGGTAAACCTGGAGTATTTATACATAAACACAAATCCTCTGTCCTGCACCTGTTCCCTGCAGGACTTCAGGCAACGCTGGAGTAATCAACTTGTTCCAAAACTTGGGACATGTGTTCTACCAGAAGAAGTACAGTTGGTTCGTGGAAAATTGCAATGCGAGCCCAGCAGTGAAAGTTCAGCCGCCCCAAAAAAAGATATTATACTACTCATATTAGTTTGTGTGTTTTTACAATTCTCCATTAACCTTTAAGATTGTGTAAGATAGCTGAAACCAGACCTCTAGACCTCAATTGCTCTGAAATACGAGTGCCATCCAGAAACTGACAGACAGACGATTTGATATAACTAAATAACAACGAAAGTTATCAACACAAAACTTTATTTACAAAGTTACAGTACCTTGCTCTGTTTCTCAACGTAATCGTCATTGCTATCAAGGTATTTATTGTCACGTGGTACCAGTTTTTCAATGCCCATGTTAGACTTTTCTACCGCAAAGGAACTTATTCGTTTTTTGAATACACAAAATATTCGGCTATTCGAATTTTATGGACAAATAACGCAAGTGCATAGTGATAATGCAATGAACGAGTCTTCAGTGAGGAAATGACACATAATTTACGAGTAATCAAGGAAGAACATAACAGTGTGTACGATAAAGACCGGAGTGGAACTTCATCAATCGTTATGAAGGAGTTGAAACCAAATGTTGATAAAAGAATTATGAAAAACCGGTGTTTCGCTTTGGACACCGTACAAGTCTTTTTGGATGCAAAAGATTTCCCAGCCATGAAGACCTCAAAGTGAAACTGACATCTTGGCTCAGATCTTTAGCGGTGTAAGAGTATAACATCTGTATTGAAAATCCGGTACCACGTGACAGTAAAAACCTTGATAGTAATGACGATTACGTTGAGAAATGAGTAAGGTAGTTTAACTTTGTAAATAAGTTTTGTGTTGATAACCTTTGTAATTATTTAGTTTTGCCAAATTGTGCGTCACATTCTGGATGACCATCTTACTTTGAAAACACAAAATGACCACTACCTTTTGTGCGAGTCACAATTACTGTCAGTGTAATGTTAATGGATTCATTTTACATCCTTGTGTGTATTCTATTTGTAATGTTCTTTAAAATATCAATATCAATAATAATCCAGTGTATATACTAAACAATAAGTAACACATCAGATTTCTTCTGCTTGTGTTTGGTTTAATGAAATGTTTTTACAATACAGATTCTAAAATCAAATGAATTTTTTTCAATTCTAACAGATAATTTCTAACAGTTTGCAACTTATTTGCAGTGTAGTTTATTCGATTAGGTCTAATAGTAGGAATAACTAATATTTATTAGTTATTTTTGTTTACCCAAAACTGTGTTAGTAGATAAATGAATTCAAGAGAGATTTTTTCTTGTATGGTAATGAATTTTATGAAGCACATTATAGAACTACTCTTAATGATGAAAATTATTATCACACTTTACTTTCTCTGCACGTAATGTGTATATAGTGCATATAGAAGGTATTATATTCCAACAAAAAATTCGATACCGAGGTTTCAACGGACATAGACGTATTTGGGTCCCCTGTATCAAAAAATACATTTTTTAGAAAAAGGTCCGTGTGTCCCTTTGACTGTGAACACGGTAACTCAAAAACGAAAAGTCGGTAAACCACCAAATTTGGTATTTAAGTTTAGTGACTTCCAAGGATGCGACACGAAGATTTTGAGGAAAATCTTCCCACCGCAAACTACCCGTCACAAAAAACATTTTTCGAAAATTTTGATTTTTTCAAAAATGACAAACGAATTTGATTAAAATACCGTATATTAAATATATTTAGATGGGAAATAAAATGAATCTTGAAATTTCTGGAAATAGCCTCTGAAAACCTCTTTATTCTGGATGAATTTTGCTGTAGTTTACACAACTGCTAAACCGTTGAAACACACAATTTATGCCATGTACATTGTTTTTCGTAGAGGTGATTATTTTTTAGATATTCCTTGTTATTGGTTTCAGTTTTAAAATACTTTAAACCTTTCATATACGGGAATTTGTCAAAACCTGTCAATGCAAAAAAAAAAAAAAAAAAAAAAAAAAAAAAAAAAAAAAAAAAAAAAAAAAAACGCATTTCATTCCCATGGCAATCACCTTTTAAAATATATAACTATCACTTTTAGTGTACTGGTGTATTTCCCTTCTACTTACAAGAGAGCATTTCATTCCCATGGCAATCACCTTTTAAAATATATAACTATCACTTTAGCCTAGTGCACTGGTGTATTTCCTTACTCACAAGAGAGCATTTCATTCCCATGGCAATCACCTTTTAAAATATATAACTATCACTTTAGCCTAGTGCACTGGTGTATTTCCCTTCTACTTACAAGAGAGCATTTCATTCCGATGGCAATCACCTTTTAAAATATATAACTATCACTTTTAGTGTACTGGTGTATTTCCCTTCTACTTACAAGAGAGCATTTCATTCCCATGGCAATCACCTTTTAAAATATATAACTATCACTTTAGCCTAGTGCACTGGTGTATTTCCCTTCTACTTACAAGAGAGCATTTCATTCCCATGGCAATCACCTTTTAAAATATATAACTATCACTTTAGCCTAGTGCACTGGTGTATTTCCCTTCTACTTACAAGAGAGCATTTCATTCCCATGGCAATCACCTTTTAAAATATATAACTATCACTTTAGCCTAGTGCACTGGTGTATTTCCCTTCTACTTACAAGAGAGCATTTCATTCCCATGGCAATCACCTTTTAAAATATATAACTATCACTTTAGCCTAGTGTACTGGTGTATTTCCCTTCTACTTACAAGAGAGCATTTCATTCCCATGGCAATCACCTTTTAAAATATATAACTATCGCTTTAGCCTAGTGTACTGGTGTATTTCCCTTCTACTTACAAGAGAGCATTTCATTCCCATGGCAATCACCTTTTAAAATATATAACTATCACTTTAGCCTAGTGTACTGGTGTATTTCCCTTCTACTTACAAGAGAGCATTTCATTCCCATGGCAATCACCTTTTAAAATATATAACTATCACTTTAGCCTAGTGTACTGGTGTATTTCCTTACTCACAAGAGAGCATTTCATTCCCATGGCAATCACCTTTTAAAATATATAACTATCACTTTAGCCTAGTGCACTGGTGTATTTCCCTTCTACTTACAAGAGAGCATTTCATTCCGATGGCAATCACCTTTTAAAATATATAACTATCACTTTAGCCTAGTGCACTGGTGTATTTCCCTTCTACTTACAAGAGAGCATTTCATTCCGATGGCAATCACCTTTTAAAATATATAACTATCACTTTAGCCTAGTGTACTGGTGTATTTCCCTTCTACTTACAAGAGAGCATTTCATTCCCATGGCAATCACCTTTTAAAATATATAACTATCACTTTAGCCTAGTGTACTGGTGTATTTCCCTTCTACTTACAAGAGAGCATTTCATTCCCATGGCAATCACCTTTTAAAATATATAACTATCGCTTTAGCCTAGTGTACTGGTGTATTTCCCTTCTACTTACAAGAGAGCATTTCATTCCCATGGCAATCACCTTTTACAATATATAACTATCACTTTAGCCTAGTGCACTGGTGTATTTCCCTTCTACTTACAAGAGAGCATTTCATTCCCATGGCAATCACCTTTTAAAATATATAACTATCACTTTAGCCTAGTGTACTGGTGTATTTCCCTTCTACTTACAAGACAGCAGTTCTGCTAATGTTTATCAGAATAAGCTTTTTAACAATAATTTGTTACAGAGATGAAGGGAACGTAATTTGAATGGAACACACCACATATTTTACTTTCTCTACACGTACTATGTATATAATGTATAGAAAAGGTATTATAATACACCCAAAAATTCAATACTGAGATTTGGAACCCCTTAATCTAAAAAAAAAAAGAAAAACATTTTAGAAAAATGTTCGTATGTATGTGAATACGACTACTCAAAAACTTAAAGTTGGTAAGATACCAAACTTGGTTATTAAATTCATTATCTTCCAGGGATGCAACACGGTGATTTTAAAGAAAATCTGCCCTCCCTACTACTCAAACTACTCTTAATATGGACATTTTTTCGAAAGTTTTGATGTTCTCAAAAATGTCTGTAATTATTTCTATTGAAATCTCTGAAATTTAAAAAAGTTACATGGCTAATAAAATGTATATCTGGGAATAGCCTCTGAGTAGATCTCTTTATTCCAGATGAATTTTGCATAACTGTTAAACCATAAGAGATAGACAACACAAAATGTAGAATCCGATAAGACACACAAGTTAGATCATGGTTTCAGTTTTAACATACTTAAACTTTTCTGAAACGGGAACTTGTCAACTCCTGGCCACACAAAAAACGGATTTAAATCACATGGCAACAACATTTTAAAACGCATTTGTTTAGTGTATTTATAAGGAACTTAAGTAATAAGACAATTTCTTTAATGTTTATCTCGATGAGCACGAAGTAGGTAGAAAAAATCTGATGTGTTCCATTCACATGACTTTCTCTACATATCTGGCAACAAATTATTGTTAAAAAGCTTATGCTTTTATTTACTTCATGCTAATCGAGAAAAAATTAACAGAAATAGTCTTATTACTTGCTCCCTTGTGAGTAGAAGGGAAATAAGTGAGTATCATAAGTTAAAGTGATAGTCAAAAGCTGGTTACTATGAGACTGAAACTCCTTTGTTTGTTTCCTTTACGACTTAACAAATTCTTATATCAGAAAAGTAAGTTTCCCAAGCTGAAACCAAATACAAGAAATGTCTAAAAAACGACTTACTCCCAGAAAAAAATGTAACATAAATTGTGTGTTTTAAAGTGCTCTACATTTATTGTGGTAAGTTTTTGTAAGTTTTCTGTACAGTTATGCAAAATTCCATAAAATGTATCCAGAATAAAGTAATCTTCAGAGACTATTCCCAGAAAATTCAAGATATACTTTTTCTTTGTGAGGTAAATATCTTTAATATACGGTATTTTAATCAAAATCGTTACAGCCATTTTTAAGAAAATCAAAGTAAAGGGTAGTTGGGGTGGGGGAATTTTCTTTAAAATCTTCGTGTCGCATCCTTGGAATATACTGAACTTAAATACCTAGTTTGGTATTTAACGGTATTTTCGTTTTGAGCTATGCTGTCCACAGACCCACACATGCACACACACGCTCCTTTTTCTAAAAATGCCTTTTTTTTTTGGATTCAGGGGGACCCAGAACACGTTTTTCCGGTAAAATCTCGGAATTTTGGGGTGGAATGCAATACCTTCTCTGTACACTATGTACACAGTACGTGTAGAGAAAGTAATAAGCTTTTTAACAATAGTTTGTTACAGATATGTAGATAGAGCCATGTGAATGGAACACATCATATTTTATTTTTGTGTGAAACAAAGTATTGCTAAGTAGCAGAAGAAGGAAGAATATTTGATATTTTGTTTCCTTCCTTAGATTACTTCTTATCAATTCCTTGAATAGGAACAAAATTTTTCCAGGAAAATCAGAGTGTTTTGTAAATCTAATACATTTGGTCGACCTATTAGTCTTCTGTGGCAAGGTAACTATTTTTGTGTGTTTTGAATTGTACACTCAAAGACAGTAACAATCTGATATTTTTACACTCACGTGACTTTCTCTACAAAGTTCTTAGAAAAGATTAATTCTTCCCTGTCTAGTGTATTGTGAGTCAGTTTACAATGTCAGCAAGCGAAAGAAACACAAGCCGTTATTTGCTTGTCTACGAGGAATGTTTCTGATTTATAGAAAGTGGCGGAATGAGGGTTTAGTTTGCGGCAATGTTCTGAGCTCAGAAAATCCAACTTCATTCGGAATATCGCAGATGAAATCTTCTTCAGGGGCGTGTAAATAAAATAAGTAATTGGGCTTCTTCATATAAAATGAGCAATAATACTAGGAAAATCTGATGCGTTTCACTCACATGACTTTCTCTAACTGTTCCACAAACAGACTTCTTACAAAACATTATTCTTCTAGATTAGCATTAGCAGAATGTTCTTATTACTTAGTTCCTTGTAAGTAGAAGGGAACTAAAGGAATGTACTGAGCTAAAGTGATACCCAAATGCTTTAAAACTTCGACATACGATTGTTATTGCAATTCCCTTCTTTGTTTGGCCAGAAGTAGAAATAAATAAAAACGGACACTTTCTGTCTGAGAAAAGTATAAGTATTTCAAATTTGAAACCATTAACAAGGAATATCTCAGAAAAAGTTACTTCCACAACAAAAATGTAAAGGACTTAAATTGTGTGTTTTGACAAGGTTTACATTTTCTGTGTAGTAAGTTTTTTTCTACCTGTTACATTTTACCATTTACACAAAATTCAGCAAAATTCGTCCAGAATAAAGAGGTCTTTAGACGTTATTCCTAGAAAAAACAATATATTCATTTCATTTGATAATATTAATCAAAACCGTTAGTGCCATTTTAAAATCTTCATGTCGCATCCTTGGAAAATACTAAACTTAAACACCAAGTTTGGTATTTTGCCGACTTTTCGTTTTTGAATTATCGTTTTCACTGATACACGTACCTTTTTCTGAAAATGCTTTTAATGAATACAGGGAACCCTAAAACATATATTTCCGGTGAAATCTCGGTATGGAATTTTTGGGTGCAATACAATACCTTCTCTACGTTTTCATCTCTGCTTGAAAGACAACTAGAAAGAGTCTTCTAGAAATAATACAATATCCGAAACACAAAATACAAAAGAGCACCAGAGGACCTTACCGATGAGACGACCTGGAGAGATTGCACCTGTGAAGAAATGAACCTCGGACCCAGAATAGCTTGAACGTAAGCACAAGAAGTGCGAGTAACTATTCGTCTGATAAGCTTTGAATTTACCAGCTTATATCTCAGACTGTTAGTGGTGCTCTCCGTTTCGTTTAACCTTACACATAATGTGTATACTTTTACAATACAAGCACAATGTTTAACAATTCATGGTTCTCACTTGCAAGCATTTTATAGCGTTTAACACCCACTTTTACTGCTTGTGGCACCTCAGGCGATGGCACTGATGATACATAAATGAAGAGGGAGCACCGGTGGAATGCGATGGTGGGAGAACCAGAAGAAAACCCGGCCCTAGGCCGCTTTGTCCACCTCAAATCTGACATCGGTTGCTTGGGATCGAACCTGGACCACGTGTAAGCATTAGACAAGATTATCACGGTAGCTTAAGTAGTTAAAACGACAGAATAGGATAAAATCAAAAGCTGTTCAAATCCTGCCAATAGCCCGCATTTGTTTATCCCTCTGCTAAAACCAGTTACTATGTTTCAAAGCTACATTACAGAAATGTTTTCAACAAACCTATTTGTTTAATTATACAGAGTTGGTCCAAAAATGTATACAGTGTTTAACGGTCCATAGCTTGCAAACTAGTTGGCGGAAATGTGTGAAAGTCCAACTGTAGGTGTTCGAAATGGTCACCATTAACATCCTTACACAGACGAACTGTAGCACGAACTACCGACTGCAACGTGTTCAGTTGGATATCAGCAACACAAATCTATGATACATACTCGTAGATTATCCAATGTGCGTGGCTTTTGTCCAAAAACGACATCCTTTAGTGTTCCCCATAGGCAAAAATCCAGAGAACGTAATGGATACTCTACAGCACCTCTTCGGCCTATTCATCGTGCAGGTCGATTTTCGTTGAGATACTCCCAACACGATTGTGATAGTGAGCTGGTGCACCATCTTGCTGGAAATAAAACCTTTCGCTGGACTTGTTTCAGTTACAGGTCGTCCAGATCGTTTTTTCAGTACATCTGTAACACAGCCATCGACTTCAAACTTGCCTCGAATGCGCGCAGTTGTTAAACGTGTCGGTGGCTCTGTTTGATACTCATTTCGCCACTGACGTTGAA
Source organism: Hymenopus coronatus (assembly GCA_030762935.1). Classification (NCBI taxonomy): domain Eukaryota; kingdom Metazoa; phylum Arthropoda; class Insecta; order Mantodea; family Hymenopodidae; genus Hymenopus; species Hymenopus coronatus. The sequence goes on from CM060890.1 coordinate 149,271,194, forward strand.
CTTCACTAATATACCACTTCAAAACTGACTTCCGTTCATCGAATGTAAGCCTTGCGTCAGCCATGTTCACTCCAGTAACAAAGGAATGCTTACGTATCTGTCGAATGTCACCAGACACCGCTTGTGTTACGATTGCCGGAACTGCAAACTATTACATTACCAAAAATGAGATGTTTCCGCCCATTGGTTTAAAAATTATGGACTGTTAAACAGTGTATACATTTTTTTAGACTACGCTGTATTAATCTGCACACGTTACTGCATTTTATATTTAACGCTACATAAAAATCATTCACAGTCTTTTGAAAGTAACTTGTATTGGTGATTTGGCTTCAGAAAAGTAAACTAAGCGTATTAGTGCTGCTCTAATGCTGTACTCCTTGAGAAAACTAAAAAAACTAAAATTGGAAACTACAGAGAGTGGTTCGATCTTTTAATTGTGGGATTCGATGACTAGCGATATACCGACTCGCTCATCAGTAAGCTTAGGAGAGCTTCAGCTAACTATACATGATCTGAGCTGTTATCAGTGGCGTGCACAACCTCAAGTAAGTGGAAAAGTCACAAGTCCAATAATTTTAAATATCGTATTGACTGTATTCCTTCAACCACTGGCGTACATATGAGACAATCTCAATACAAATAACACTCACACGTCCACTTTCTTTTAATTTTCAGCTGCTCATGTGTGATCCAGAAAACACGCCATAGCAATGACATTTGCCAAAAGAGACAATAGATTCCCAATCTCAAACCGTTTATCCAACACCGATGTTGTCAAATTGTGCGGTCGAACTCTGGCACCACTGTATATTACTTACAAGAGTCCTCCAGAAATAAGGGCGTATTTAAATAATAACGAAAGTTACCAACACAAACCTTTATTTACAGAGTTACACTACCTTACTCTGTTTCTCAACGTGATCGTCATTGCTATCAAGATATTTATTGTCACGTGGTACCGGTTTTTTAATGCAGATGTTATACTTTACTAAAATCAAAGAAATTATTCGTCTTTTGAATGCACAAAATGTTCGGCCAATCGAATTTTATAGGCAAATAAAGCAAGTGTATGGTGATAATGCAATGAACGAGTCTTCAGTGAGGAAATGACACATAATTTACGAGTAATCAAGGAAGAACATGACAGTGTGTACGATAAAGACCGGAGTGAAAGTTCATCAATTGTTATGGAGCAGTTGGAAGTCAATGTTGATAAAAGAATTCAGAAAAACTGACGTTTCACTTTGGACACCGTGCATGACCTTTTGGATGGACAAGATTTCCCACTCATTAAGACCTCAAAGTAGCAGTGACACATTGGCTCAGAAGTTTAGCGGTGGAAGAGTATAGCATCCGCATTGAAAAACCCGGTACCACGTAACAATAAATACCTTGATACCAATGATGATTATATTGAGAAATAGAGTAAGGTAATGTAACTTTGTAAATAAGGTTTTGTGTCGATAACTTTCGTTATCATTCAGTAATACCAAATCTTCTGTCACTTACTGGATGGCATCATATCAATGTAGACTAGATACAAAATAAAACAGTAAAGCGTAAAAAACGGTGGTAAATGTACATTATTTTTCATGTTCCCCTAGGTTGGTCTCTACGCACACTTTATAGGTTGATGTCAGGAGTGTTATACTACTTGCTGACATTGAGAGCTCAGTCACATCTTCAACAATGTGTCCTGTAACTGTACAATGCTAACACATATTGTTTGTTTTATAGGATGATGTCAGGAGTATTATACTACTTGATCACATTGTGAGCTCAGTCACATCTTCAACAATGTGTCCTGTAACTGTACAATGCTAACACATATTGTTTGTTTTATAGGTTGATGTCAGGAGTGTTATACTACTTGCTGACATTGTGAGCTCCGTCACATCTTCAACAATGTGTCCTGTAACTGTACAATGCTAACACATATTGTTTGTTTTATAGGTTGATGTCAGGAGTGTTATACTACTTGCTGACATTGTGAGCTCTGTCACATCTTCAACAATTAAATAATTATGATGTATTCATATGAGGAAAATTCTCTTCTTAAAATAAACATTTTTCATAAGTTTATTGTTTTACTTGATGCTAATTGAGATAAAGATTTGCAGAAATGTTTTTATTACTTTCATCCTTGTAAGTAGAAAGGAAGTAAGAGAATACACTAGGCTAAAGTGATCGTCAAACCTTTTATAAGCTTTTTGCCATTGAAATTTGGTTATTTTTGTATTACCAGGAGTAAACTATATGTTATATGAAACGGGTGAGGTCATCCTGTATGAGAGAGTTTAAAGTATTTTCAAATTGCAACCAATAACAGGCAATAACTCAAAAATGGATAGTTTTAATAAAAAGCTGTATATTACATAATCTGTGTGCTTTAATGAGATTTACATTTTTTGTGCAGAAACTTTTTGTCTGTTTCGTACGGTTTACCAGATATGCATAAGTCTTTGAAAATGAAAAGGCCTTTGAAGATATACATTTTGTTTGACATGTAAACATCTTTAAAATGCGCTACTTTTATCAAAATCGTTTAGAAAACCAAATATTCTAAAACATTTTCAATGTAAAAGTTTAGCCTGGGATGACATGGTTCTTTTGAAAATCTTCATGTCGTTTTTGGAATGGTTTGAACTTAAATATCACATTTTGTATTTCATTGACTTTTGGTTTTAGGGTTATTGACATGCTCATAAACGGGTATTTTTCTAAAATACTTTTCTTCTGTGCTCAGTGGACCTCAAGACATATGTTTCCTGTGAAACATCTACATCTACCTACTGTGTACGTAATACGTGTAGAGAAAGTGGAATTCTTTGTTTTGGACTCAGGGACCTCAGAATATATATAGTAGAGTCCCAGGATTTAAGAAAATTAAAATTTCACATAAAACTGGAGTAAAATCTCGTATTTATATGGTGTTCGCTTTTACGTTTTACGCTCTTTGACCTTTATTTCAATCTTGCAAGTCACAATGTCCCACTTGAGCTTTTTCACAGAAATAACCTTGACAGAAACCGTTAGGTTTGAAGGCGTGCATCTTTCTTACCGACCATTCACTAATTGCTACACTGCATACCAGAAAAATATAGTGGACATTAAAAACTGCTCACATGATAAGTATTGTATTCCAGCCAAAAATTCGATGTCGAGATTTCGCGGAAATACATGTTTTAGGACCCCCTGATTCCAAAAAAAAGCATTTTCAGAAACAGGTCCGTGTGTGTGTGTGTTTGTCTGTCTGTGGGTAGTATAGCTCAAAAACGAAAAAACCGTTAGATACCAAACCTGGTATTTAAGTCTGATATCTTCCAAAGATGCGACACGAAGATTTGCAACAAAATCCCCCCATCCCTAACTACCCTTTACATGGAAAAATCGTCAAAAATTATGTTTTTCTTAAAAATGGCTATAACGTTTGATCAAAACATCACATATCAAAGCCATATCTATCACAAATAAAATGTAGAGCTTGAATTTTCTGGGAACAGCTTCTAAAGACCGGTTTATGCTGAATGAATTGTGCTTAATTTGGCATAACTAATAAACCATACGGGAAAGAAAAGACTTACTATACAAAAAGTGTACATCTTGTTAAAATACACAAGTTATGTCATAATTTTTTTTCGTGGAGCTTAGCGTTTTCGAGATATTATTAGTTTCATTTGGAAATACTTGTACTTTTCTCAGACGGGAATGTCCGTTTTTCTTTTGTTCTACTCCTGGCCAAGAAAAGAAGCGATTTGCAATGACAATCGCATAATGCCAGCTTTTAAAACATTTGGTTGTCACTTTAGCCTAGTGCATTCCCTTAGTTCCAGGAAGAAAGTAATGAAATGATGATACTGTTTCTCTCGATAGGCATGGTGTTGAAAGATGAATTATCTTTTGTAAGAAGTTTGCTTGTAGAGTAGCCAGAGAAAGTCACATGAGATTATTTTTGTCTACATCATGCTAATTAAGACAAACATCAACAGAGCAAGTTTTATTAATTGCTTTAGGATAAGTAAAAGGTAATAAGGGAATATAACAGGCTAAAGTGATAGTCAAATCTTTTAAAAGCTGGTGGACATTGCAAACTTCGGTTTGCTGTGCATGGTGAAACAACATGTGGTTTCCGGTTTGAGAAGAGATGGCGTGGTTTAAAATTAAAATCAACATCCAGGAATATCTCGAAAACAGTCAACTCTAAAACAAAAATGTCATGACATAAAAATGTGTTTTAAAGATTTACATTTCTTGTGTAGTAACTTTTTGTCTATTTCTTACGGTTTGTCAGATATGCTAAACTCCTCCGATTAAAGAGGTTATTGTCAGAAAATACAAGATTTACATTTTATTTGTGATGTAGATATCTTTAATATATGCTAATCTAATTAGAATCGTTAGAGGCATTTTTGAGAAAATAAAATAAAAATTTAAAATATTTCCATATAACGGGCGGGAGGATTTTCTTGAAAATATTCTATTTTGCATCCTTCAGAGATACACAGCTTAAATGAGTTTTCGTTTTTGAGTTATATTGTGTAGATAGAGGGGAGCTCAAAACATATATTTCCGGTGAACTCTCGACATCTTCTCTTAGTACATGTGCATACTTGCTAGCGAAACTAACAGATGTTGTAGATAGCAGCACTGTACATACAAAACAATATATTGTTTTATTTATAAATTTTAACAATTTTTGTGATCATTTAACATTTATTCCTGATTTAGCATATTCCGAATTTTTATAAGTCAATTAGCACCAATTACCGGGGCTCTACTGAATTTCCCAAGAAATCTCGACATTGAATCTTGGGTGGAATACACTACCTTCTCACAGTACGTGTAGAGAAATTAACCTGCCGTTCATGTAGAAAAATCTTCAGGTTGCATCCCTTTGTGCAATTTTACTTTCTCTAGCTCGTGTGTACAATGTACATGGATAGAGAAGGTATTGTATTCCACTCAAACGAGTATTTCACCGGATATACACGTATTAGGGTACCCTGCATACAAAAAAAGCACTTTAGAAAAAGGTCCGTGTGTATCCGTGTTACAGTGAACACGATAATTCAAAAACCAAAAGTCGATAAAAGACCAAACTTGGTATTTAAGAGTAGGAAATTCCAAGGATGCGACATAAAGATTTTGAGCAAAATCTCCATCCCAAACTATCCTTTAAATAGAAAAACATTCAAAAAAAGTAAGCTCTAACGATTCTGCTTAAATTACCTTATATTAAAGAGATTTACATTTCAATAAAATGTATATTGATCTGGAATTTTTAGGAATAGTCTTTAAAGACCTCTTTATTTTAAGTCAATTTTGCTTAAAGAGATAGACAAAAACTTGCTACACAAAAAATAATTAACCTTAAAAACAATTTCTGTCATACACGTGTCTTACTTTTTCGTGGAATTGACCATTTCTGAGATATTCCTTAATTTTTGATTCGCATTTAAAATCCTTAAACACCTGGTCCTGAATAGAAACGGATTTCAACCACATGGCCGCAGCTTGTAAAATATTTTGACATTTGTTTTAGTCTACTGTATTCCCTTGTTTTTCTTCTACTTACAAGGAAGCAAGTAATAAGACAATATCTGCTAATGTCTATCATAAAGTAGATACAAGAATATGCTTTTTAACAATAATTTGTTACAGAGATTTAGAGAAAGTCATGTGAATGGAACATATCAGTTTTTTAGAAAAAGTGTCTGTGTGTCTGTGTCTGTGTGTGTCTGTGGGTGTCTGTGTGTGTCTGTGTGTTTGTGTGTGTGTTTGTGTGTGTGTCTGTGTGTGTTTGTGTGTCTGTGTGTGTCTGTGTGTGTGTCTGTCTGTGTGTGTCTGTGTCTGTCTGTGTGTGTTTGTGTGTGTCTGTGTGTCTGTGTGTGTGTCTGTCTGTGTGTGTCTGTGTCTGTCTGTGTGTGTTTGTGTGTGTCTGTGTGTCTGTGTGTGTGTTTGTGTGTCTGTGTGTGTATTTGTGTGTGTGTCTGTGTGTGTTTGTGTGTGTCTGTGTCTGTGTGTGCATGTCTGTGTGTCTGTGTGTGTTTGTCTGTGGCTGTGTTTGTGTGTCTGTGTGTGTGTGTGTCTGTGTGTATTTGTGTGTGTGTCTGTGTGTGTTTGTGTGTGTGTCTGTGTGTGTATTTGTGTGTGTGTTTGTGTGTGTCCGTGTCTGTGTGTGCATGTCTGTGTGTCTGTGTGTGTTTGTCTGTGTGTCTGTGTCTGTGTTTGTGTGTCTGTGTGTGTGCGTCTGTGTGTGTATTTGTGTCTGTGTCTGTGTGTGTTTGTGTGTGTAGAGCTCAAAACTGAAAAGACTGTAAAATATCAAGCTTGTTCTTTACATTTAGTCTCTCCCAAGGATGCCACACGAAGATTTTCAATCACAAGTATACCTCAATCGATTTGGGTTATAATGACGTGTATTAAAGATATATACATTGAAAATTAAATCTGTATTGAGTTTTCTGGGAACAGTCGCCGAAGACCGCTTTATTCTGATTGGCTTTTGAGAATTTTGCGTAACCTTAAGACATAGACAAAAATTAGCTACACAAAAATGTAGACTTCATTAAAACACACAATTATGCCATATATGGTTTTCTTGTAGAGTTCACCGTTTTCAGATATTCCGTGTTATTGGTTTTAATTTTAAACTGCCTACCTTTCCCAAACGACATCATGCAAAGCGAACCGATTCTCAATTGTTTCACCTAGCGACCGGCTTTTAAAGATCTGACTACCGCTTTAGCCTAGCACATTCTCCTTCTTGATTAGCATCATATAGATTAAATCTTAGTTAGAATATTCCTCCTGGAACAACTAGAGAAAGTAGTGTGAATGTCGCACATCAGATTTTTCAATCTTGTGTTATGTAAGATCAGGTCTGAAAGGAATAAAGAACATCGACTTGTTTATTGTTTAGGACAATTATTGATAAATCTGCTCGCTTTCTACCTAAACTGCCCAAATTAACGTTTCAGTTTTCTACCAGATCTACTGTTATCCTAAAACGTAAGTCTTCCGAATTTGGTCGAAACGATATAGAAAACTGAGAGACACATTGACTTTTGTAAACATAGAAACAAAACTATGAAACATTGTTCTCTATTTTAACCAGCGAACAATCCTGACATTTCAGATAAAGTTTATTAACCACAAAGCATTTCCTTCCTTATCCAAAATTACGTACAAAGGAAAAACGTTTCTTAAAACTCAATCAGTTTATCAAATAAATCAGAGTGTTGCATACGTTTATAATATTCTTGTGTACAAGGTGAGCTTTTCCTATAATATCTGTGTTTTCTTATTTCCTTGTGACATTCACACAAGATTTTCTACTCAGTATCGTTTATTACTTTCTCTACCTAGAGAGTATTGCAGCACGTTTATAATATTCTTGTGTACAAGGTGAGCTTTTCCTATAATATCTGTGTTTTCTTATTTCCTTGTGACATTCACACAATATTTACTACCCAGTATCGTTTATTACTTTCTCTACCTAGAGAGTATTGCAGCACGTTTATAATATTCTTGTGTACAAGGTCAGCTTTTCCTATCATATCTGTGTTTTCTTATTTCCTTGTGACATTCACACAAGATTTTCTACCCAGTATCGTTTATTACTTTCTCTACCTAGAGAGTATTGCAGCACGTTTATAATATTCTTGAGCACAAGGTGAGCTTTTCCTATCATATCTGTGTTTTCTTATTTCCTTGTGACATTCACACAAGATTTTCTACTCAGTATCGTTTATTAATTTCCTTAGTGATTTTGACGTTGGTTAAAAAACGGAGAAAATGTAACACTTGCTAATTTCCATAGTTTTAGTAGGGGAAGGGAGACACGGGGAAGGATGGGAAGGTGGCCAGGGGGGGTATCAGTTTCATTCAGGTCTGAGCTGGAGGCTGAGATAACTAAATTAGAAATCAGTTTGGAAGGGGTGATTGCTGTATCTTTGGCACAGGGGGGAGTACATATAATAGTTATAGGATTATACAACCAGCCAGCAACGTCCAAGTATGCAAACAGGAATTTCTTCAGTGACTTAACCGAAACGCTAGTGGAGTTACAGGAAAAGTTTCCAGGTGCTGAATTAATTCTTTTAGGAGATTTTAATGCGAGGTTAGGAGGGGAGAATATTTCTCTAACGAGGGGTCACCAATGGGGGGAGGAATTCCGCGAAGGTCAACGAAAGAGCAAGGATAGTTTTATTAATGGGGAGGGCAGACAATTACTTGCTTTCTGCGATGCCTTCTCTTAAGAAATAATGAATGGCAAGTACGGTGAGGATCGAGAGGGAGAACTCACTTTCATAAATGAAAATGGGGGTAGTGTAATAGATTTTATTTTAATAAGTCAGGGTTTAATTGGCAGAATTAGAAATTTTTGGGTGGGGGAACGTATCGAGTCGCATCACTGTCCGGTTGCCCTGGAACTGAATATAGAGACGGCCATGAAGGCGCTAGCACCTGAAGAGGGGCAGGGGGACGAAGGGAGATTCATTAGTAAATTTATATGGAAACCGGTAGAAAAAGAAGTATTTGTTGATAAATTAGAAAGAAGATTAGGGGAAAGGAACGCAGACACAGCGGAGGAACTAACGCATATAATAGCAACGGCTGCGGGGACAGTGAAAGTCCAAATGCATGGTAAGTTAAAACGATTCAATGGTTGGTATGACCAGCAATGCAGAGCTGTAAAGAAACAGGCAGAGGAGGCTCTGCCAAATTCAGAAGGGAGGGGGGGGGGGAGATGACATTAGGAAATTTTTTACAAAAAAGCGAAGGGAGTACAAACAGCTCTTACGGGAAAAGAGAACTACGTGGCAAGACAAAATTACTCAGAAAATTAGTAATATTTTAACGCGGGGGGATAACGCTGAGATGTGGCAAGTAGTAAAACATTTAAGAGGCAACCGTCAGGCACCCAACGAAATTTCTTCCAGAAAATGGGCAATGCATTTTATGGGAATATTCGGGAAAGGTGAAAGGGAAGGAATTTTTATAAAGGAAGTGCAAATTTTGGGAAATCTTGAGATCCCAATACTGGACGAGGAAATATCAGCACGAGAAATACCACAGGCGCTGCGGAGTCTGAAGGGAGGCAAAGCTCCAGGGTTGGATGGGCTGCCCCCGGAAGTTTTTAAAGCCGCAGACAATGTTAATGAGTTCAAAATCTTCTCGGGCTTCTAGCCAGGTAAAACCAAGAGAAGATTTTGAATTAATACGTCGCCAGGAAAGCTTCAGTTCTTATTTTAATGTTAATGAGTTTGGTAGGAGTATGCTCCAGATATGTAACAGATTGTTTATTGAGGGGAATTACCCTACCTGTTGGGGAAAGGGCATTATTCATCCCATTTATAAAGGGAAGGGAACTATTGGAAATCCGGATAACTATAGGGGGTTACTCTTTTGCCAATTATGGAGAAAATTTATTGTAGAGTGTTATATAACCGGATAAAGGACTGGGAATCTAAATTTGGCAAACTTTCAAAATTTCAAATGGGTTTCAGAGAAGGACACAGTACCATAGATGCCACTTTTATATTAGACACTTTAAGGACGAGGCAACTGTTAATTAAGCGGGGAAAGCTTCATTGTGCTTTTGTGGACTTTAAGAAGGCATTTGACTCTATCAATCGAAATGCATTATGGTACAAACTAGGCAGAAAGGGGTTATCAAGTAAAATGGTTAGAGCATTGCAGGCAATGTATCAAAATGTCGAATTCTGTGTGAAGTACGACAGAAACAGTGTGTCCGAGAGCTGCCGAAGCTATAGGGGAGTGAGGCAGGGTTATATTTTATCTCCCTTGCTATTTAATCTCTTTGTGGATGATATTACCGATACAATGATAGCAGAGAATATCCAAGCACCAGTAGTAGCGGATTTACAGATCCCAACACTTTTATACGCAGACGATTTAGTATTGTGCTCTACGACAGTAAACGGATTGCAACGAGGACTGGACAAACTTAAGAATTATTGCGATGAATGGCTACTTACAGTTAATGTAAATAAGACTAAGGCAATGACTTTCAAAAAGGGTTGTGTTTATAGCAGGGAGGAGACTTGGACATATGCAGGACAGATACTGGACAATGTTAAATCTTTTGTGTACTTAGGACTCACATTCACAATGAACGGAAAATGGACAAAACACATTGACATTACGAAACACAAGGCAAGGGTGAAAGCCACGGAAGCTCTCCGGATACGCTACAGAATACCGAATATATCCATAACCTTAATGGAAACTGTATACGGAGCGACAGTTAGATCCACGATGACATACGGAGGAGAAATATGGGGGTGAGAACAAACAGGGAATCTGGATCAAGTGAGGACCCAATTTTTGAAAGGAATTCTGGGTGTAGGGAGGGGTACGGCAAACTGCGGAATAATGAGGGAATTCGGGGCACATAGTGAAACGATAAAGTGCAAAATCAGAGCAGATAAATATTGGCTGAGAATCGTTCACGGAAACCAATCTCTAATTAGGGCAGTCTGCTACCGTGAACAGTTGCGAATGGAAGGTAATTCGACGTGGGCATCAAAATTAAAGAAAGGGTTGGAAACCATTGGGACGGGAGACATTTGGATAACGGGGCAGGAAAATAGGCGAAGTGTTTGGAGAAAAATTAAGAACCGCTTCTGTGATATTGACAGACAGCAAATAATTGCGCAATGCACAGAGGTGTCATTAGAAGTACAGTCTGGGCTGAAATCGGAGTGGGGTATGGAGCAATACATCAAAACAGGTACCAAACTCATTAGAGAGGGGCTCGCGTGGATTAGACTAGGAGCATGGAGGAGCACGAAAATTGCTGACGAGAACGGTACGAGAATCTGTCCCATTTGCGAGGAGGAAGAGTCGTGGACTCACATCTTGACAAGATGTAGGGGTACGGAGGAATGGCGGGAAAAATATTTGCCGCGATTTTTTACCACTGTGAATGTAGGGCTAGAAGCATGTTGGACGCTACTGGCAGGCACGGAAAACATGGACGGGCTAGGTAAATTTATACTTAAGGCAAGACAGCTGAGATCTGAGGAAGCTGCCAATAGAGAAGGGGGGGATAAGATCAACTAAACAAAAGTGACTACATTGTTCTATATATATATATATATATATATATATATATATATATATATATTATGTCATACTTAGGTCACTGTTGTGCTATGGTTTTATATATGCTATATATATTATGTGTATATATGTCTTTTAAGTGTAATTTTCTATTATAAGAGGGTGCCTTTATGAAGGTGTACTCTGTGCTGTAAATTTAAATTGCTATATTTGAATATTTTTGTATTTTTATTTTCGGGTTCACTCTTAATTTTTTATTGTTGTTTAATAATGCTTTGGACTGTGTATTTCCTTTGTCTTTTTATTTTCGAGTTTACACTTTTAATTCTTTGTTGTTCTAATATTGCTTGTAATGTGTATTACAAAAGCACGTACGGTCTGTGGACCCGTGCGATTGTTGAAATTCTATGTATGATATTGCTATGTCAATAAATACACTTATTCACTCATTCACATAAAGAGTATTGCAGCACGTTTATAATATTCTTGTGCACAAGGTCAGCTTTTCCTATCATATCTGTGTTTTCTTATTTCCTTGTGCCATTCACACAATACTACTATTGTGTTATACTGCTTTTGACATTGTGAGCTCAGTCACATCTTCAACAATGTGTCCTGTAACTGTACAATGTTAACACATATTGTTTGTTTTATAGGATGATGTAAGGAGTGTTATATTATTTGGTGACATTGTGAGTTCAGTCACATCTTCAACAATGTGTCCTGTAACTGTACAATGTTAACACATATTGTTTGTTTTATAGGATGATGTCAGGAGTGTTATACTACTTGCTGACATTGTGAGCTCTGTCACATCTTCAACAATGTGTCCTGTAACTGTACAATGTTAACACATATTTTTTTGTTTTATAGGATGATGTCAGGAGTGTTATACTACTTGCTGACATTGTGAGCTCAGTCACATCTTCAACAATGTGTCCTGTAACTGTACAATGTTAACACATATCTTCTGTTTTATAGGATAATGTCAGTAGTGTTATACTACTTGCTGACATTGTGAGCTCAGTCACATCTTCAACAATGTTTCCTGTAACTGTACAATTTTAACACAAAATGTTGATTTTATAGGATGATGTCAGGAATGTTATACTGCTTTTGACATTGTGAGCTCAGTCACATCTTCAACAATGTGTCCTGTAACTGTACAATGTTAACACATATTGTTTGTTTTATAGGATGATGTAAGGAGTGTTATATTATTTGGTGACATTGTGAGTTCAGTCACATCTTCAACAATGTGTCCTGTAACTGTACAATGTTAACACATATTGTTTGTTTTATAGGATGATGTCAGGAGTGATATACTACTTGCTCACATTGTGAGCTCAGTCACATCTTCAACAATGTGTCCTGTAACTGTACAATGTTAACACATATTGTTTGTTTTATAGGATGATGTCAGGAGTGTTATACTACTTGCTGACATTGTGAGCTCAGTCACATCTTCAACAATGTGTCCTGTAACTGCACAATTTTAACACATATTGTTTGTTTTATAGGATGATGTCAGGAGTGCTATACTACTTGCTGACATTGTGAGCTCAGTCACATCTTCAACAATGTGTCCTGTAACTGTACAATGTTAACACATATTGTTTGTTTTATAGGATGATGTCAGGAGTATTATACTACTTGCTGACATTGTGAGCTCAGTCACATCTTCAACAATGTGTCCTGTAACTGTACAATGTTAACACATATTGTTTGTTTTACAGGATGATGTCAGTAGTGTTATACTACTTGCTGACATTGTGAGCTCAGTCACATCTTCAACAATGTGTCCTGTAACTGCACAATGTTAACTCATATTGTTTGTTTTATAGGATGGTGTCAGTCGTGTTATACTACTTGCTGACATTGTGAGCTCAGTCACATCTTCAACAATGTGTCCTGTAACTGTACAATGTTAACATATATTGTTTGTTTTATAGGATGATGTCAGGAGTGTTATACTACTTGCTGATAGCGAGTATTTTCAGCTCGGCCAGATGTTCCACTATCTGTCCTGAATCTTGCAACTGTCCAAATGTTACTGACATCACCTGTACAAAAGGATATGTGTTCCAGTTAACACCTTCAACATTTAAGCTACCTAACGCGGCTTCAATAATAACATTGGCAGTTTCTAACAACAAGATATCTGTAATACATCCAGATGTCTTCTCAGAACTCACCAGCTTAATAAACCTGCAACTTCCTGGTAATGACATAAGAGAACTTCCAGAAGGACTTTTCGACCGTCTCAAGAACCTAAGACATCTGACTCTCAGTAATAACAAACTCTTATCCATACCTAGCGGATTATTTCGGAACTTAAGCTATGTTTACTTTCTAAACTTATGTTGCAATTCTTTCTCAGAAATTCCAAAAAACGCGTTTGTCTCAATGAAATATCTTTCAGGACTTGAACTAAATAATAACGAAATATCAGAAATAAAAAAGGATAATTTCATCTCCTTACATAAACTCAAGAACCTTCAATTACATAACAACGAAATTGAAGATTTGGAAGAAGACGTTTTTGATCACTTAAGCACACTAAGAAACCTGAGTTTAAGTTTCAATCTCATTCGTTATCTTTCGGCTGAAATTTTTAAACCGTTATCTGAACTTAGGTATCTGTGGTTAGATTCTAATAAAATTAAGAGTATAAGCTCAAGTAGATTTACTGGTCTTCAAAAACTGAAGCTTTTATCACTCTCCAATAATTATATCCATAGGACAACTACAATTCCGTTCTATTACACCCACAGCCTTGAGCAACTCTTTCTGCACCGCAATAAGCTAGACAAGCTTTATGCACTTATGTTTATCAGTACCCCAAAGCTTAGCGTTTTGACTCTGGACGAGAATGAAATAACCAAGTTTGAAAGTGATATTTTACAACCTTTAACAAATCTAAAGCATCTAAGCATCACTAGAAATCCGTTGATCTGCACCTGCTCACTTCATGACGGCATACTTGGCCTGCGTAATAAAGGAGTGGAAGTAAAAATAAGTTGTAACATTCCAAAAGCAGGAATAGTAACTGACGGCACAGTCTGGAAGTGTGAGCCCAAAGGTCGATCATCGAGTGCAAAGAAGCAACAAGATCTTGTACTCGTTCCATTTAGTGTTATGTTAGTTCTTCTTATATCTGTAACATTTATCAGAGGCTGAACCAGAAAAACAGAACATGCACATTATTAATTATATCTTCAAAATACTTGTACATCATTCACAATCAACCACTACTTTGTTTCTAATGTGACAACTCTAACGCGAATATCTGTCACACAATTACTGGGAGTGACTGTCACTCAGCAAGTATAGTAAACTGAACATTTGTATAGAACACAGTATAATATACACAATTACTGGGAGTGACTGTCACTTAGTAGTAAAGTAAACTGAACATTTGTATAGAACACAGTATAATATACACAATTACTGGGAGTGACTGTCACTCAGCAAGTATAGTAAACTGAACATTTGTATAGAACACAGTATAATATACACAATTACTGGGAGTGACTGTCACTCAGCAAGTATAGTAAACTAAACATTTGTATGGAACACAGTATAATATACACAATTACTGGGAGTGACTGTCACTCAGCAAGTATAGTAAACTGAACATTTGTATAGAACACAGTATAATATACACAATTACTGGGAGTGACTGTCACTCAGCAAGTATATTAAACTGAACATTTGTATAGAACATAGTATAATATACACAATTACTGGGAGTGACTGTCACTCAGCAAGTATATTAAACTGAACATTTGTATAGAACATAGTATAATATACACAATTACTAGGAGTGACTGTCACTCAGCTAGTATAATAAACTTAACATTTGTATAGAACACAGTATAATATACACAATTACTGGGAGTGACTGTCACTCAGCAAATACAGTAAACTGAACATATGTATAGAACACAGTGTAATATACACAATTACTGGGAGTGACTGTCACTTAGCAAGTATAGTAAACTGAACATTTGTATAGTACACAGTGTAATATACACAATTAGTGGGAGTGACTGTCACTTAGCTAGTATAGTAAACTGAACATTTGTATAGAACACAGTATAATATACACAATTACTGGGAGTGACTGTCACTCAGCAAGTATAGTAAACTGAACATTTGTATAGAACACAGTATAATATACACAATTACTGGGAGTGACTGTCACTCAGCAAGTATAGTAAACTGAACATTGGTATAGAACACAATATAATATACACAATTACTGGGAGTGACTGTCACTCAGCAAGTATAGTAAACTGAACATATGTATAGAACACAGTATAATATACACAATTACTGGGAGTGACTGTCACTCAGCAAGTATAGTAAACTAAACATTGGTATAGAACACAGTGTAATATACACAATTACTGGGAGTGACTGTCACTTAGTAGTATAGTAAACTGAACATTTGTATAGAACACAGTATAATATACACAATTACTGGGAGTGACTGTCACTTAGCAAGTATAGTAAACTGAACATTTGTACAGAACACAGTATAATATACACAATTACTGGGAGTGACTGTCACTTAGCAAGTATAGTAAACTGAACATTTGTACAGAACACAGTATAATATACACACTTACTGGGAGTGACTGTCACTTAGCTAGTATAGTAAACTCAACATTTGTATGGAACATAATATAATATACACAATTACTGGGAGTGACTGTCACTTAGCAAGTATAGTAAACTGAACATATGTACAGAACACAGTGTAATATACACAATTACTGGGAGTGACTGTCACTTAGCTAGTACAGTAAACTGAACATTTGTATAGAACACAGTGTAATATACACAATTATTGGGAGTGACTGTCACTTAGCTAGTACAGTAAACTGAACATTTGTATAGAACACAGTATAATATACACAATTACTGGGAGTGACTGTCACTTAGCAAGTATAGTAAACTGAACATGTGTATAGAACATAGTATAATATACACAATTACTGGGAGTGACTGTCACTTATCTAGTATAGTAAACTGAACATTTGTATAGAACACAGTATAATATACACAATTACTGGGAGTGACTGTCACTTAGCAAGTATATTAAACTGAACATTTGTATAGAACACAGTGTAATATACACAATTACTGGGATTGACTTTCACTTAACAAGTATATTAAACTGAACATTTGTATAGAACACAGTATAATATACACAATTACTGGGAGTGACTGTCACTTAGCAAGTATATTAAACTGAACATTTGTATAGAACACAGTATAATATACACAATTACTGGGAGTGACTGTCACTTAGCAAGTATAGTAAATTGAACATCTGTATAGAACACAGTATAATATACACAATTACTGGGAGTGACTGTCACTTAGCTAGTATAGTAAACTGAACATTTGTATAGAACACAGTATAATATACACAATTGGGAGTGACTGTCACTTATCTAGTATAGTAAACTGAACATTTGTATAGAACACAGTATAATATACACAATTACTGGGAGTGACTGTCACTTAGCAAGTATAGTAAACTGAACATTTGTATAGAACACAGTATAATATACACAATTACTGGGAGTGACTGTCACTTAGCAAGTATAGTAAATTGAACATCTGTATAGAACACAGTATAATATACACAATTACTGGGAGTGACTGACTGTCTTTCTGCTTGTACATTAAACTGAACATTTGCGTTGGATGAAGCAGTAAATTCTTTTCTTTTGTTTGTAAAAAATGTGTGTGGAAATAGATCATTACCTGTTATGCGAAATAGAAAATTATGTCTTTTTTTTTAAATAAGCCAGTGCAATTAGGCTTTTGCAATTTAGAAGTGGTAAACATAGAAGTGTACAGATTCTTTTTCGAAATAAAGCGGGTTTTTAATGCTCAACGAATCTATTATATCATGATACTAATGGCTTAATCCTTTTCTTTAGGGATCTACAAGTAAGTCGTCTAATTACGATATTCAAATATGTCAATATCCACCTTCTTCTAGATTTTGAAAAAGCACCATTTGATTATGTGATTCGTACCACAAGGTACTTGGTGTCTGATCCGATTAGGTCAATTTTCGTACCTTTGTGAAAATCGTGGGTCCAGATCGAAATCATATGCTGTTACTTTTCAAGATGACGATTCTATTATGAAAAAAAAAAAAAAAAATATGATGTGTTCCATTCACATGACTTTCTCCACATATCTCAAGAAATGATTGTTAAAAAGCTTATGCCTCTACTTGCTTCAAGCTTATTGAGAAAAATTAGCAGAAACAATCTTATTATGTGCTTTCTTGTCAAGTAGAAGCGAAATAAGGGAGTACCATGGGTTAATGTAATAGTCAAAAGCTGGTTGCTATGTGTCTGAAGTTTCTTTGTTTGTATGGACAAGAGTTGACAAATTCCTGTATGAGAAAAGTATAGGTTTTTTTACTTTCTCTGCACGTACTATGTACATAGTGTATAGAGAAGGTATTGCACTCCACCCAAAAATTCGATACCGGGATTTCATTGGAAATATATGTTCTAGGGCCCCCTGTTTCCAAAAAAGGTATTTTCAGAAAAAGGTCCGTGTGTGTGTGTCCATGTGTCTTTGAACACGATAGCTCAAAAACGAAAAGTCAGTAAAATACCAAAGTTAGTATTTAAGTTTAGTATCTTCCAGGGATGTGACACGAAGATTTTGAGAAAAATCCCCCGACCCCAAACTACCCTTTAAATGTAACATTTTTCGAAATGTTTTATTTTCTTAAAAATGATTAACGATTTTGATTAAAATTTCGTATATTAAAGATATTTACTTGACAAATAAAATGTATATCTTGAATTTTCTGGGAATAGCCTCTGAAGACTACTTTATTCTAGATGAGTTTTACTGAATTTTGCATAACTGGCAAACCGTAACAGATAGACAGAAATTCAGTATACATAAAATATAGAGCATGTTAATAAACATAATTTATGTATACATTTTTTTCGATATTTTAATGGAAATCGTTAGAGCCATTTTTAAGAAAAACATTTTCGAAATTTTTTCCGTGTAAGGGGTAGTTTGGGGTGGGGGGGGATTTTCTTGAAAATCTTTGTGTCACATCCTTGGAAGATACCAAACTTAAATACCAAGTTTAGTATTTAACAGTCTTTCCGTTTTTGATCTATGCTGTCCACAGACACAGACACACAGACAGACAGACAGACAGACACACACACACACATACACGGACCTGTTTCTGAAAATGCTTTTTTTGGACTCAGGGGGTCCTAAAACACGTATTTCCGGTGAAATCTCGACATGGAATTTTTGGATGGAATACAATACTTCCCTATCCCTATGTACATTATACATACGGGGCTAGAGAAAGTAAAATGCTAGTCCCCGTGCTATCCAATACGCATCGCAAAGAGAATTTCGAACTCAATAAAAAATGTGTGTTTGAAAGTGATCACATTTACGTAGATGAAGGCCTGATCTGGTCGCAATTACCTTTCAAAAGAAATTAGCGTTAATATGCGAGCATAAGGACATTACCTAGTGGATACTGGGGTGAAAAATGCGAGAGTAGTTAATTAATTACAAATATTACACACAGCATTATGCTAAGAATGTTTGCACCATAATCACTATGCACATTTCCCTTCAAACTTCCTCTACCCTGAGATAAGTCAGAAATTTCCTCGTCTGTAAGTAAGAAAGAAATCTGAAATTTTTGTTCCACCATGCAGAATGTCCTTTGTTTCATGCCTTAATGAGTAGTATTGTGAAGATATGATGATGATGATGATGATGATGATGATGATGCAAAGGTTTATATTGTGCTTGGAGTCACTGGGTGCTGCTTTTAGCCTTTGTATTTTCGGATTAACACATTGAAGCGTTCGGTAGCTGAAGTGCCAAGAAACCCAGTTCAGTTATTATTTACAGTTCATCAACTAAATCTGCCGAAAAGTATGGCATTCAAGGATTTCTCAACAAGTAAGAAAATAGTCATAACTTTTGTATTAATATTTTATTTTAAATTTACATGTATCAAATATCAGCTTGAAAAAATCTGCGTAAAGCAGCTTATACTCCATTTATTCAAGGTTCGAAAAATTATCCCTCGGATTAGAATTTTCCACAGCTTCATTTGTATACTGAATTTCAGCTTCAGTTCACAGAAATCGAGGAAAATGCAGCATTTTAACATTTAAGAGCACAAACGTAACAAACAGATCACCACCTTCAAAGAAAATGGCGCGACTTCCTGAGAGCAGGTAATATTACTAAATCTCCTAAATTTCCTAATAGTTGACTAAGCAAGGACAGATGGCAGTACAAATCAGACAGCTAAACGATAACTGATGTATGTTCTTTGCTACATAGCCCAAGACCGAGTTACGGTCGTGGAATTGCATTAGAAATATCTGCTTGAGCTATTCTCGGACATGGGTCCCATGAACATTTTGCGCGGCCCGATCTATACTAGTGTTAAATGTTGAAGGCCAAGGTCTAAAATATGCTTTACACAGAGTCTTCTCCAGTAGAGCTCGTGGCCAAATTATCTGGCGGGGCACAATTTTAAGATTGACTAAATTAAAATTAAATTGGGTGTTATTTATGGGCGCAATTTAACTGCTACAGTTCTAAGCGTTCCATACCATTTTGGCCGCGAAAGGCCGCTTAATATTGCTCCGAGGCCTGTATCAGGCTTGAGGTTTTTTAAAATCTACGACATGCATCAACCTTTACGGAAAATTACGGAGGAAGGGATTTCTACATCTGAAGTGTTCTATTCTCATGACTTTGTCTACATACCTGCAAAAAATTGTTAAAAAGCTTATGCTTCCCATCTACTTCATGCTAATTGAGAAAAAAGTAGCAGAAACAGTCTTATTACTTGCTTCCTTGTAACTAGAAGTGAAATAAAGAACTAGCATAGGTTAAAGTGATAGTCAAAAGCTGGTTGATATGTGACTGATGTTCCTTTCCTTGTATAGACAGGAGTTGACAAATTCCTGTATGAGAAAAGCAGAATATTTTTAAAATTGAAAACAAGAACAAGGAATAAGTCAAAAGTGACCAACTCCACGAAAAAATGTATGACATTGTGTGTTTTAACGTGATCTTCATTTTTTCTTTGGTAAGTTTTTGTCCATCTCTTAGCAGTTATGCAAAATTCCGTAAAATTCATCCAGAATAAAGTAGTCTTCAGAGGATATTTCCAGAAAATTCAAGATATACATTTTATTTGTCAGGTAAGTATCTTTAATATTTGACATTTTAATCAAAATCGTTAGTTATTTTTGAGAAAATCAAAATTTTCGAAAAAGTTCCGCGTAAAGGGTAGTTGCGGGTGGGGGATTTTCTTGAAAATCTTCGTGTCGCATCCTTAGAAGATACCAAACTTAAATACTAAGTTTGGTATTTAACGGTCTTTTCGTTTTTGAGCTATGCTGTCCACAGACTCACACACACACACACACACACACACACGGACCTTTTTGTAAAAAAACTTCTGTGTTACATTCAGATGCCTTTCTCTAGCTACTCTACAAAGAAACGTCTTACAAAAGATAATTCAACACCACGCTTATCGAGATAAACATTAGCAGAATTTTGTTAATTAGTTCCTTATAAGTAGACTGGAACTAAGGGAATGCACTAGGCCAAAGCGATAGTCAAATGTTCTAAAAGCTGACGTTATGCGACTGTCATTGCAAATCGCCTCTTTGCTTGGCCAGGAGAAGAACGAAAGAAAAACGAACACTCCCGTCTGTGAAAAGTACAAGTACTTCACAACTAAAACTAATAACAAGGAATACCTCGAAAACGGTAAACTCCACGAAAATAATGTATATGACATAACTTGTATATTTTAACAAGATGTACATTTTTTTTTCTTTTTTTTTTTTTTTGTACAGTAGGTATTATTTTCTATCTCTTACGGTTTACTAGTTATTCTAAATTAAGCAAAATTCATCCAGAATTCCCAGAAAATTCAAGATATACATTTTATTTGTGATAGAAATTGCTTTAATATGTCATAATTTAATCAAAATCGTTAGAGCCATTTTAAGAAAAACAAAGTTTTCGAAAATGTTTCCATGAAAGGGTAGTTAAGCGTGTGAGGATTTTCTTGAAAATCTTCGTGTCGCATCCTTGGAAGATACCAAACTTAAATACCAAGTTTGATATTTAACCGTCTTTTCGTTTTTGAGCTATGAGGTTTACAGACACACACACACGGACCTGTTTCTGAAAATGCTTTTTTTGGATTCAGGGGGTCCAAAAACATGTATTTCCGGTGAAATCTCGACATGGAATTTTTGGGTGGAACGCAATACTTCTCTATCCCTATGTACGGGGCTAGAGATAGTAAAACATATAGCATATGGACAGGGTGATAGAAATGGATGGGCATACAGTTGTTAGGTTGGATGTGCGTGGGCAGCAAGAAATGTACAGCAGGTGTGTGAACTCTGTTACAACAGCTGATTGCTATGAGCATGAGATGATGATGATGATGATGATGATAATGGTGTTTAAGGGCGCTCAACTGCCGAGGTCATAAGCGCCCTTACGATTAAAACTTGGCAATAGGCAGTAAAAAAATACCAAAAAAAGGAAAAAAAAAACACAAGTAAAAGAGCTAACACAGTTGAAATGGAAGTAACAGAACGGTCCAGCCCTCTAAACAGAGCTGGATATAAAACTCCATCTAAAATCAACACATTAAAATTAAAAGAGATTAAAAAAAAAAAACTGCTATCACACTAAAACGTCAAGGTAAAAGAGAGTTTTGCTAAAAATTTAAAAACCCTGTCCACTGCTCTTGGGTCATCTGCCAGGACCTCAGCAAGAGAGGCCGGCATGCCCATAGATGACCGAATGTGTGCCAGGTGACCACACTCCAGCAACACATGACGAACTGTCTGTGCCTCCCCACAGAGCGCACAGACAGGAGCAGGTTCACGTTTAAAAAGGTAACTGTGAGTAAAAATACAGTGGACAATTCTTAGCCGAGCTAGTACTACCTCCTCCCGGCGGAATAAACGAGAGGAGGTTACCCAGTTGACAGGGAGGTCCTTCACCTCTCACAGCTTATTACCACGGAGAGCCGACCACTCCGCATGCCAAGTCGAAAAAACGGCTCTCCGTACAGCCACTCTAAAATCTTCTGCTGTTGAATGGGTAATCGTAACACTGGGCGCTGTGACTGCTGATTTCGCTGCCAAATCCCCCGTGTCATTCCCTGGCACGCCAACGTGTCCAGGAATCCATGCGCACTCCACATTAAAACCAGAAGCGTGCAAAATGTGGAGAACGTCCTAGATGCGCTGCACCAGAGGATGGTAATTGTACAGCTCACGAATGCTCTGAAGGGCACTAAGGGAATCACTAAGAATAAGGCAGTCACCTAATTTTCGACGTCGAATATACAGAAGGGCTTGATAAATAGCATATAGCTCGGCAGAATATATAGATGTGCAACTAGGCAAACCGTAAGTAGAAGTTGCGGTGCCAGTGACAAAGGCACATCCAACACCGTCGGGGCTCTTACTACCATCGGTGTAAATACAAATACGGCCACTGTATTTGGATAAAAATTCTAAAAAGCAACGACGAATACCATCAAGAGGCGTAACAGATTTCCCGTAGAGCGTCATCCCGAGATCGACATGGGAGGTAGCGCGTAACCAAGGGGGGTGTATACTCTCTCCCTTGGATAACAGCCGAGGAATGTCAACATGGTGCTGGCGTAGAAGCTCACGGAAACGAAAACCTGCTGGCCTGGGGCTCAGAGAGCGGAGGCAGTATCGCTCATGCAGCTCAGGGGAGAAAAACGCGTGATAAGTTGGATGCCCAGGCATACACTTCAGCCCACAGCCATAATTAGCAAGCAGGACATCACGCCGACAACGCAGAGGAGGTTCTCCCGATTCGGCGTAGAGGCTAACAACTGGGCTCGTTGGAAAAGCTCCAACGGCCACACGGATGCCCTGGTTATGGACTGTGTCTAACCTTCTGAGCACTGAAGGTCGAGCTGAAGAATACACAATGCTGCCATAGTCCAACTTCGAACGAATCACAGCACGATAAAGACGGAGCAGTGCCGTCCGATCCGCACCCCAAGACTTGCCACTTAGTATCCGTAAAAGATTTAGAGAACGGTCACATCGTGCTCTAAGCTGTGCTATTTGTGGTTCCCAACAAAGTTTCCGATCGAAGATCAAACCAAGGAATCTCGCCTCGTCTGCGAAAGGAAGTAAATCTGGCCCGAGTCGAAGAGACGGTGGCATTTGCCACTTAGGGCGCCAGAAGTTAACGCAGACTGTCTTCTCAGCGGAGAAACGAAAACCGTGTTTCGAGCTCCATGCATAGAGATTGTCCAAACACCGCTGGAGACGGCGTTCCAAAAACGGTGTACGCTGAGAAGTACAGAAGATGGCAAAGTCGTCCACGAATAAACAGGAAGAGACACCTTGAGGCACACATAGTGATATGGAATTTATCGCAATAGCAAATAGAGTCACGCTGAGTACCGAGCCCTGGGGCACTCCGTTCTCTTGAATAAAGGTGTTAGAAAAAAACCGAACCCACCCTCATTCGAAACACGCGGTCCCGCATAAACTCCTGAATGACCAACGGTAGGCGTCCACGTATGTTCCAGTTGTGCAGAGAACGCAATATTCCCGCCCGCCAACACGTGTCGTAGGCCTTCTCGAGGTCAAAAAATATCCCAACTGTGGGGCTGTTCTTAAGAAACCCGTCCATAATCTGAGTTGACAGAGAGACAAGGTGGTCAGCAGTTGAACGTCGTCGTCGAAAGCCACACTGGGTGTTCGTCAGAAGATTGTGGGATTCCAGCCACCACACCAACCGTCCATTGATCATGCGTTCCATCACCTTGCACACGCAACTGGTGAGGGAAATAGGACGGTAACTGGAAGGAAGATGGCGGTCCTTTCCAGGTTTAAGAATGGGTATGATTTTGGCCTCCCGCCACTTGTCTGGAAAAATGCCATCAACCCAGACACGATTATAGACCTCGAGTAGGAAATCTTTGCCATCAGGAGAGAGATGTTGCAACATTTGGACGTGGATACCATCTGGACCTGGTGCTAAGTGTCGTGAAGAGGAGAGTGCATTGTCTAGCTCTGCCAGGGTGAAAAGGCGATTATAATCCTCAAGGTTGCCAGAAAGAAACGAGAATTCTTGAGATTCCACCTGGTTCTTAACTGTAAGAAACTCAGGGAAATAATTTCCTGAGCTAGACACCTGAGCGAAAGCACTGCCTAAAGTATTCGCCACGTCAAATGTATCAACAACAGCTCCGGTAGGTGTTTTGAGACCGGCGATGGGCATATGGTTCGGTTTCCCAGCCACACGTCTTAACTTATCCCATACGACAGAGGAAGGTGTACGTCGATTAAAGGAACCCACGAATTTATTCCATGACATCTTTTTGCTATCCTTAATAACCCGCCTAGAATGTGCACGCATCCGTTTATAGTGTATCAGGTTATTCAGTGTAGGAAAACGCTGGGAAACCCGTAGAGCTCGTCTGCGAGCGCGAATAGCATCCCGACAGTCATCGTTCCACCAAGGTACCGGAAATCGACGGCTGTAGCCAGTCGAACGCGGAATGGATTGCTCAGCAGCAGAAAGAATGGTCCCTGTGAGATGTTCGACCAAGTGGTTCACAGAGTCGTGCTCTTCGTATCTAAATTCAGCCAACACGGGAGTACAGTTCCCAGCTGGCGTGGTCTAGGCGCCAACTAGGTAAACGGGTGGAACATACAACGGGTGTCAAGACACTAATACGACAAGGAAAGTGGTCACTAGAATGCAAATCCGAGATGATATTCCAGCATAAGATGACTGCTAGCTGAGGGGAACAAATTGCAATGTCAATGTGTGAAAAACTATGAAATGCGTCAGATAGAAAGGTGGGCCATCCCGTGTTCAAGAGAGCAAGATTCTGACTATCCAAGAAGTCTTTAAGTAGCGTACCTCTCGCACAAGCCCGAGGAGAGCCCCAAAGAGGGTGATGGGCATTCACGTCGCCTACCAATAAAAAGGGTGGTGGCAACTGCGAAATGAGGTGTTCTAAGTCGCTGTGCGAGAGGTCCGCAGATGGAGGCAAATAGATACTGCAAATGGTGAATGAAGCGGAGGGTAGCTTAATGCTGACAGCAACGGACTGGATTGCAGATTGTATGGGTACGGAGTTGGCAAAAATATCATCTCGAATAAGCATCATAGTGCCCCCATGTGCCGGGACACCGTCCTCCGGGGATAAATCACATCGTACGGAGGAGTACTGTCTGATGGTAACGGTGTCCTGTGGACGGAGCTTCGTCTCTTGTAAGCATACAGCCAAGGGTTCATGCTGGCGCAGCAACAAGTCAAGCTCTGGTCGATGTGGTCGAATTCCGCGTATGTTCCAATGGAGGATAGCCATTGAATATATTATGGGATAAGTTTCAAATCGAAAGACGCTTCTGCAGATTGGGATTAGCTGGTCGGTTCAATTTGTTCTTCTTAGGCGTTGGGCTACTACTATTTTCAGGAGCACGATCCTGCCGTTTCCGCACTGTCCCTCTGGCAGTGGCGGCAGAATCCTCCTGGTCCATCTCCTCCACAAGGGAGGTCCCTTTTTCAAGAGCAAATTTCGGTCCGAGTAGTTCGAACCGATTGGATGTGCTGATCGGCGAAGACGGCCGTCGCCGATTCACGCCCTCCTCCCCAGATGACCCTTCAGAGGAGGATACACGTGTGGAGTTGCGTGTACTTTTCTTACCCTTAGATGACTTGGTAATAGATTGCACATTTTCTTTCAAGAAGTCGTGTCGTACATATTTGGTCTTAAACTGTTTTTCCGGGGCAGAAGACGTCGTGAATTTACCAGCTTTAGTTCCCGAGGTCGATGCTTTCGGTGACAAGTGTGCAGGACTATTCTGTAAGCTGCCGGATTTGGCAGATGTTGATACCAACTTGGGTGTAGGTGCCGAAGGCTTTGGCAGCGCTTGGGCTAAAATAACCTTTTCCGCAATTGTAGCCCCGTTCATATCGCCGGTCTGTGTTGCGATTTCCCGACGCGGTACCGGTTTAGCTGCAACTGAGCTATAGGTACCGGACCTCGGGGCAGAGGGTTGGCGGAGTCGCAGGAGCTTCCGGGCTTCCAAGAAGGACACCTTCTCTTTCACCCGTATCTCCTGGATCGCTCGTTCCTCTGCAAAACGGGGGCATCTCGGTAACTAGATGGGTGTTCCCCGTTACAATTCACACAGGATGGAGCTGAAGTACAAGCCCCATCGTGGGAGATGTCACCGCAGTGCACGCAGGTGGACTTGCCGGTACACAGCTCACTAGTGTGACCATAACGTTGGCATTTAAAGCACCTCAGCGGATTGGGTATATAAGGCCTAACTTCGATGGCTTCATACCCTGCCCTAATCTTTTGAGGGAGGTCAACCCGATCAAAAGTAAGAAACAGGGTACGAGTAGGCAGGAATTCACCGTTGATCTTACGTTGTACCCGATAAACAGATGAGACACCCTGAGTCGCTAGATTTTCTTGGATCTCCTCAATAGACAAACCGTCCAACGCGCGGGTTGTTACTACACCGAGGGAGGAGTTCAGCGACTTGTGCACCTCGACCTTCACTGGATAGCTGGCTAACATGGTGGCTTTAAGTATCCTTGCAGCTTGCGAGGCGGAGTTGGCTTCGACAAGAAGTGTACCATTGCGAGCTCGAACGCAGGATTTAACAGGACCAGCAATGGCATCGAGACCCTTTTGGATAGTAAAAGGGCTCACCGTAAGGAACTTCTTACCTTCCTCTGTCCTATGAATAACCAAGTAGCGAGGACCACATGACTCGACTACATCCTTTCCAACGTCTTTATTAACATTAAGGGGTTTTAGTTTTGGTGCCATAGAAAATATGGTATAAATTCATCCCCCAGTGCTCCCCACCCACCACGGAGCCCAACGAGGGGTCACCCCACTGGGGTGACAGGGCTACACAGGGGATATAGCGGGCTCGCCGTCCCACTCACCCTGGAGTTCGGTGTAATACCTAGTCCTGGCCGATTTACTAGGGGTGGGTTAGTCCCTAGCCTCCCGTTTAGGCAAATCAGAAACCAAAGCGGTGTATTAGGCTGCGCACCCTCCCCAGTTACTGAAAGACAGAAGCCCAGGCTCAGGTACGCAACCCTCAACCAACCAGGATATTCCTTTTCACCGACACGGGTCTCCACGCACGGCCTACACGTGGGTGGGCATTTTGACCTACTGACTCCCTCACCACTCTGAGGTTGCCCACAGAGGGAGTCAAGGTGGCTCGGGACCCCGGGTGCGCCTAACCCGTACCTACCGTAGTAGGCCCCTGGGGGGTATGAGCATGAGGTCAGGCAAAATATAGCATATGGACAGGGTGATAGAAATGGATGGGCATACAGTTGTTAGGTTGGATGTGCGTGGGCAGCAAGAAATGTACAGCAGGCGTGTGAACTCTGTTACAACAGCTGATTTCTATGAGCATGAGGTCAGGCAAAATATAGCATATGGACAGGGTGATAGAAATGGATGGGCATACAGTTGTTAGGTTGGATGTGCGTGGGCAGCATGAAATGTACAGCAGGTGTGTGAACTCTGTTACAACAGCTGATTGCTATGAGGACGAGGTCAGCACACAATTTTTATTTTATCTCAAAAAAATGTTGGCAATTTCAGCGTTTTAAAGCCTCTCTTAACAAGTACCTTTGCAATAAATCATTTTACTCTGTACATGAATACTTAAGTGACAAATCTTGTCTGCCACTACCTTAACAATCATTTTATTCATAAGTATTATATTAGTGTGTGTGTTTTATATTCAAATTAAACTGATGTATACTTTGACTTGCTCGAATGTGTCAAATGTTGTTTAGCATTTAGCAATGACACAAGGTCTGTAAAGCCTGATGCTTTGATATTTTACACTCTAGTACATAATTGTAAATGTTGCGTTGTAAATTCTATAACATATTTGTAAATATGTATTGTAATTTGAGGACATTTATAAGGAGTACATAATACAATAATCATGTTTTAGTTTTATATAACTACTAGTAGTAACTATTATGTCGATAATTAGAAAACTATCATCTGACATTACCTCAGTGTTACATATAATGAAATTATATTTATTTATACATTTAACACTAATTTTGTTTTTATGTGCATGCAAAAAAAAAGGGGAAGTACGTATGCTTTTATGTAGCACATTAAGCATAGTGCAGTGGCATACGGGCCTCAAAAGCAAATGGTGTGATTATATGTCTATTCAGTTGTTTTTGTAAACTATGGTTTTATCAGTACAGCTTTATACAGCAATATATAAACATATGTATACATGTATATGCCTTGACAAGTTCTATGTTGAGTGACTTCCTGGCCTAAACGAGCCTACAGATTCTGTTGTTTTGTAACCCTAGAGCTTTATACAGTAGTATATAAACACATGTATATACCTTGACAAGTTCTATGTTGAGTGACTTCCTGGCCTAAACGAGCCTACATATTATGTTGTTTTGTAACCCTAGAGCTTTATACAGTAGTATATAAACATATGTATATACCTTGACAAGTTCTATGTTGAGTGACTTCCGGGCCTAAACGAGCCTACAGATTCTGTTGTTTTGTAACCCTAGAGCTTTATACAGTAGTATATAAACATATGTATATGCCTTGACAAGTTCTATGTTGAGTGCCTTCCTGGCCTAAACGAGCCTACAGATTCTGTTGTTATGTAACCCTAGAGCTTTATACAGTAGTATATAAACATATGTATATGCCTTGACAAGTTCTATGTATAGTGACTTCCTGGCCTAAACGAGCCTACAGATTCTGTTGTTTTGTAACCCTAGAGCTTTATACAGTAGTATATAAACATATGTATATGCCTTGACAAGTTCTATGTTGAGTGACTTCCTGGCCTAAACGAGCCTACAGATTCTGTTGTTTTGTAACCCTAGAGCTTTATACAGTAGTATATAAACATATGTATATGCCTTGACAAGTTCTATGTTGAGTGACTTCCTGGCCTAAACGAGCCTACAGATTCTGTTGTTTTGTAACCCTAGAGCTTTATACAGTAGTATATAAACACATGTATATACCTTGACAATATCTATGTTGAGTGACTTCCTGGCCTAAACGAGCCTACAGATTCTGTTGTTTTGTAACCCTAGAGCTTTATACAGTAGTATATAAACACATGTATATCCCTTGACAAGTTCTATGTTCAGTGCTTCCTGGCCTAAACGAGCCTACAGATTCTGTTGTTTTGTAACCCTAGAGCTTTATACAGTAGTATATAAACACATGTATATACCTTGACAATATCTATGTTGAGTGACTTCCTGGCCTAAACGAGCCTACAGATTCTGTTGTTTTGTAACCCTAGAGCTTTATACAGTAGTATATAAACACATGTATATGCCTTGACAAGTTCTATGTTCAGTGCTTCCTGGCCTAAACGAGCCTACAGATTCTGTTGTTTTGTAACCCTAGAGCTTTATACAGTAGTATATAAACACATGTATATACCTTGACAAGTTCTATGTTCAGTGCTTCCTGGCCTAAACGAGCCTTTATACAGTAGTATATAAACACATGTATATGCCTTGACAAGTTCTATGTTGAGTGCTTCCTGGCCTAAACGAGCCTACAGATTCTGTTGTTTTGTAACCCTAGAGCTTTATACAGTAGTATATAAACACATGTATATACCTTGACAAGTTCTATGTTCAGTGCTTCCTGGCCTAAACGAGCCTTTATACAGTAGTATATAAACACATGTATATGCCTTGACAAGTTCTATGTTGAGTGCTTCCTGGCCTAAACGAGCCTACAGATTCTGTTGTTTTGTAACCCTAGAGCTTTATACAGTAGTATATAAACACATGTATATGCCTTGACAAGTTCTATGTTCAGTGCTTCCTGGCCTAAACGAGCCCTTATACAGTAGTATATAAACACATGTATATGCCTTGACAAGTTCTATGTTCAGTGCTTCCTGGCCTAAACGAGCCTACATATTCTGTTGTTTTGTAACCCTAGAGCTTTATACAGTAGTATATAAACACATGTATATGCCTTGACAAGTTCTATGTTCAGTGCTTCCTGGCCTAAACGAGCCTACAGATTCTGTTGTTTTGTAACCCTAGAGGTTTATACAGTAGTATATAAACACATGTATATGCCTTGACAAGTTCTATGTTCAGTGCTTCCTGGCCTAAACGAGCCCTTATACAGTAGTATATAAACACATGTATATGCCTTGACAAGTTCTATGTTCAGTGCTTCCTGGCCTAAACGAGCCTACAGATTCTGTTGTTTTGTAACCCTAGAGCTTTATACAGTAGTATATAAACACATGTATATGCCTTGACAAGTTCTATGTTGAGTGCTTCCTGGCCTAAACGAGCCTACATATTCTGTTGTTTTGTAACCCTAGAGCTTTATACAGTAGTATATAAACACATGTATATGCCTTGACAAGTTCTATGTTCAGTGCTTCCTGGCCTAAACGAGCCCTTATACAGTAGTATATAAACACATGTATATGCCTTGACAAGTTCTATGTTGAGTGACTTCCTGGCCTAAACGAGCCTACAGAATGCTTTCTAATCACTATCCTCCAATCCTTTGCTTGAGAACATACTGCCATAACTCTTTGGTTTAAGTGAGGAACTGAACGCGAGAAATTTGAACCGAACCGTCACCTTCGCTGTTTACCAGTTGTCAACATTGCCACAGAGAATATTGCAGTCCTCAATACTACCCTAGTAGCTTACAACGTTCACGAAGAAAAGTAAATGGAGATCCGGTATTAATGTGTTACGCATTTTCTTTCTAAGCAATTGTATAGTTTACAAGTGATCGCCTAACAGTGTTTAGGATTTTCCCTCTTAACACTTCCGTTTCTTTGAACTCTACCAGATTACTCTGCAGTTAATTTCACCAAATTATTCTCCAGCACACTCGGATTATGTTTCATTAACACAAAATACATTCAAAGCACTATTTCATCACTTCTTAGCAGTTTCCCCTTAACAATACCCCATCTGTGAGAAACCTAAGATCTACAATTTTGCTTAAATTTATTAGAAACTTTAACACAGCAATTGCAGAATTAAGAATAGTTTACTTGCTAATTTTGTTCAAATAGTTTCTGTGATATTAACATATGTGTAGTGTTTTATTGGCATTTAATTAAATCATTCAACGCGATGCAATTTCAGTTACAGAAACATACTACTTTGCAGTTATACAGATAAATATAGTATTAGTAAATTGATGAGATGAAATTTTTATCTGACTGTTGGTTTAGGACAAAAATTATTTAATTGTCATTTTATGAATGTTTTATTTTTGCTATGGAAATATACAGGTAATTATTTAATTACACAAGCACTGGTGATGTTAGAAAAAATTATCTCATCAATGTTCTTTTGTACTATTTTTATCCAAGCATAAACATTTTCAATCTTCTATTTTGAAAACTGCATCGTGTGGAACAATTTAAAGTTTTGAAAACGCTGAAAAATAAGAACACAAGAAAATGCGTTTTAAGGTTTAACATACAACTTAACGCTGTTTCTTTGTAAGTCTTAGAATTTCATAATCTCCTACAGATATTTTTAAACCAATAATATCTGTCAACCCTCATGGACTGTTTACACAAATTCCGAGTCATATGTAAAGCGGATTTTTAGCAATTTTTCACCACAGTGAAAGGGTTAAAGCACCACACCCACTTACAATCAGCCATTTAAATCGTCACGTGATACGGTTTAAAGCGCCGCATGGTAATAAAAACAACAGGAAATTTAACTACAAGCAGTACATTATTTAATTAAGTAAAAAAAGTGTTGTTTTCATTTTTTGTACTTTTTGATCAATTTTCACAGATGGGTATTCTTAAGGCGGGTTTTGTAACTCTCAGCACAACATTAGTCACTAATCACCTCTCGCAAGTAAGGCGTCATTTTATTCTTTGTTCACGCCCATAATTTTAGTAATGATTACTTATTTGGCCTTTTCTTGCTTTCAAATGAACCTACAAATGTATCATGAATCTATTTCGTAGTACACTTACAGTAGTTACACAACACACTGCTTGTACGCAGTGAGCGTTGGCGCGCGAGCGCACCTTGTCTTCTGCTTGGTAGTAAGCACCAACATTGTAAATTTTTACCACATACGTTTTTTTTTTTTGTATGTTTTGTTCGGGAGGTTTATAGGTCAACTTTGTTTTCAAATAAGAAGGCATTCAAACTTAAGAAATGTTTCTTATTATTTAATCTCACAGGTGAAGAAATCTTTGGGTAAATATTTTTGTCAGGGATTTGACTCAACTTTAATTTTTGCTTATTGTCAGTTCTTATTTTCCCTCTCCGCATGCGCGGCAAAATAACCATGAGGCTTTGTGCCCTAAGAAAACCTTTCCCTCTCAGTCCCTTGAACCCCGCACCAGAAAATTAACTACATATGAAAGTATTGAATTCTTCTGCACGTGCGCACAGGATGACCACAAAATCGCTTGCGTCCGACACCATCCTCACTACAACTGTGCAGTGCTCAAAGAATTCAGTAGGTTTACATTTATACAAAATGCGTTATAGATTATAGTATTTAACCTGATAATGTAATGGAGAAATTACTGTCTGAAATTGTTATAGGGAGGGCACGTGCCCCTGTGGCGCTTAAGGCCGGCCGCTACTCGGTTTGTTTTTAGGTAGGTACCCAGAACCTGGAAGTAGGTGAAGATAGAAGGAGTTTGTGTATCTATGGCGTCCGGTTAAACCTCTATATTGATCTCGATGTCGTACTCTATGTTATCCGATGCACCAACTTTGTCCAAATTCTTATATTTAGCAATAGCTCTTGAAGCAATGCGGCACATGCTCTCAACGCTGACATTGTTTCCCATAGATTAATGCCGCCCACTTATGATCCTCGTGGGAGGAGGCTGTGGTCGTTTAATAAGTAGCCTTGATACATTTTATTTCTGGTCATCAGATTTCCATGTATACTGTGATCTATTTCAAAAATCTTTAAGGCTTCGACATCTTCGGTATCTGGGAGTTTTACAAATTGTTTCTTCCTATTCATACGTACCAACACACCCAACTTAATATCGGGAACAGTGTCCTTTGACGATAGGGTATATCCGGTTGTAACAAAGTTTTTAGGCATATAGTGAATAATCTTACTTTGTAGCGCATTTAGGTAGGTGTGCTGGCTTTAACAGTTAACGCATCTGTCAGAATAATAACGTTAGAGGTCTTCACGTGAGCAGAATGTCCTAAACAACAGAGCAGCAAGCACTTTATGTCTTCGTCTAGAACAGGCAACAAGCAATACTCATGGGACAAAGGTAAATGTTATATGGTAATGACCTCGATACACTCTCTTCTGCTGTCCAGAGTTCTGGTTCCTCCACATCTTGCATTACAGGAGGAGGGACCTCTTTCGACGCATGCTTCCACCGGTTCAGAACATTTGGATATGTAAGTTTATCAATTGTAATGCCCAAAAAAAAAACTAAAACAAGGTGAAGTAATTCTCTGCGGGGTTTTCTTGCATATCTTTGACAATGTAAGCTGTTGTGAGAAAATGTAATAAACAAATGTGATAAACAAATGCTTGCAGGACAAGGAACAGCTTCACAATTTATTGGACCAGAGGTGTTTAATTAGAGAATCTATCAGCAACTGGTCCATCATAAGACCTGGCGTAAAACACCAAGAAACAGATATAGGAAAATATTAAACAAAGGACCATGTAAGGAAAGAGCTGAGAGCCATCTAAACTGTAGCAGACTTCAGCGGAGAACAATTGGAGTGCTTCAGGGCAACTTATACTGCAGGAAGGAGACTGAAACAGCCCAGCATTGAGATACAAAGCTTTTGAGAAAATGTTATTAGAACCAGAAGAAGTAGCATCCATCCACTGCAAGGGATATTGGCTCTAAACGATTCAGATAGAACTATAATAAGCCCCAGGTTGAAGTGCGCCCGGAGAAATGACGGGAATCTGTATCGTAAATGAAGAAGCCATGACTCGAGTCCACAAATGTCACTCCGCCGTTCACCAGCACACACAACATGTCAGAGGATTGTTATGGAAGCCACATTTCATGTGACTGGTCGAGACAACAAAAATAACTGTATTGTTTGGAACTGAGAATCCACATGTCTCATACGAACCTGAACGAGCCAGCTCTAAAGTGAATGTGTGGTCCCAATGACGTATGAGAAAGTCTACGTGCCGCCAATTACCTTGATATGATCCAGCAGTTTGGGATACCTCAATTACAGGAAGATGGGATGCCGGACACCATTATCTAACAACAGGATGGGGCTCATTCGCATTGGGCTCTCATAGTGAGGAATCGATTAGATTCAATGATCGCTTGCCATGAAGGACCCATACCATGGCCTCCTAATAGCCCAGACTTAAACACCTACAGATATGTTTGCGTCGGGCTATATCAAGACAACGGTGTGTGCAAGAACACCACAGATTCTAGCCGACCTGTAGAGGAAGATTACAGCAACCTTTCAGCAAATCACTCCAGAAATGATGCAAGCCACATAACACGACATGGTTGCGAGGTATAAACTGTGCTGCACACGAAATGGCGGTCATGTTGGGTGCTAATATGCTTGAGTTTCCTGCACAAGTGTATACCATTACAGATACTGTAACCGTTCTCTTGGTTTACTACATCCTAAATTCTTTTAAGATGCTTTGGATTCGTTGGTATGGCATGATAAATAAATCCTTAGCTTATTGTTTATTTTTACTTTCTCTACACGCACTTACATAGTGTATAGACAAAGTATTGCATTCCACCCAAAAACTAGATACTCAGATTTCTCCGGAATATACATGTTTTTGGTCCCCCTGAATCCAGAAAAAGGTCCATGTGTATGTGCGTGTGTGTGTGTCTGGATAGCATAGCTCAAAAACGAAAAGACCGTTAAATACCAAACTAAGTATTTAAGATTGATATCTTCCAAGGATGCGACACGAAGATTTTCAAGAAAATCCCCCACCCTCAACTACCTTTTACATGGAACTTTTTTCAATTTTTTTTATTTTCTCAAAAATGGCTCTAACGATTTTGATTAAAATGTCGTATATTAAAGATACTCCTGACAAATAAAATGTATATCCTGAATTTTCTGGGAATAGACTCTGAAGACTACTTTATTCTGCATGAATTTTACGGAATTTTGCATAAAACCGTAAGAGATAGACAAAAACTTACCACATAAAAAATGTAAAGCACATTAAAACACACAATTCATGTTATATACATTTTGTTCGTGGAGTTGATGGTTTTTAAATATTCCTTGTTTTTTGGTTTCAGCTTTAAAAAACTTATACTTTTCATACAGAAATCTGTTAATTCCTGTCCATACAAACAAAGGAACATCAGTCACATAGCAACCAGCTTTTGACTATCACTTTAACCTATGATACTCCCTTATTTCCCTCCTACTTACAAGGAGGCAAGTAATAAGACTATTTCTGCTATTTTTTTCTCGATTAGCATGAAGTAAACAGAACAATAACATTTTTAACAATTTGTTGCAGAGATGTAGAGAAAGTCATGTGATTGGAACACATCAGATTTTTTTTAATTTTTTCCTTTTTTTCTGTTGAAGTTGAACAATTTGTTATGGCTTTTGTGTTCTGAACTTCTTAATATTTACTTTCTGTAGCGCATGCACACTATCCAGGTTAGAGCCGGTCAAGTCAGCTTCCAGTCTCGCTCGTTTCTCGCTGCCTCTCAGTAGTTGCAGCTGGCAGAGAGAGGTTGGTCAACGAGCGTACGGGAGTCTCGATTCTCGCAATACTGCGGTATAATGTGCGGAAACGCGCATAATCAGTCCTGCAAGTTATATTATTCCATTTGTTTGAATGGTTTAAGATTTAAATAGCCTACCAGGATAAAGATGAAATTTAAATAACCCACATTAGGGAAAGGGTTGTAAACGAAATGTGGTATCACAGAAAATGCAGATATCCATTTTTGTTACAAATAAGTCTATATATACATTATTTTTATTATTATTATTACTCCTAAGGCGTTTATGTTGCAAGAAGTAATTCTATTGTCAGTTGTAATCTGAACATGTTTATAAATAGCAACACGAATGTATAGGTATGTCATCAACGATTATTGCCGGCGCAAAACTTGTGTAATGATGACCCTGACCGCCAACCCAGCTACCGAGCCTAGCTTATCGGAGTTTGTGATATGGTACTTTGTTTACTTAAAGTCACAGCGAGCAAACTTTGTGCAGTCTGTATTGAAAGTGTTCCGCGTATGTTTGTATTCAAAATGGGCAGTAAATAGTGTTCATTTTATTTATTTTTTTAACCATGGCTCCTACGTTTTCAAAGTGGCAAGGTATTACTTAGTCAGAGCAGAGAAATAATGACAAATGTCCTTGACTTCATGAAACAAGAGGCAGAGATGAAGGAAGAAAATGTATGTTCCCCGAGTTCTTCAAAAGCCTGTAGAAAGGGAATGAAAGAAGAGCCAAGGCAATTGATATTTCACTGAGTTCTGTTTCCAGGGTTCTCAAAGATAAGAAAGAAAGAAAAATAAAACTTAATATATCACTTTTAAATTAAAAGATGTGGAACAGTTGTGTCGCCAGCGAATTGCAGAAATTGGTACACCACAATGGGAAAATGTATGTCGTCATGTTGAGAACATTGAAAATTATTAGAAAGAATTGTAGAAAATCAAATAGAAAGAATTCTAATCCAGGATAATGGTGCAGAAAGTAGCGATAGCGTTGATGGTGACAATGACGTGAGCGAAGACGAAGGACTGTCAGGTGTGGAAGAATTGGAGGCAGACGATTGACATTGTTTATATAATAGGCTATTTGTATAGATATGAATATAACACAGGTTTATCAGTGCAGGTGACAGACATGAATCGACTGGTGAACTGCTTATCTGAAAGTACAACTCGCTTCCTAGCTCTCATTAAGATTTTCACATGTCCAGATCTGCTGCGCCAGTTATAATATCGCTAATTCAAACCGCTGACTGTGAACGCGCTTGGATGTACTGTTGAACGATGAGTCATCTTGAGTTTTTTATAAATGCAGTTTTAGCCTTATACTAACCTCTTTAGGTTGACGACAAACGCCTCTTATAAAATAATATAGATAAAACTATCAAAACAATTTTACTTCACGGAAGCAAGCTATTTTTTTTTTTTTTTTTTTTTGGGTAGCTTAACATCTTTAACCTGGTTGGTCATATCGGACGATGAATGAAATTGGAGAAATGATGCTCAAATGATCTCGGGGTCCCTGTAATTTACCGTCCTTTAACCTGGTTGGTCATATCGGACGATGAATGAAATTGGAGAAATGATGCTCAAATGATCTCGGGGTCCATGTAATTTACCGTCCTTTAACCTGGTTGGTCATATCGGACGATGAATGAAATTGGTGAAATGATGCTCAAATGGTCTTGGGGTCCATGTAGTTTACCGTACTTTAACCTGGTTGGTCATATCGGACGATGAATGAAATTGGTGAAATGATGCTCAAATGATCTCGGGGTCCATGTAGTTTACCGTACTTTAACCTGGTTGGTCATATCGGACGATGAATGAAATTGGTGAAATGATGCTCAAATGATCTCGGGGTCCATGTAGTTTACCGTCCTTTAACCTGGTTGGTCATATCGGACGGTGAATGAAATTGGTGAAATGACGCTCAAATGATCTCGGGGTCCATGCAGTTTACCGTCCTTTAACCTGGTTGGTCATATCGGACGGTGAATGAAATTGGTGAAATGATGCTCAAATGATCTTGGGGTCCATGTAGTTTACCGTCCTTTAACCTGGTTGGTCATATCGGACGGTGAATGAAATTGGTGAAATGATGCTCAAATGATCTCGGGGTCCATGAAGCTTAAAGTTACTCGACCTTTGTCTTCTCAGGATAAGGAAAAACACCGGGGAAAAAAATCTTTTCCGAGTAACTCACCCCAAGTGAGTTTCGAGCTCACGACCTTTTGAATGTGAGGTAGACACGCTACCACCACACTACCCTTATGCTTTTGTCATACATACAGGAATTTGTCAATTCCTGACCATACAAAGGAACTTCAGTCACATAGCAACCAGCTTTTCACTATCACTTTAACCTATGGTACTCCCTTATTACAGAGATGTAGAGAAAGCCATGTGAATGAACACATCACATTTTTAATATATAGCACTCAATTAAAACAAACTTCACATTTCGGTAGTTTTGCTGTACACAACCAGCCACATTGTCTTTTTAATATATTCCTATAGGCAAAGAGAGATCTTTAAACATTGCAAGATGTCGCTGGCGCGGTTTCTATACTAAGATAGAAATCGTGATACATTCTTTCTCTGGAAGTACATATGATTTTATGTGGCACATTAAGTATAGTGCAGTGGCGTACAGGCCTCAAAAGCAAGATGTTGCTGGCGCAGTTTCTATACTAAGATAGAAATCGTGATACATTCTTTCCCTGGAAGTACATATGATTTTATGTGGCACATTAAGTATAGTGCAGTGGCGTTCAGGCCTCAAAAGCAAGATGTTGCTGGCGCAGTTTCTATACTAAGATAGAAATCGTGATACATTCTTTCCCTGGAAGTACATATGATTTTATGTGGCACATTAAGTATAGTGCAGTGGCGTACAGGCCTCAAAAGCAAATGGTGTGATTATATTTTTATTCTGCTGCTTTTGTGAATCATGCTTTTAGCACTAGAGCTTTATACTTTGATTTTTTTATTCTTAGAATATAAACATATGTATATATTGAAATAATTGTTTTTTTTCACACAAACCGTGTGTAGGACAAAAGTTGGATAAGTAGAGTCAGATTGAAAAATTCAATTCCATAGCTGGGATTTGAACCCAGCATCTCCCGGTCTCTAGCCAGTTACTTTACCACTGAGCTACCATGAAAACATGCCGGCATATAACTGAATTTCTCAACTGACTCGTTTGTTTTCTGGTAAACCACAAGATGATCTCAAATTATTTTAAGATGACAACCCCAATGGCGACTTACAATGTTGTAAGTACTTTAAGTCCCAGGATTCATAGTATAGCCAACTATTATGAGAAATTTGTATTGGTTTAATAATTTTTTCACACAGACCGTGTGTAGGACAGGAGTTGGATAGTTAAGATTCGGACTGAAAAATTCAATGTCATAGCCTGGATCTCCCGACCTCTAGCCGGTTGCTACCATGGCAACATGCTGGCATAGCATTGCGAATTAGTTGGGAAATTCAATGCTACGCCGGCATATTGCCATGGTAGCTCAGTGGCAGAGCAACCGGCTAGAGATATGGAGATCAGTGATTCAAATCCGGCTATGACATTGAATTTTTCAGTCTGACTCTACCTATTCAACTCCTGTCCTACACACGGCTAGACCGGGAGATCCGTGGTTCAAATCCCGGCTGTGGCATTGAATTAATTTTTCAGCCTGACTCTATCTATATGTATACACGTTAAACAGATTTAACTTAATAATAATAATAATAATAATAATAATAATAAGTAATGAGCCGCACTAACCTCACTTTAGGGTTCTTACTTAGAAACATGTTTTCGCCGGCCGTTGTCAGCATCTTCAGCTAATGACTGTCAGGTTTGGTGAGCCGTGTATCGTCTTGGGTTACTCTATCGCCGATAAAATGAACTTAAAGCTCGGGTTGTCGTCTTAGTTGACATCCCAAGTCATCAGACGGTTTTCAAAATTGTAATAAATATAACAAAAAGGAACATTACAATCTACTTAGCCCGCCTGGCTGGTGTAGTGGTAGCGTGTCTGCCTCACATTCAACAGGTCGTGAGTTCGAATCTCCCTTAGGGTGAGTTAGCCGGATAAGGTTTTATCCGGGGTTTTCCCTTGTCCTGAAAAGACGAATGTCGGGTAACTTTAAGCTCCATGCACCCCGAGATCATTTGAGCATTATTTCACCAATTCCATTCATCGTCCGACATGACCAACCAGGTTAAAGGACGTTAAAATACCAAAAAAGAAGCAACAAAAAATCTACTTAAAAGAGTTCAGGTATTTAAATAACAAAGAAATTGACAAATCGGCAGTAGTTTATCGCTCCTGGGAAGATAGATATCATATAAAATCAGAAGTTACTGAAAAATTTTGGCAACAACAATAAATTAAAGGTCTGGGAAAATATATTTTTTTAAAAATTTGAAAATCATCTGATTAATTGGGATATCAACACAGGCGACAATCCAAACTTTTAAATTAATTTTATTGAGAATAGAGGAACCCAAGACGATACACAGCTCACCAAACCTGACAGTCATTAGCTCAAGATGCTGACAACGGCCGGCGAAAACATGTTTCTAGGAAAGAACCTTAAAGTGAGGTTAGAGTACACTCATTAATTAATAATTGTTGAATTATGCTTCACTGTAAAAAATTCTGTGCTACCAGCTCGTGACAACTCGGCTACTTATACGTGTTTGAAATCTTCCTTCCCTTCCCATTTATATTTCCCTTCTTGGTATAATTTAGCTATGATTTATCTTTCCCTTCTGAATAACTCTTAGCCCCGTGACAAGACATGTACTGTCTCAAGTACAGGACCACACTCCATCACAACTGAACTGGAAGGAGACCATATACCATCAACTGTGTTACCAAAGTAAAATAAAACAAAATCAAATCAAATTTTAGTGAACCATATTACCTGAAACTTCAAGTCATTACAACATGACAAAACACACCTTTGGCCAAAAACAGTGTTCCAATTGGTTTAAAAACTGTCAGGTGTATATGCTCCACCCTATCAGTTATTGCTTTGTAAAGATCGAACATTTGCTTGTTGGCACCCCCAAACCACGGTGAGGTACAGGGGTAAGAAGGGGGCAAATATGAATGTATGTATATATTTATCTCTGCAATTGAGTACTGCCCGGTGACAGAGTTAAATGTACAAAATCCACTTACAATAATAATCTTAAGTTATATTAAGAATATAATATAACTAACATATTACATATACAGGTTTCTTTAAATGCCTAACTACTTATTATTCAGTATAGCAATACTTAAGTCAATTATCAGTATTTTATAAACAGTTATTATGAAGTTTAACATTAATACTATACATTACTAATATATACTTTAATAATAATAATAATAATAATAATAATAATAGTATACACTAATACTGTTTTTGAGATCCTTAATTACTTTACAATATTTACTAAAGTTAACTAACATTTATTCTCTTTAAATTATCCCTAAACTTCTTTAAGGTCAGAGGGCAGCCCTGAAAGGCTGCTACAGGCATCTCATTCCATTCTTCACTGGTTCTATTAACATAAGAACATTTTCCTATGTCGGTGCTGTACCTTCCACCCTTAATTTTATACAAATGATCGTTTCGTCCATAGTATGTTGGGTTTTCTAACCTCTTTCTAACGTCCACCCATGCATTTAAACCAGTATAAGCTTTAAGCTTTAAATAGTGCGAATAAGCTATGTGTTTTACGCCTAACTTTTAGCGGCTCACATTTATTCTCTTCGTCTTTCTTATACCGGTCTCTGTATCAGTTTGATTAACTCAATAAGGATCCCAGCATGCTACTCCATATTCCGTAACTGGCCACAATAAGGCCCAAGCATGCCTCTCCATATTCCGTAACTGGCCACACTAAGGTTCCAGCATGCTACTCCACATTACATAACTGACCGCAATAAGGTCCCAGCATACTACTACATATTCCATAACTGGCCAAAATAAGGTGCCAGCAAGCTACTCCATATTCCATAACTGGCCACACTAAGGTACCAGCATGCAACTCCATATTCCATAACTGGCCGCAATAAGGTGCCAGCAAGCTACTCCATATTCCATAACTGGCTGTACTAAGGTCTAAGCACGCTACTCCATATTCCATAACTGGCCGAATTAAGGTTCCAGCATGCTACTCCATATTCCATAACTGGCAACAATAAGGTCCCAGCATGCTTCTCCATATTTCGTAATTGGCCACACTAAGGTTCCAGCATGCTACTCCATATTCCATAACTGGCCGCACTAAGGTCCTAGCATGTTACTCCATATTCCATACTTGGCCGCACTAAGGTCCCAGCATGCTACTCCATATTCCATAACTGACCCCACTAAGGTCCCAAATTTATACGCAATATTCCATAACTGGCCGTACTAAGCTCCCAGCATGCTCCTCCATATTCCATAACTGGCCGTACTAAGGTCCCAGCATGCTACTCCATATTCCATAACTGGCCGTACTAAGGTCCCAGCATGCTACTCCATATTCCATAACTGACCGCACTAAGGTCCCAGCATGATACTCCTTATTCCATAACTGACAGCACTGAGGTCCCAGCAAGCTACTCCATATTCCATAACTATCCGAACTAAGGTCCCAGAATGGTACTCCTATATTCGTTAACTGACCGCACTGTGGTCCCAGCAAGCTACTCCATATTCCATAATTAGCCGCACTAAAATCCCACCATGGTACTCCATATTCCATAACTGACCGCACTAAGGTCCCAGCATGCTACTTCATATTCCATAACTGCGCCGCACTAAGGTCCCAGCATGCTACTCCATAGTCCATAACTGGCCGCTTTAAGGTCCCAGCATGCAACTCCATATTCTATAACTGGCCGTACTAAGGTCCCAGCATGCTACTCCATATTCCATAACTGGCCGCAGTAAGGTCCCAGCATGCTACTCCATATTCTATAACTGGCTGTACTAAGGTCCCAGCATGCTACTCCATATTACATAAGTGGCCGCATTAAGGTCCCAGCATGTTACTCCATATTACATAACTGGACGCACTAAGGTCCCAGCATGCTACTCCATATTCCAAAACTGGACGCACTAAGGTCCCAGCTTGCTACTCAATATTCCATAACTGGCCGTACTAAGGTCCCAGCATGCTATTCCATATTCCACAACTGGCCGCAGTA
This sequence comes from Hymenopus coronatus, assembly GCA_030762935.1. Taxonomy (NCBI): domain Eukaryota; kingdom Metazoa; phylum Arthropoda; class Insecta; order Mantodea; family Hymenopodidae; genus Hymenopus; species Hymenopus coronatus. Next base: position 149,314,374 of record CM060890.1, read on the forward strand.
AGGGTCAGGCATGCTACTCCATATTCCATAACTGGCTGTACTAAAGTCCCAGCATGCTAATCCATATTCCATAACTGGCCGCATTAAGGTCCCAGAATGCTACTCCATTTTCCATAACTGGCCACAATAAGGTCCCAGCATGCTTCTCCATAATCCGTATCTGGCCATACTAAGGTTCCAGCATGCTACTCCACATTCCATAGCTGGCCGCAATAAGGTCCCAGCATGCTACTCCATATTCCATAACTGGCCTAACTAAGGTCCCAACATTCTACGCCATATTCCATAACTGGCCGTGCTAAGGTCCCAGCTTGATGCTTCATATTCCATAACTGGCCGCAGTAAGGGTCAAGCATGCTACTCCATATTCCATAACTGGCTGTACTCAGGTCCCAGCATGCTAATCCATATTCCATAACTGGCCGCATTAGGGTCCCAGCATGCTACTCCATTTTCCATAACTGGCCACAATAAGGTCCCAGCATGCTTCTCCATAATCCGTATCTGGCCATACTAAGGTTCCAGCATGCTACTCCACATTCCATAGCTGGCCTCAATAAGGTCCCAGCATGCCACTTCATCTTCCATAACTGGCCACACTAAGGTCCCAGCATGCTCCTCCATATGACAAGTCTGGCCGCAATAAGGTGCCAGCAAGCTACTCCATACTTCATAACTGGTTGCACTAAGGTCCCAGCATGCTACTCCAAATTCCAAAATTGGCCGTAATAAGGTCCCAGCATGCTACACCATATTCCATAACTGGCCACACTAAGGTCCCAGCATGTTACTCCATATTCCATAATTGGCGGCACAAAGGTCCCAGCATTCTCCGCCATTTCCATAACTGGCCGTACTAAGGTCCCAGCTTGCTGCTCCATATTCCATAACTGGCCGTACTAAGGTCCCAGCATGGTATTTATATTCCATATCTGGCCGTACTAAGGTCCCAGCATGCTACTCCATATTCCATAACTGACATCACTAAGGTCCCAGCATGGTACTCCATATTCCATAACTGACCGCAGTGAGGTCCCAGCAGGCTACTCCATATTCCATAATGGACCGCACTGAGGTCCCAGCATGCTACATATTCCATAACTGGCCGCTCTAAGGTCCCAGCATGCTACTTCATATTCCATAACTGGCCGCTCTTCTGGTCCACAGCATGCTACTCCATATTCCATAACTGGCAGTACTAAGGTCCTAGCATGCTACTCCATATTCCATAACTGGCCGCACTAAGGTCCTAGCACGTTACACTAAAGATTTATCAGTTCTGGAAGACCTAAAGTTTGGAATATTGAGGATACACGCCAAGTTTTGCGAGAAAACCCGCAAAAGAGTACCCTAGTATTTCAGAAGAACTTGGTGCATCAAACGATACCATACATCGCCGCATAAACACACTTGGAAAATCAAGTAGATCTGTAGCTCATGAACTGACACCTCAACAGGCTCAACGCAGAGTGGGTATCTGTCGTCAGCTTTTCCGTAATCCCATGGATGATAGATTTGTCAGGAGAATTGTCACTTGTGATGAAAAATGGGTATATTACCGAAACTCTGATGCCTCGAAACAGTAGCTTGATCACTGCCAATCTGCCAAAGTCATCGTTAAAAAAATCGGTTCGGTCCCAAAGTAATGTTGTGTGTCTGGTGGATTTTGAAGGTGTGATTCATTGGGATTTTGTTCCAAACGGGCGGACGATTGATGCGGACCTTTATTTTCAACAACTGGAACGAGTTCATGAAATTTCGAGAAGGAGATACCCAGCATTAGTTAATTATAATTTATAGTTTATAATTAGTTCTATTGCAGCAGGATAATGCAAAACCCCATACTGCACGAACAACCATGGAAACAATTTAGGAATTGGGAGGAATCGAACTGCTACCACACCCAGCATACAGCCTTGATCTCGCACCATCATATTATCATCTTTTTCGATCCATGGCCCATTTTCTACGAGGAAAAAATTTGACAGCATTGAAGCAGTGCAAGTGGGTCTCACCAAATTCTTTGCATTAAAAGCCAGAGACTGGTACCATCGTGGGATAATAAACCTCGCTGAAAGATGGCTCAAGAATCTAACGGTCTGTACTTTGAAGATTAGTTAATTGCTTGTCAGAATACATTTCAAATAATTGTTTTTTCTTAAAACGACATTACATATGAGACAGTATCTATAGCAATGACTGCTTCACAGTGTGAAAAGTTCAATAAATAATTTATTTCGTCTTAGTTCCTTTAGTTTAAATAAGATGAGGGGCATATTCTGTTTACTAGCTAGTAAATTTGTGAAGAAAGAATTTCTATTAAATATATAAATAAAAAATCTTGTGTGTTCCAATCATATGACTTTCTCTACATCTCTGCAACAAATATTGTTAAAAAGCTTATGCTTCTATTTACTTAATTACAATTGAGAAAAAATTAACAGAAATAGTTTTATTACTTGCTTCCTTGTAAGTAGGAGCGAAATAAGGGAGTACCATAGGCTAAAGTGATAGTCAAAAGTTGGTTGCTATGCGACAGAAGTTATTTTGTTTATATGAACCGGAGTTGACAAGTTCCTGTATGAGAAAAGTATATTTTTTAAAACTGATACCAAAAACAAGGAATATCTCCAGGAAAAGAATATATGTTACATAAATTGTGTGTTTTAACGTGCTCTACATTTTTTGTGTTTTAAGTTTTGGTCCATCTCTTACTGTTTAGGAACTATGCAAAATTCAGTAAAATTCATCCAGAATAAAGTAGTCTTCAGAGGCTATTCCCAGAAAATTCAAGATATACATTTTATTTGTCAGGTAAATATATTTAATATATGATATTTTAATCAAAATCGTTAGCGCCATTTTTAAGAAAATCAAACTTTTCTAATTTTTTTTTTTTTTTTTTCCATGTAAAGGGTAGTTTGCGCTGAGAGGATTTTCTTGAAAATTTTCGTGTCGCATCCTTGGAAGATACCAAACTTAAATATCAAGTTTGGTTTTTAACGGTCTTTTCGCTTTTGAGCTATGTTGCCCACATACACACACGGACATTTTTCTAAAAATGCTTTTTTTGGATTCAAAAGATCTTAAAACATATATTTCCGGTGAAATCTCGGTATCGAATTTTTGGGAGGAATGCAATACGTTCTCTTTACACTATGTACATAGTACGTATAGAGAAAGCAAAAATTCCTAATGTGTAGCTGTTTGTAGTAAAACTCGATTCAGATTGGCTGATGACGTGGTATGATGGGCAGACAAGTTGAAGAGACGAGAAACCTCTCACGTCTTCTCTCTTGCTCGAGGACTGCCCCACCCAAGTGTCTACTCATATTATGTAGTACGTACTGTAAAGAGAAAATGGTGTATTCCTCCCAGAAAAACGTGATACCAAGATTTAAGCATAAATACATGTTTTGAAGTTCCCAGAGTCCCCAAAAAAGAAGTCATTTTAGAAAAAGGTCTGTGTGCGCATGTGTACATGAGCATGAGCAAATGTGTGTGGACACCATAGCTCAAAAAACTAAAGACTTCAATTTGTATCTTGCAAGGCTCGAACACTAGAAAATCGCCCATGCTAAACTACCCTTTACATGGAATAGTTTTTGAAAATGTTGATTTTCTCAAAAATTGCTTGAAGAAGTATGACTAAGATATGTGTTCAATATTTTTGTGCAAAATGGCATATACATATATCTTGAATAGCCTCTGATGTCCTCTGGGTACCTTTTACGTAAGTGCTAAACCATAATAAGATAGAGAAAGTCTTACCATGTGCACACCTTTTCTTGGGCACTGGGAAGCGAGGTCCGGGTTGAAGGGGAGATCATGCCCAGTTGTCTGCCTTTCTGCAATGTTGTCAACCAAATGGCCCTTAGCCAATATGTTGAATAGGTTATTGTCTAATTTACAGCAAAGTAGTTGAATATTAAATGAAACTGGATGTCTCGATATGGTTGTGTTGCTCTTCTGATATGGCAACAAAAAAAAAAAAAAAAAAAAAAAAAAAAAAAAAAAAAAAAAAAAAAAAAAAAAAAAAAAAAAAACCTACTAAATGAAGACTAGGGAGCCGAGAATCCAAGAGAACACAAAAAATGTCATTAAAACACACAATTTATGTCAAATACATTTTTGTATGAAGTTAACCATACCAGATATTTCTACCGAGCGAGTGTTTTTCCACTGGGCGTGTGGACACATGATTCTGCATTGCTGTTGTAAACAAGGTCAAGCTTCTGACGCAGTTTTGCTCTGCTCTGGAAGTGAAGTAATGCTGTAGTTCAGTTATTATCAGAGTGATTTATTATTTTGTCCTATACGTAGTTCACAAAGTGTATTATAGTTGAGCATGTGTTTCCTACTGCATAGCGTGTATTTATGATTTATATGCATGAACTCACTTCGCCAAGTAAAAGTTCCAGGCCGTACATACTTGACGCAGGATTTAATGCTAAGTGAACAGAAAATTTAACAATACTGCCCTAAAATAATGGTATAAAATAATAAAACATACTGTTTCGCAATGTAAACCAAAAGTTTTATGTATAAAAATGGCATGGTGACGTCATCGCCTCACGATACGCACGAATATAGCCTTAAATGACGTACTTTTGCAAAAATAACATAGCCAAAGCTATGTAACGAATACAACACATTATATTGTATAATGTATAGATGAGAAATGGTATTTAGAAAAGCATATTTATTATGAAACATAGTTAAAAACGGTAATATGAGAGAAGAAGAATCATAAAAGTGAACGAAATACCAGATGCCATAAATTGTTTATGCCGGTAACAAAGCATAGTAACAAAAGTTAAACTAATATGTATTTAAGAAATATTAGCTATTTATAAGGACATTTCCATGTAAATTACACAAATGCATTGATTTCAAAGAGATAATCTCGCCAATGGAGACCTCTTATGCGGCGATTCAGTGTGAAATCTAGCATTGTATTATTTATCAACAAGAGATTGATTGTAAGTACACAATAGAATATATATATATATATATATATATATATATATATGGCACAGTTTTATAGAACAGAATTCTATTCAAATAGCGCGCCATAATTCATCACATTGTTTCGGAAAGTTAACAAATAAAGGTTCATATATATCAAGAAATTTTTTAAATTAATTTTATTTATTATCACATCCTACCATCCAAGCATGGAGGTTAAGATTCTCATACTCACCGACTGAAGCTAGGTGAATAAATAGAAAACAATAAGTAATTCGCTGCCGATAATAGCCTTGTAACTGCTCTAACAATTAAGTCTGGCGCAACTAGCCAATTACAGTTTTGCCAACAACAAGAATTACCAACTTCTTATACAGCGGCAAATTCAAACCCGTAAAACGGTTTAAAATACCACAGCACAGCAATCAGCAGCCCTGAAAACCCATACAACATACACAGCACAGAACATCCATCCATCCTTCCTTCGAAATCCGCCCCAAAATTTACAATAAAGGTTAGGCCACAGAAAGTATTCAGGCTAAGAAATGTAAAACATGGCGTTCGGTTCTCACCGAAGAAACATTAGACGTCATCGATAATTGTCTGGAGAATTCCCACCAAAAATCACTTGACAACAAACAGGGATGTCTTATGGCTGTGTGCGAAGAGAAACCATATTGCTGATGCTGAAACCATATAAAATAACTGTGGCACATGCTCTTCAAACACGTGGTCATATAATTTGGCGCACATTTTGTGACTGGACTCAATATGTATACAATGGCATATTTAATTTCTTTCCACTTTCATGGATATGTGTGTACACAAAATAATCATTACTGGAGCTCTGAGAAACCTAATATTGTTCATGAAATACTCCTTAATGACAAAAAAATCTGATGTGCTCCATTCACATGACTATCTCTACATCTCTGCAACAAATTATTGTTAAAAAGCTTATGCTTCTATTTACTTCATGCTAATCGAGATAAACATTAGCAGAGATTGTCTTATTACTTGCTTCTTTGTAAGTAGAAGCGAAATAAGTGAGTACCATAGGTTAAAGTGATAGTCAGAAGCTGGTTGCTATGTGACTGAAGTTTGTTTGTATTGGCAGGAGTTGACAACTTCCTGTATGAGAAAAGTTAGTTTTTTAAAGATGAAACTAATAACAAGGAATATGTCAAAAACGATCAACTCCACGAAAAAAATGTATATGGCATAAATTGGGTGTTTTATCCTGATCTACATTTTTTGGGTAGTAAGTTTTTGTCTATCTCCACGGTTTACCAGTTATACAAAATTCAATAAAACTCATCCAGAGGTCTTTATAGGCTATTCCTAGAAAACTCAAGATATGCATTTTGTTTGGCATGTAAGTATCTTAAATGTAGGAGATTTTAATCAAAATCGTTAGAGCCAATTTTGATAAAATCAAATTTTTCGAAAAATGTTCCATGTAAAGGGTAGTTTGGGGTGGGGCATTTTCTTGAAAATGTTTGTGTCGCTTCCTTGATAGATAGCAAACTTAAATACCAAGTTTGGTATTTAACGGGATTTTCATTTTTACTTTCTCTATAGGCACTATGTACATAGTGTATAGAGAATGTATTGCATCCACCAAAAAATTCGACACCGAGATTTCACCGGAAATATATGTTTTAGGGTCCTCTTTATCTAAAAAAAGCCTTTTCGGAAAAAGGTCCGTGTGTGTGTGTGTGTGTGTGTGTGTGTGTGTGTGTGTGTGTGTGTGTCCGTGTGTCTGTGAACACGATAACTCAAAAACGAAAAGTCGGTAAAATACCAAACTTGGTATTTATGTTTAGTATCTTCCAGGGATGCGACACGAAGATTTTGAGAAAAATCCCCCCACCCCCAACTACCCTTTACATGGAACTTTTTTCGAAAATTTTGATTTTCTCAAAAATGGTTCTAACGATTTTGATTAAAATTTCGTATATTAAACATATTTACCTGACAAATAAAATGTATATCTTGAATTTTCTGGAAATAGCCTCTGAAGAGCAGTTTATTCTCGATGAATTTTACTAAATTTTGAGAAACTGCTAAACCGTAAGAGATGGAGGACAAAAATTTACTACACAAAAAATGTAGAGCACGTTAAAACACACAATTTATCTTATATACATTTTTTCGTGGAGTTCGTCGTTTTTGTGACATTCCTTATTTTTGGTTTCTGCTATGAAAAACTTATACATTTCTCATACATGAATTTGCCAACTGCTGTCCATACAAACAAAGGACTTCAGTAACATATCAACCATCTTTTGATTACCACTTTAACCTATGGCACTCCCGTATTTCGCTTCTACTTACAAGGAAGCAAGTAATAAGACTATTTCTGCTATTTTTACTTTCTCCATAAGCACCATGTACATAGTGTATAGAGAAATTATTGCAAAATTCGATACCGAGATTTCACCGGAAATATGTTTTAGGGTCCCCAATATCCAAAAAAAGCATTTTCACAAAAAGGTCCGTGTGTGTGTGTGTGTCCGTGAGTCTGTGAACACGATAACTCAAAAACGAAAAGTCGGTAAAATACCAAACTTGGTATTTTTTAAGTTCAGTATCTTCCAGGGATGCGACAAGAAGATTTTGAGAAAAATCCCCCCACCCCCAACTACCCTTTACATGGAACTTTTTTCGAAAATTTTGATTTTCTCAAAAATGGCTCTAACGATTTTGATTAAAATTTCGTATATTAAACATATTTACCTGACAAATAAAATGTATATCTTGAATTTTATGGGAATAGTTTCTGAAGAGTAGTTTATTCTGAATGAATTTTACTAAATTTTGAATAACTACTAAACCGTAAGAGATGGACAAAAACTTACTGCACAAAAAATGTAGAGCACATTAAAACACACAATTTATGTTATATACATTTTTTTCGTGGAGTTCGTCGTTTTTGAGACATTCCTTATTTTTGGTTTCTGCTATGAAAAACGTATACTTTTCTCATACAGGAACTTGTCAACTACTTTCCATATAAACAAAGGAACTTCATTGATATAGCAACCAGCTTTTGACTATCACTTTAACCTATGGTTGTCCCTTATTTCGCTTCTACTTACAAGGAAGCGAGTAATAAGACTATTTCTGCTAATTTTTTCTGATTAGCATAAAGTAAATAGAAGTATAAGCTTTTTAAGAATAATTTGTTGCAGGGATATAGAGAAAGTCTTGTGAATGGTACACATCAGATTTTTTTGGATTCAGTGGGACCCAAAACATGTATTTGCGCTGAAATCTCGGTAGGTATCGAATTTTCGGGTGGAATGCAATAGCTTCTGTATACACTATGTACAGAGTACGTGTAGAGAAAGGAAAAATTGGTGTAGGTTGCACCATTAGTAGAGAAAATCAAATTTTTTCGAGAAGTTTCAGTATTATGAAAGCTGAATTAACATGAAGAGACTGAGACGGCGACTTTCGCTGTTACAGTGATCTAGGAATAAGAGGAACAACTGATGTTAACTGACAGTGCACAGCCATGAACCAACGGAGTGCCGTCTACTGCATTCTTGGGATCAACATCTGACATAATGGGGAGATGCAGGGAATGACGGTAGCTTAACAGTTGCAGTTTCTCAAAAATGGCTCTAACGATTTTGATTAAAATATCGTACATTAAAGATATTTACCTGCCAAATAAATTGCATATCTTGAATTTTCTAGGAATAGCCTCTGAAGACTACTTTATTCTGGATGAATTTTACGGAATTTTGCACGACTGCTAAACCGTAATCGATAGATAAAAACTTACAACACAAAAAATGTAGAGCACGTTAAAACACACCATTTATGTAACATTTTTTGTTCGTGATATTGGTCGTTTTTTAGATATTTCTTGTTATTGGTTTCAGCTTTAAAAAACTTATACTTTTCTCATACAGGTATTTGTCAACTCCTGTCCATACAAACAAAAGAACTTCAGCCACATTGCAACCAGCTTTTGACTATCACTTTAACCTATGATACTCCTTTGTTTTGCTTCTACTTGCAAGGAAGCATGTAATAGATATTTCTGCTAACTTTTTCTTGATTAGCATGAAGTAAATAGTAGCATAAGCTTTTTAACAATTTGTTGTGGAGATGTAGAGGAAGTCATGTGAATGGAGAACATCAGGTTTTTTCCTCTGTTCTCTGTCATATAGGTTGTCATATTTGGTGATACACACCGGAATATATTCCTCCCGGTTCAATCTGTGACACACAAAAGCCTTAAATCTTCATGATTAGATTTGAATACTGCATTGTATAGCAAAAGACCAATGAATGCCTTCAACTCCACTAAATCGCTTTCGTGAACAGAGTAATTGTCCCCGTCTTTGCTAATTTTTGTATTTTTACATCCTGTAACAGAGATTTTGTAAGGAGAAAATTCCTTAGCTCGCTTGGATAGCTTCATCAGTCACTCGTGCTTGGCGACGCACACCAGGAAGCTACACAATAATGTTGTGTTGTCTTGTTCTACAGAGTGATTTATGTAGGACTGACACATTTCTTTCTATAATTATTCCATTGAAAATTCATTCAATGACCCAATTTTAGCAGCAAATTAAGCACAATGTTCTGGAGTTTCGATTCCTTGTCACTAGATGCATAGATGTTTATGTTTTATTCCTAGTTGATTGTTGACAGCTGTTTCGACATTTTATTCTTGTAGTCAAACATGAACATGCAGTACATATTAAATCAACGACTCTTCCTTGTGAAACAATACTGGATTACAAATTCAATCACAGCTACTCAAAGGGCATACCAGAGAGAATTTGGTGTTCGGAATCTTCCCAAAAGAAACACAATACTGGGACTGGTAAACAACTGGATCTCTGGTGAGACAAGCATCGTTCATCTAGGCTTCCCACGGTTGTTGTTGGCGTACGAGTACGACTGGAACAGTCACCCAAAAAATCATTAAGACGTTTGTCGCAGGAGACAGGGTACACCTACTAAATGTGTCAGAAAAGTGCAAGCCTAAAGCCATATAGGGTTACGGTTGTTCAGGAACCAGATAAGGATAAAATATTAAATTATTATCGTTGGTTTCAGACGTTCATTGTGCAAAATCCTGCCATATTGTCCATCACATGGTTCACAGGAGAAGCATGGTTCCATTTATCCGGTTATGTGAACTCACAGAACTCACGCCATTGGGCCTTCGAAAATCCACATGTCACCCATGAAGCACCTATACACCCGGTTAAAATCGGAGTTTGGTGCGCAATATCTGCACAGAGAATTGTGGGGCCACTTTTTTTAACCAGACTGTGAACACTGCAAGTACCGACTGATTTTCATGGAGTTTTTTGAGGAACTGGACGATGTAGAGCTGAGTCAAGGATATTTCAGCAAGATAGCGCTACATGCCATACATCAAACGAATCCATGAACTTAATTGCAAGTTTCTTTGACGACCGGATAATTTCCAGGAACCTGTGACCCCCGAGATCTCCGGATTTGACATCGCCGGACTTCTTTTTATGGGGTTACTTAAAAGGCAGAGTTTACGCCACACGTCCCCAGACATTGGACGATCTGAAGCACATCACAAAGGAGATTCAAGCTATTGACAACAGAGTCCTCCAACGAGTGGCCATTACGACGTGTTGAGCTGTGCCTTATGCAGGATGGAGGACATTTTCAACATTTGCTATAGAGGTAAATAATCTCCCAAAATTCCTCTACAATTTAGGTATAAGTTGTCGCTAGCACAATTCGTTTTGAAACAATTAAAGAAAGAAATGTGTCAGCTCTATATAAATCACCCTGTAGATGAAGGAAGAGCTTCTTTAGCTTGAATTTCTTGGAATTCCATTGGATCCATCAGTGTTAGTATACAAAGCCTGTTCATTCTGTTTTCTCTCATCAGTTCAGATGTTGAATCATGATCAATGTTCAGCACAATCACTTACTTCTTGCTCTAACCATTGCAACACTATACATAGCTAATGCCCAGGTGTGGTCTGTCAGACCTCGCAGTAAAAATCACAAGCCACAAAGCCACACCTAATACGAAAACTGCAACGAAACAAACACACAGGCACTAGCTGACAACAATGAAGAATTATGAGTCTGCGCAACTGTATAACCCAGTTAGTTTAAAATGAAAAAACAAACAAAAAACAATACCTGGGTGAATAAGGGTTAACACCAGTGGCGGCCGGCCTTTAGGGGCACAGGGGCACGTGCCCTCTCTACAAACATTTCAGACAGTAATTTCTCCATTATATTATTAGGTAAAATGCAACAATCTATAACATATTGTATAAATTTAAAGCTACTATGCACACTGGACAGTTGTAGTGAAGATGGCTGTCGGAAGTAGTAACCGACCGCATTTTTCGGACACAAGCGATTTTTGGTCATCCTATGCGCACGCGTAGAATTCAATGCTTTTAGATGTAGTTAATTTGTCGGTGCGGGGTTCAAGGAGCTGAGAGGGACAGGTTCTCTTAGGACACGAAAGCCTCTGTGGTCATTTGCCGCGCATGCGCAAAGAGAAAATAAGAACTGACAATAAGCAAAAATTAAAGTTTGAGACAAATCCCTGACAAAAATATTGAGCCAAAAGTCTCTTCACGTGTAAGAGTAAGTAATATCAAACATTTCTTAAGTTTGAATGTCTTCTTATTTGAAAACAAAGTTGATATATAAACCTCCCGAACAAAATATACAAAAAGAAGCTCATGTGGTAAAAATTTACAATGTTGGTATCAAGCAGATGACAAGGTACGCTCGCGCGCCAACGCTCAAGGCACGATAGCGATCTACTTTACTTTAAGGGTAGTTTACATAATTTTCTGAGAGAAAAGCGAGCTTCGTTTGTGAAAGGAAACATCGTGAACGTTGTAATTGACATACATAAGCTATTAAAGTTGTCTTAAACTCAAATGTATCAGCTGTTAAAGACGATTTGCAGCAGGATCACCTCCCTGATAACGTCGACATTTGGTAAACAGCGAAGGTGACGGTTCGTGTTCAAATTTCTCGGAACATGTCGCGTTCAGTTTCTCACTTAAATCAATGAGCTATGAAAGTATTTTTTCAAGAAAGGATCGGAGGAGGATTTCATCTACAAACGGAAAGGTTAATGCTAATACACAAATTAGCATTTCATTTCTACTGATAAATTTTAGCATCCATTAATTTTAATCTATCGTCATCCGTGATCTAGTGGGTAACATGTTAGCCTCTGGCTCTCAAGGTCGCGGGTTAAAACCCTGCTTTTTTAGGCGTAAAAATCCCTTTCTTCATAAGTAAAATCGTTGATACTGTGCTGTAGATTTAAAAAAAAAAAAAAAAAAAAAAACCTCAATCTTGATAAAGAGGCCTCAGAGCACTATTAAGCTTCTTTCGCGCCAAAAATAAAGTGGGACGCTTAGAACCATAGCATTTAAAGAGTTTCCATAAATAGTATTCAATTTAGTTTTAATTTTAGTCAATCTTAAAATTGTGCTCTACCAGATAATTTGGCCACGAGCTGCCACTGGTTAAAACAAAATAATTTCTTTGGGGGGGGAGGATGCACAGATGATAATCTGCAACCCGGATAAACTGCACACAAATAATGGGGAATATATATAACGTCCTTTAAGCTGATTGCTCATATGAATTAAATTGGTGACATGATGCTCAAATGGCCTCAGGGCCCATGGAGCTTAAAAGTTACTCGACATTTGTCTTCTCTGGATAAGGAAAAATCTTGTGTGTTACACTCGCATGACTTTCTCTAGCTACTCTACATACAAAAGTCTTACAAAAGATAATTCTTCTTTCCACACCACGCTAATCGAGATAAACATTAGCAGAATTTTGTTACTTAGTTCCTTATAAGTAGACTGGCACTGAGGGAATGCACTAGGCTAAAGTGATAGTCAAATGTTTTAAAAGCTGTCGTTATGTGATTGTCATTGCAAATCACCTCTTTGTTTGGCCAGGTGTAGAACAAAAGAAAAACGAACACTCCCGTCTGTGAAAAGTATAAGCACTTCACAACTGAAACTAATAACAAGGAATAACTCTGAAACAGTAAGTTCTACGAAAATAATGTTTATGACATAACTTGTGTATTTTAACGAGATCTACAGTTTTTGTACATTATTTTTTTTCCATCTCTTACGGTTTACTAGTTATTCTAAATTAAGCAAAATTCATCCAGAATAAACAGGACTTTTGAAGCTATTCCCAGAAAATTCAAGATATACATTTTATTTGTGTTAGAAATGGCTTTTAATAAGTGATATTTTAAACAAAATCGTTAGAGCCATTTTTAAGAAAAACAAAATTTTCGAAAATTTTTCCATGTAAAGGGCAGTTAGGGGTGGGGGGGGGGGATTTTCTTGAAAATCTTTGTGTCGCATCCTTGGAAGATACCAAACCTAAATACCAAGTTTGTTATTCAACTGTCTTTTCATTTTTGAGCTATGCTGTCCACAGACACACACACACACATACACAGAGATCTTTTTCTGAAAATGCTTTTTTTGGACTCAGGGGGTCCTAAAACATGTATTTCTGGTGAAATCTTGACATTGAATTTTTGGGTGGAATACAATGCTTCTCTATCCCTATGTACATTGTACATACAGGGCTAGAGAAAGTAAAAATGTGGAGAAAAACCTAATCTGGTTTTATATTTTATTCTTGATAATAGTTAATTTTATTTGTTTTTTCACAGGGACCTATCCTACACATGGCTTATGTGAAAAAACAAATTAACACTATTCAATCATAATAGTTGGCTATACTATGAATAAGTACTTACAACATTGTAAGTCACCATTGGGGTTGTCATCTCAAAATAAATTGAGAACACCTTGTGGTTTACCGGGAAACATACAAGTCAGTTGAGAAATTTGATGCTATGCTGGCATGTTGCCATGATAGAACAATGAGCTAGAAATGGGAGACCTGGGTTGAAACCCCATCTATGGCATTGAGTTTTTCAGTATGCCCACTTATTCAATGGTTAATTTTCTGTTAGCAATTTTCTGTTGCATGTAAATCAGAAATTTAGGATCATAGCTAGGCACTAATGAGTCTGATATCCTAGCTGTATTCTGAACTATGCCTTATTAGGATAATATTGCTCAAGTCAATTTTAAACTCCTATTATCTTTTGACCATCACTGCTACATGAACCTGCATCCCTTTCGGACTTACCTCTTTTACCAGTGAATTACTTCAAAACCTCCCACAATGCCTTGCCCTGAATCAAAAGATAAGGTGACCACATCAAAATTATTTATCTTTGACAGGTAAAAAGCTCATCATTTCTTTGTAACTTAATGTACACACAGTTTAGTTATTACCTAGTGTTAAAGATGTTCTCAGAAACTTAGTGATAACATCACAAGGATTCCTGTTGCTAAGCTTAGACCAGTGCTGTCCGTATGTCAACATTTATTTTAAGATACGTATTTTAGTGCACCTTTGTCGATAACTCTCGGATCTCTCGCGCAGTGGACAGAACCCACAACACATGTTATCTTATAATTTAACCACTTTTGAAGCAATGCTTGAAGGATATTTACAGACATCTTATGAATTCTGACAACATTGAGTATTGGCATGAGTCAAATCCAAAACAGTTTACATCAACATGAGCAAACTTATTATCCCTGTATTCCACATAAACTGATACAAAACAATACATTCATTTGTGCAGAAAATCGCTGCAAACATTCCAAGACAGCACTTCAAATTTGGTTTGGAATATCATTACTGGCAATAAATATTGGATATTATTGTTATGATACTGAAAAGAGAAGTTAATTGTATCCATGGGTCTTTTGAACAAGCTTACAAAAATATGACAATTTGTAGTGTTGGTAAGGTTTCTTTTTAAAAAAAACTGGTCATATTCCTATTACAGCAATACAGTTGATTGACACATAAAATGCTTTACCATAAACTTTCATGAAAAAATAATTTTACATCATGACAGCAAAACTGAGTATCTGGATGCCCTAATGGTCAGTACCATGGACCCTCCATTGTATAGGGCTAACATGCTACCCTCTGGTTCCCAAGGTCATGGACTCAAAGCCATGGTTTCCTTCAGAAGGTAAATAAAGCAGTTGGCACCATGTAAAACAATCTCAGGTCTGATAAAGAGGCCTCTGAGCAAAATTAGATGGCCTTTCATGCCCAAAATATAGAACGAGACACTGAGAAGCACTGCAGTTAAAGAATGTCCATAAATAAAACTTGATTTAAATTTCCACCATACAGCCATGACACAGTACTTTGTAATTTAGTTTTCTTTCCACATATAAATATAAAATGCAGAAAGTTTTTCTTTTGCATCAGATGAAGCAGTGGAACATTATAAAAATCTGGTTTTTGAAGAGCAACAACAACAACAACAACAACAACAATAATAATAATAATAATAATAATAATAATAATAATAATAGTAATAATAATTATTATTTTTATTTGAGTCCATATACAATTATTTACAAATTACACATTGACAATAATATAGATTTACAAATCTTCAATCAAGTACATGGTTTTCATTATTAGATACTCGTTTAGTTTATTTTTAGATACATTTTCTTTGAGAATTTTTAAATGTTCAGGTAATTTGTTGTAATAATGGGCCCCAGCAACTTCATTTTTGATTTAGTATTATAGGTACTTTCATGGAGATGTAACTTATGTCTTGTGTCATGATTATTCGTGATGTATTTATCCAGTCTTGAATAAAAAAGCAATATCATTCTATATAAATATAACGAATAGATTTCCCTACAACTTTCTTTGCTTTTTAACTTATAGATTATTCTTAAACATCTCTTTTTACTTTCTCTACACATACTATGTACATAGTGCATAGAGGCAGTATTGTATTCCACCCAAAAATTTGATACTGAAATTTCACCAGAAATACATGTTTTAGGACCCCCTGAATACAAAAAAAAAAAGCATTTTTACAAAAAGGTGAGCGTGTGTGAGCATGCGTGCGTGTGTGTGTGTGTGGGAGGGGGGGGGGACACCATAGCTCAAAAATGAAAAGGCCGTTGAATAACAAACTTGGTATTTAAGCTTCGTATCTTTCAAGGATGCGACACAAAGATTTTCAAAAAAAATCCCCCCACCCCCAAATACCCTTTACATGGAACTTTTTTTGAATTTTTTTATTTCATTAAAAATGGCTCTAACGATGTTAATTAAAACATTGTATATTAAAGATATTTACCTGACAAATAAAATGTATATCTTGAATTTTCTAGGAATAGTCTCTGAAAACTACTTTATTCTGGATGAATTTTACGGAATTTTGCATAACTGTTAAACTGTAAGAGGTGGACAAAAACTTACCACACAAAGAATGAACAGCACGTTTAAACACACACTTTATGTTATGCATATATTTTTTTTCATGGAGTTGATCGCTTTTTAGATATTCCTTGTTTTTGGTTTCATACAGGAATTTGTCAATTCATGTCCACAGAAACAAAAAACTTCAATCACATAGCAACCAGCTTTTGACTATCAGTTTAACTGATGGTACTCCCTTATTTCACTTATACTTACAAGGAAGCAAGTAATAAGACCATTTCTGCTAATTTTTCTCGATTAGCATGAAGTAAATAGAAGCATAAGCTTTTTAACAATAATTTGTTACAGAGATGTAGAGAAAGTCATGTGAATGGCACACATCAGATTTTTGAGAATAAGCAGGGGCATCGCTTTAGGGGACGCTAGTATGCTGAGCGTTCCTTTTTTTTTTTGTGTGTGTTTAATTGTTTTATATTTATTTTGTTTTCTAGCAGCTTTAAAGGAAGACAATTATAGTATACAATCACTTAGTAGTGATTTTTTTTGCAGATAATACTGTTGAGCAGCTGTAATAAGCCTAACTAGCAAAAACAAGACTTATAAGTCAATCCGTTCCATTCGAAAACAGCAACGTAGGCTGAGGTGAGTTAGTATTTACTGCCTGTATGTGATATGGGTAGGAGGACCTTGACCGTCCACCTGGCTACCCCTCTTGCTTCCGCAAACACCTCACGTACGCTACCATTCAGCCATGTACCCTGGCGTGTTTCTGCATCCGGATTGCTGTTGAGGTAATGTCAATTGTATTTCTTTGTGAATAAAATTGTAGTATGTGTTCCGCAGTCACTGCTTAACATAAACGCTTACCATAATGAAATATACAAAACCTAAGCATGTGAGGTTTTCATTGAAGAGTGTGTGCAAAATAGTATCCAGTTCAATAGATAGAAATGTAAGTTTCAGGTACTCTCGAAAGGCTGGGTTGAAAGTGCTGACATATGAAATCATTGACTGCCAAGTTCTTCAAATGAAATCCATATTTGAAGATTTTCCACAGCCCAAGTTTATAGAATTACTGAATGAAGATAAAAAAAATCATGGAACATAAGAAAGAATTTCCTCAGATAAAACTTTCCAAACTAATAAAGTAATATCCTGGTTATATGTGTATTAATTTGTTGAGTTGGTTTTTTAACACTACGTCACTTACATTGTTATTATGAGGGACTAGTTTCGAAAGCCTATGCTTTCATTCTCAACCTCACGGGTCCAACTGCCATTGTTGGCTGCATTTGCTTGTACTCTCTTCTCTGGTGGCAAAATGATGAACTTCTTGACTAAGCTGTCTATTGGCGGGATTTCAAAGTTTATTAGGCGATCTTTGCTTTTCCATATGAGGATGTTTTCCAGGTTCTGAGTTCATTATGGCCTGACATGGTTTTTAGCAATTTTGGATTTGGATCAAGATTGTGGTTTTCTTTCCAAAAGTGAAATGCTACTGCCGATTTATCTTCCTGTTTCAATTTTAGGTTTCTAAAGTGCTCTTTGGATCTGATTTTTAAACTTCTTTTGGTTTATCCTATGTAGAACTTTTCACAATTTGTGCATTTAATTTGATATATTCCTGACCTATTTTCTGGTGGAATTTCATCTTTTATTTTTGAATTTAGTAACTTTATGACAGAAAATCTGTTTATTGGAGCCAGGGTGATGTTTTGTTCTTTGAAGACTTTTTTGAATTTTCTAAATGCTCAGGTGTGGTAAGTGAATTTCTTGAATGTGTTGATATTGTTTCTTCCTGCTGTTAGGGTAGTTATTTGTTTTATGGTTTGTTTCTGCTTTGCTTTGTTTAGTTTCTTGTACACAAGGTTCTTGCTGTATCCATTTTGTTCTGCTGTTTGAATTATGGTTTTTAACTCTTTGTTGAATTCGGTTGTGCTCATAGGTACATTTACTAATCTATGTGTGAGGCTGTTTATTATTGCATGTTTGTGTGGTAATGGGTTGTAGCTTTCATTTTTAATGTAATTTTCTGATTGAGTTGGTTTTCTGTAGATTCCAAAGTTTACTGTTGTGCCGTTTCTGATGATTCTTAGGTCTAAGAATGGGAGTTCTCCATTGGTTTCTGTTTCCAATGTGAATTTTATTGTTTTTTCCTATATGTTTCATAATTTTATGGCATCATCTAAATGTCTGCTTGGCACTATTGCAAATATGTCATCAACATAGCGGTATCACACCTTGAAAATCCATGGGAATGCTTTCTTCATGTGCATTTTGAATTTGCTCATAAATAAAATTGCCAAAAATGGAGATAGAGGGTTGCCCATAGAGAGTCCTGATTTTTGCCTGTGATATTTACTATTGAAGGTGAAGTAGTTTTGTTCAGTGCACAAACTTGTTAGTTGTATGTAATCTTCTACTTCTGCAGGTTCTATTTCTGTTGTATTTAGCCATTTTTTAATAGGTCTTGCAGGTTTTGTGTTGGGATGCTAGGGTATAGTGCTGTAACATCAAACGAAACTTATGTGTCTTCTGTGTCTATTTTTAGATCTTTGATTTTTTCAACTAATTCCAAAGAGTTTGCTAAATTGGAACTTTCAAATTTTGGGAACGAATCAAATTTATTCAATAACCACTTTGCTAATTTATATGTTGGAGAGTCAATACTACTGGTGATTGGTCTCATTGTTTTTCCTGTGTTATGAACCTTTGGTAGGCCATAAATTCTGGGTAATGTTGGATTGTCTACTTTTATTTATATAATTCTGTTTTTTTTTTTGATAATTTTATTTTCTTTTACTTTGTTTAATGTCTGGATGCAAGAGCTTAGTGGGTTGGTTTCCACTGTGATGTATTGGTCATCCTGTAATAAATTTTCCATTCTGTTTATATATTCTGTTTTGTCCAAAATTACCATGTTGTTCCCTTTGTCTGCTTTAGTGTATATGACTGGTTTGTCTTTTAGTGATTTTATTATTTATCTACTGCATTTGGATTTCTTTTCATTTTTAATCTGATGAGATATTTTTGAACATTTACTTTTTATTATAGTTTTATCTTCTTCCTTTAAGTTTTTTGTAGCGATTTGGATGTCTGCAATATAATCCTCTACTTGATTTGAGTAGTCAATGCATGGTTTTAACCATTGGTTCAGAAAGTTTAACTCTTTTTTTGGTGAAATTTTTATTTGATAAGTTTACTACATTATCTGTGATTTTACTTTGTTGTGGTTTTAAGTTATGTTTTGGTTTAGTTAGTGGTTTTTCTTTCTTTGTTTTCATACATAATTTTTCTAGTTTCCTTTTTAGTTTTACTGTTTTGTTTTTCATTTTTCTGCTCAGAATTTTGTAAAGGTTGTTTTCCATGTTTTTCCATATTATGTTTCCTAAATGTCTTATTAGTTTTAGGTACATTGATTATAGGTTTAGTTCTACATCATTTTTATTTTTGTAATGCTTGTATTTTTCCAGTTCTAATACTTTTTTCTCTGCCTTTTTTGTTGTTGTTTACTGTTGTGATCGAATTTTACCACTCTTCTTACGAAATTTGGTACTACTTTTATAAACATGCACAAATTAAGAAACCTAATATAGACGGCAATTTTTCTTCTTTTCTCCTGTAATTTAGTGAAGAGCTTAATTTCTGTTCTGCTTTCTATTATAGATTGGTTGGATCCTACCTTGTGTGTATCCTTTCTGCTCGCTCCACGTGTTTGTTTACATATCCGTTTATTCCTCAAGACTTGTAGGCATTTAGAAAATTCAAAAAAATCTTCAAAGAACAAAACATCACCCTGGCTCCAATAAACAGATTTTATGTCATAAAGTTACTAAATTCAAAAATAAAAGATGAAATTCCACCAGAAAATGGGTCAGGAATATATCAAACTAAATGCACAAATTGTGAAAATTTCTACATAGGACAAACCAAAAGAAGTTTAAAAATCAGATCCAAAAAGCACTTTAGAAACCTAAAATTGAAACAAGAAGATAAATCAGCAGTAGCATTTCACTTTTGGAAAGAAAACCACAATCTAGATCCAAATCCAAAATTGCTAAAACCAAGATCACTTAATAAACTTTGAAATCCCACCAGCTTAGTTAATAAGTTCATCATTTCACCACCAGAGAAGAGAGCACAAGCAAACACAGCCAGCAACGACAGTTGGACCCGTGAGGTTGAAAATGAAAGCATAGGCTTTCGAAACTAGTCTCTGATAATAACAATGTAAGTGATGTAGTGCTAAAAAACCAACTCAACAAATTAACACACATATAATTTGACCATCACTGTTACTAAATTCCTCCAAACATCAATCAAGTATCCTGGTGATTTTAATTCAGACCAGCTTGAAAATGAGCTCTTCAATATTTATGCAGATGATCAAAAGCATCTATCACAAAATCTACTGAAGTGTTTAGTTGTAAATGGCTGAGACTTGGTGTATGAGGAGGTGACTAAGCTGTTGCGTTTAGTTGTAACATATCCTGCTACAAGTAGTGAGAGATCAATGAGCACACTCACGAGAATTAAAACATATGTAAGAAACTCAATGACCAGTCACTGTTTAACTGTAGAAAAAACGTTGGGATAACCGTATTCTGATGCTGCCTTTATTGAGAATGTAATTGATATGTTAGCAACAAAGAAGGACCAACAGATAGATGTTGTAGGTCAGTTTAGGTGAGTGTTATTGTTTTCAATGTCACCATTATATCAATATTGTTATTTGTTGTTTTCATTGTCAATCTTAAACCTAATTTATAGGTGCAATATTCGATAAAATATGCAACTGCCCACCTCCAGCAGTAGGTAGTTTAAACTATAGCGTTCCCATTTTTTTATTTCACGCTATGCCACTGAGAATAAATAACCTCTTCAGGTGAGAGTCTGCACTAGAACCCATACCTCTATACCATGTGATGTGTGGAAAGATTACCCCATAGTACACAGTAATTAACACATTATTGTCAACATATTTTGATAAATGACTAATTAAATATATACCTTTACACACTTTTTTGCAGACATTATCTATATGTTGTTTCCATATCTACACATATCCCAAGAAAAGATGGTTACTTATCTCTGTAATTTTACTTTCATCTACATCTAATTGGAATTGTGTTGCAGTTCAAATTTGATTACAGCAGTTTTATTCAGATTTGAAGAGAGATTATAATATTCAAAGATCTGTTTAGCTGCAGCGCTGGCTGAGTCCCTCAGTTACGATTCAGATTTGTTCCAACATATAGCAGATATAGGTGATAATTTTACTGTTTACAGGATCAGTAATATCATTTATATACACAAGGAACAGGAAAGGCCCCAGCACTGAGCCTTGGGGCACTCCACAATTCCCTGTTCTGATTTAATTTCTTAGCTTCACCATCAGTTTTGTAATGTATTATCGTATATTGTCTTCTTTTTGAGAGATATGAAGCTATAAGCTTAGAGCTTTACACATTGTACAAGGTCTGTAAAGCCTGATGCTTTGATATTTTACACTCTAGCACATAATTGTAAATTTGTAAATTCTATAACATATTTGTAAATATGAATTATAATTTGTTGACATTTATGAAGAGTACATAATACAATAATCATATTTTAGTTTTATATAATTACTAGTAGTAACTATTATGTTGATAATTAGAAAACCATCATCTGACATTACATCAGTGTTACATATAATGCAATTATATTTATACATTTTAACACTAATTTTCGATACTCTTTGTTTTTTATGTACAAAAAAAGAAAGTACATATGCTTTTATAGAGCACATTAAGTATAGTGCAGTGGCATACGGGCCTCAAAAGCAAATGGTATGATTATATGTCTATTCTGTTGTTTTTGTAACCCGTGCTTTTAGCACTAGAGCTTTATACAGTAGTATATAAACATATGTATATCCCTTGACAAGTTCCATGTTCAGTGGCTTCCTGGCCTAAACGAACCTACAGATTGCTTTCTAATCTAATCTATGTTTTCTGCTATTTAAACATACTGTTTTTTGTAATAACGGAACAGCAGTCATTAAAATGTATATTAAATATTTTATAAAATTCATCCTATTTTCAATTGATTTCATCCAAATTATATACTGATTCCCATGTTTCATTTTGTAAGGTGTCAAATCAGT
The DNA here is from genome assembly GCA_030762935.1 of Hymenopus coronatus. NCBI lineage: Eukaryota > Metazoa > Arthropoda > Insecta > Mantodea > Hymenopodidae > Hymenopus > Hymenopus coronatus. Next base: position 149,336,812 of record CM060890.1, read on the forward strand.
TTGTTTACCCTATCTTTAGTAAAAGATCTAAATGATTTGGTTTCAAATAGCTGTATGAAACCGCAAGCATTATATGCACTGTGCATAATGGTCTGATATATGTATGTATGTTTTATTCACCAATTGGAAATTAATTACAATTTCAAGGCTTTGTCAAGTACAAATTACAATTATCTGAAATTTATCTAATCCTATACACAGTAATCATGATTATATTAACAATTATATACAACATAATGATCCTATTTACATTTTTCATGACTTGTGGCTAAAGAACTCGTAAAACTCTTGTACATTGTAGAAACATTGTTCAATTAAAAACTTGTTAACATGCTTCCTGAACTTCAGTGGATGCTTGTCATCTATCTTTCTTGAGATTAAATTATACATCAGGATTGCTGTATGTAGTATGGAGTTGTTCTGGCAGCTTGCAAGTGAAGGTTATTCTGATATCTAGTGGCATGTTCATGTATGGTGTTGTTTGCATTAAAGTGATGAATGTAGTTATTTATGAAGCAAACTGTTTCAACAAACAAAGTAGGGTAAGTATATTGTTTTAAATGAAATGTGTTTTGCAGTGTTCGGTTTTCATTAAGTTATACATGTTTCTAACTATTTTCTTTTGAGTTATAAACAGCTTATTTACATCAGTTGAACTTCCCCAAAGGATTATGCCATAAGCAAGTACTGACTGCACATAGGAAAAGTATATTATTTTTATTGTTTGAGGAGTGCATAGACATTTTAGTGTTGATATTACATAGTATGCTCTATTCATTTTAGATATAATGCATTGTATGTGTGGCTTCTAATTCAGGAGTTTATCAATAGCTATTCCTAAAAATGTTATGTTATGCCCATCTAGTATAAAAGTGGATATAAATCTATCCTCCATATTAGTTATTATGTGGTCATAGAAGACATTGATGTTACTCTTGTTGGTGCAAAAATAGTATCCCTTAACCCATACCTAATCAGTAAGTCATTAAGCTTGTTGTAGCTTTTACCGTCAGTTTCTAGATTTACATTTAGGTTTTATTGTTAATAAATACTTTTAACATACAATCTCATTCCGCAATGAATTTGTCTACATTTGTGTTTGGTGACCTATATATTCCTAATATATGTAAGTCACAGTTGAGAAATTCAACTCTGACAGTTGATACTTCAAGTACCATTTCCTGCTTAAATTTGCTATGTATATTTATTTGTTTACATTTAAGGGTACCCTAAACTGAAAATTGATCAAAAAGTGCAAAAAATGAAAAAAAAAAATTTTGTTGCTTAATTAAATAATGTAATGCTTGTAGTTCAATTTCCTGTTGTTTTTTTTATCATGTGGCGCTTTAAACCGTATCATGCGACGATTCAAATGGATGACTGTAAGTGGGTGTGGTATTTTAATGTTTTCACTATGGTGAAAAATTGCTAAAAATCCAAAATTTGGTTTTGACCAATAAACTATTTGACTGCTTCAAATTTTCATCAGAGACTCAGAAAATATTAATAAAAAGAATTGGCATATGATTTTTTTTACAAATGAAAATTACCTGATATATTGCACAATCAATATAACAACAAACATAAATTATAGTAAAATAATAATATTTAAAAGTTTAAACATTTTGAACAAAAATTCTACATGCCAATTTTATTTACATGCATGAAACAAATGTACTAACATTTTTGGTTCTCCAAAAAAAGTAATTTATGCATCGTGCACAACTTCTGATGAATTGACATAACAAAAATATTTAATTATTTTTTAAATCCAAAATGATTAAAGATATCTGCATGAAACTCAAATCCTATGGATGATTGTATCACAGCAGTATGTAAAAAAAATTTCAAAAAGATAGCTTGAAAAATGCAAGATTTGAAAATTTCAGTTTAGGGTACCCTTAATATTATCGCTTGCATAAATGACCACACCTTTCTAGAGTACGAGTCTACTACTTGTACAGTTTTAGCTGATGCTCATTTAGTCCAATTATGTCTGTATCCAAATGGTTAGTAAACTGATCTACAGTTTCTAGCTTATTGCTAACGTTGCACATTTTGATGTGTTATTCTGAAAGTACCCTTCAAATTACACACTGTGTTACCTGTTATTTCATGTCCCAAATCCTTCTGGGACTGGACTGTGTGGCAACCGAATACGACGTGTTTTCACTTGTACACATCATCTGGTTCACTTCCACTTCTTTTTAAGCCCACGATGTTACACTGATTCCTGTCCACTTCACTACTCAGATGCACTAAAGACCCTAGTTTCCCAGACTAGTTTTTTGAACTCATCTTGTTTAACACTCGATTTAGTAATCTTCCAAATTTGTCAGCTGTGATTATTCACATTTCACAAACTAACTACTAAATAGACTAGAGAACTCTCGGAGTCAGCAACAGAAGGGACATGGTGTGTGGAGGATAGAACAGCTCATGTGATTAACTTTTAATTATACAATGAGTACTATCAAACCATGTCTGGTCCAAACGCAGTTTTAATGTCTGGACCATATGACAAAGAGATCAACATCATATTGCAGTTTTAACAACTGCAGGATAAGAAAAACTATATAGACATTATGAAAAAATTGAAATTTGATGCAATAATAGAAAAAATTCAAAATTATTGTTCAAGTTGGAGGTTCCATGTACTCATATGGAATGTCTGCATCAAGAATTCCACATCAGATATTACATTACAGACCACACGGAAGAAGACTGTTGGGCTGAGGAATGAGACCTAGGCCTAGTACTTAGCAGAAACATGATGCGTTTGCAGCCAAAACACTGCAAATGATTTTGAAAAAGATAAAAAATTAATGAAGAAAACTGAGCCAGGTGGCCAGGTTTGATTCCTGTAGCTGACCCAGAAATGCTAGCGAGGTTTGTCTTTTCCCTTCATTTCATCCAACAGTCTCTTTCAGTCTTGGGGTCATCTGTAGCACCCAGAGAGTTTGGTCAGACCTAGGGAAGAGGCTCCTAGTTCTTTGTGTCGAGATGAACTGTTTGCACTATGTTAGGGACACACAATGGTGGCTTTTTCCCCGCAGGTAGGAAAATGGATTTTTTCAGGAGTTAAAACCCTTAGCATGGATTCCTTCAAAAGGGAAGTGAAGCCATTGGTCCCGTGTCATAGATTTATGGCACGTAAAAGATACCTCAAACCTGATAAAGAGGCCTCTGAGCAAAATTAAGTGATCTTTCACACCCAATATAGAATGGGACAGTAAGAACTGCAGCAGTTAAAGAGCGTCCATAAATGAAACTCCATTTCTTTCCCTGCAGGATGGTTTCGGCCACACGTTTATAATACTTTCATATCATCCTCGTGGGGTGTGACATAATAAGCCCATGGTGGCCGCAGTGTGGATCTCTCTCTCTCTATGGGAAGAAAGAAACCGATAAAACAAAATTTCAAACCTGTCATAAAATACTGCAGCAAAAAAATACCAAGCCCTGATGAGCAATAAGAATTTGATAGCTTAATCCATTTATTGCCAAAATTAATTGCTGTTGAGTTTTTGAAGACAACACCATTTTATTACTGACTGAAGTCAAAATTTAAAAAAAAAAAAAAAAAATGTGTTGTTGATATTTTTTAATATAAGGGGTATATGTAAAAGGGTGTCCCATTTTTGGGACATTGTGGCAAAGCATACATTAAAAAGTGGACTTTTAATTTTATTTTTCACGAGTTTTTCACATATTTTTTACTTTCTCTATACGTACTATGTACACAGTGTATAGAGAAGGTGATTGTATTGCACCCAAAAATTTTATACTGAGATTTCACCGGAAATATATGTTTTGAGACCCCCTGAATCCAAAAAAAAGCATTTTTCGAAAAGAGTGTGTGTGTGTGTGGGTGGGTGGATGGGTGGGTGTGTGTGTGTGGACAGCATAGCTCAAAAAGAAAAGACCAATAAATACCAAACTTGGTATTTTAGTTTGGTATCTTCCAAGGATGTGACATGAAGATTTTCAACAAAATCCCCCTACCCCCAACTACCCTTTACATGGAACTTTTTTTGAAAATTTTGATTTTCTTAAAAATGGCTGTAAATATTTTGATTAAAATATTGTATATTAAAGATAGTTACCTGACAAATAAAATGTATATCTTGAATGTTCTGGGAATAGCCTCTGAAGACTACTTTATTCTAGAAGAATTTTACGGAATTTGGATAACTGCTAAACCATAAGAGATGGACAAAAACTTAACACACAAAAAATGTAGAGCACTTTAAAACATACAATTCATGTTACACACATTTTTTTCATGAAGTTGATCATTTTTTAGATATTGCTTGTTTTTGGTTTCAGCTTTGAAAAATTTATACTTTTCTCATTTGTCAACTCGTGTCCATACCAACAAAGGAACTTCAGTCACATAGCAACCAGCTTTTGAGTGTCACTTTAACCTATGGTACCCCCTTATTTTGCTTCTACTTACAAGGAAGCAGGTAATAAGACTATTTCTGCTAATTTTTTCTCGATTAGTATGAAGTAAATAGAAGTGTAAGCCTTTTAACAATAATTTGTTGCAGAGATGTAGAGAAAGTCATGTGAATGCAACACATCAGATTTTTTTTAAAAAAAATGTATGTTCTAAAGCTCTGTAGCATAAGCATACGGTGTAAAAGTTGCTCATACTATTGTATTTGAAATGGGACAGAACCCTCATCATGAAATGGAAGTCACATTGTTTGCAGATTCTGGTGGTTTTCTCCTTGCACAATGCAGATCATCTTTCTGTAGTAACGGGTTGAATCAGATGATTTCTGGGATCAAATAGCACTTCGGTACTTACTCCACCACCTGAGGATCTCTGTGCCTTGGAGTGGATTCAGTGTCCTTGCTCAAATACGCCAATGCAATCCTTCTTTGAACATCCAATAGACAATTTTTTTAATTGTTTGCACTTTGGTAAGCCCTCCAGGGCTTTATCTACACTAAGACAATTAGGTTTAATAATAAAAATGTTATCTATAGAATTTGCTGTGTTGACTGTTACTGCAATGTCTATCATTTGGGTAAACATTAGGCCCCACCACTTCTTAGAGAGGATTCTTATGCGGTGCAGGGAAATTTGCTTATATAGAAGATCAACTCCTCCCATACCTATGTACTTTAATGAGCTGTAAAATGCATGCGTCCCAGAAAAGGGACAATGGCAGGTAATGGGTTAATCCAAAGAATGTCAGCAGCAAAAGATTGGCACCAGCATCTACAGTAGTAGGCACTTAGAGGCGAATTTCAAATGTTTTGAGTTAGAATTTTGTGATGTAGGAACTGTACCAATGAGCCAAAGAGTCAGTTGGCAGTCAACAGTCAAGTGTGGAAAGCACATTCTAGAATGTAGAGCAACCTGTACCTAGCAGCTAAAACTGTGAATGCAACATCTGTTGATCTGCAAAATAAAATTAGGAAAGCCTTAATTCTCCCACAATTTCAAAAGAAGCATTTCTTCCAGAGTTATTGCAAATCCAATAAGATAAGCCAGGTAACACCAGCATTATTTACAGTTGTAAAGCTTCTGCAGGTCAATAAATATATTTGGCAGTAATCACTCTTGCAATGAAACAATTGTCTTCATACGCACACACACAACACTGCAATCTGTAGATCCTATTATGAGATTAGACTCAAAGCCCAAACTCTAGGATGTAGATCATGTCAACAATTACATTTATTCATACTTATTAATACACTTATTTACAAATAATAACTCTGACAATGAATTTTCAGAGATGTAGTTTTGCATAATTTTCAATTACATGTCTGTTTCCAAAAGCCTACCCGCACATTTGCATTCTTAGAATATTCATGTTTATTATACTTACAATATTACAGTATTTTTTGATTGAATGAAATCCTCCTCTGTATAGAAGGTGGGAGAAATAAGGTATCTTTTTAATTCTGATCTAAACTTGTTTTTGTTCATTTGCAATTCTTTTATAGAAGAGGGAAGTGAATTAAACAAAACTATTCCTTTGTAGTAAACGCCTTTTTGGAACGACTGCATATTATTTGTTGGTCTAGGCAAGTCCTGCCTATGTCTGATCTCTTTGTTACGATCAATCAGAGACTATTAACATTAGGTATTCTCCACAAGACATATACAGCGCCGGATCTTTGATCCCTCCCGGTGCAGCTGTCTCTTCTCACTTTATAGATCTTTTAGATATGGAGCAACAAGTTTTGATGGAGAAATCATTGCAATAAGTGAAAGTCTCAGAAGTCTTCTATGCCACATTAATAAATTCAAGAATATAGTTATACTGTCACACTCCAAAGCAGCTATTTTATCAATAGTCTTTTGAAACACACGTTTTGAGATAACAAAATTACACTCCCAACTGCTAACACTCAATAAAAGAATAAATAGTATTCCAATGGATACCATTCCATTGCAGAATCCCGGGGAAAAAAATGCTGATGCTTTCGCACAGAAGGGCAGCATGCAGCTTGCAGAGCAGTCACCAAATTTACATACAACTCTGTCAAAAGATTCATTAAATTTATGTACACAGATTTCAATAAAAGAAAATGTGATGTGTTCCATCCACATGACTTTCTCTACATCTCTGCAACAAATTCGTTTTTTAGCTATGCTGCCCTCAGGCAAACACACACGCACACACACACACACTATGTGCATAGTACGTGTAGAGAAAGTAAAAATGAAATTCCCTACATGAAAACCCTCATTCAATTCCCAAATTACCACACAAATTTTCTGTAGCTGCATTTAGATTGGCAACCGGCCATGACTGTTTGGCCAAATATCTGTATAGGATTGGAATATATCCATCTCCGAACTGTCCCTTGTGTAACTCAGATCAAGACATGGATTTGGAGCATCTCAGAATCTGTGCTTCAGTAGCTGACCATGAAAATATCTCTGAAAAATATTGGAGTGCAAGAAGAGAAATGACTTTGTCAAACGTCTGGTGTTAGAGAGCAACATATAAACGGCAACCAAAAACAAATACAAAACGCCTGTTTCAATAAGTACATAGATTAATATATTTTAAATGTAGTTATTTTTGTTAGTAGTGGATTCTAGGTGACTTTTGTCAAAGCAAATTAATAACTTTTAACTTGATTCCTTCTCAAACTTGGTAGTAAATTTTAGAATAAAGACTGGTATTCTTATACGCATTGGGGATGCGGGGGCTTAATTAACAATACAGAACATAATAGATATATCATAAAAATGAACACATTAAAATCTTTATGATTTAATTGAAAGTCACAATGGTAAGGAAACTACATATTCAGTAAAAGTACGTTAAAGATTCCAAGCCAAAAGAATTTCCGGAATAAAGCGTTACCGCACTCGATCACTTTTCCATCTCCGTGGGCTTCAGGGTTCAGACCATCCCTATATAATTAAGTCGACGTACTTGCATAATTCGTAGACGCGCGTTTTGATCTGTACTGGAATTCTTAAAGTCACAATTAGCAGGTAGCGCTACTGGCGCTGTCACAGGGTTCACTGAAATTTTACCGCACTTCTCGCCGTTGAAAAGTTAATAAAGAAGCCGTTCTTAAATCTTATAAATCTCCTTACTCATATTTTCTTTTAATTTAAAGTTAAATTGTAAATTTAAAATGTTTATAGTCTATTACAAAATGTGTTTTCCCGCTTTATGACCGTCGTGCTCAATATACGTACTAATATATAAATTTGTGAGAAAGAAATACAAAATAAGGAAATCTGAAAAGAGAAACAAACTATTATTTGATATGCTAAAATTAAATAAAAATTCTAGGCTGATTGTTCTTTCAAATGACAAAACATAAACATGGACAAGAAATTATTTATTAGTGGTGACTGGTAGTGATCAATGCTGCCAATTTCGGTGAACCCTTCAAAAGAAATTTAATATGAAGGTAGTCAAGACGTATTGCCTTCAAGGATACCTCGGTCTGCTGTTTTAATTAAAAAAATAAGATTGAGTCATTTAATAACGTATTATTTGCTGCAATTGAAAATGTTTTAATAGTCTATAAATTGAATTATCTGAAATAACAACAAAAATAAAATGAAAAAGATCAATACATAATACATTCATCTGTTAAAATCATGAAAAAAAATTCCTTTATTTAGTGGTAGGGCTTGTAAGCTGCTTAAAAATTTTTACTTTATTTACGTTATACCCGTTGTAAATCTGTGCTTACATTCAAATATTACACACATGCAGAGATATTTACTGCATGTGTTATTTGCATGACTGCTATTTACTATTATTGAAATAAAGATCCCAAAGGCCTTAAAATTGCATTTGTCAAATTGAAGTGAAATCGTGACAATATTTCAATAATGTGCAAAGATACTCGTTATTGAATTGAATATTTGGTATAGTGAATGTTTTAAAGAATAGTGCAAATAGAAAGCAATGGTACAGAGAAGAGTTTCGAAACGCTCGAGTCGAATGTTTGTAGCCTGAGTTTTCGTTTTGGTTTGAGGTTAGGATATTTGTGTTTTGAGTCCTAATTCAGAGGACTAACAACGTAAACGATTGGCAAGGCAGGTGTTATTAGGCAGTGCGCATGTAAAAGAACCAATCCCTACCCCCATCATCTCAAATTTTCATGAAATTTGTGGCAAAAGTATTGTTCATGTAGATTTAGAAAAATACCTCCACTTCATTTAGAGGTAAAAGTTCCACAGTGTTTAAATGAGTTATTTTTAGATTTAAGGTCATTTAGATTGCCGGGTTTTTATTTGGGTTTGAGCTTCATAGATCACACGGCTACGCCCTTTCGTCGCTTCGTAGTCGCGGCCGCAACTGCTCCACTCTGCTAATAAAGATCATCCCTCCACTATGTTTTGCAGCTTAAGAACCTTCTCCTGCGGCTATGCTTTGTGGCTTAGGGTCCTAAAAGTTTGTAAAAGAGCACCGAGTAACTATAAAATTACACTAATGGCAGAATAGCAAAATTACTAAATCTGGATCACATATGGAAGTAATACCCGGTTTTGGTGCTTTTGTTATTCTGCCATTAAGCCACTTTTTAATTACTGATCTATAGTAAAGCTTGGCCCAAGATCTAAGCAACTAAGCATACCTGAGGGCTCTGTGAAGCTAAGAAGTCAAAATCTAGCAGATTTCAAATCTGAACATGTTAATATTTTCAACACTTTGAAATCTTAGATCGCCTGTGGAAGTTTTTCCCAACATACTTTAGGTTAAGAAGAAACAAATTTTAAATAAAAATATTAATTACTTTCTCTATACATACTATGTACATAGTTTATAGAGAAGGTATTGGAATGCACCCAAAAATTTGATAATGAGATTTCACCGGAAATATGTTTTAAGACCCCTTGAAACCAAAAAAAGCATTTTTAGAAAAATGGCCATGTGTGTGTGTGTATGTGTGTCTGTGGGCAGCATAGGTCAAAAATGAAAAGACCGTTAAATACCAAACTTGGTATTTAAGTTTGGTACTGTCCAAGAATGCGACACAAAGATTTTCAAAAAAATCCCCCCACCTGAAACTACGCTTAACATGAAAAAAATTTCAAAAATGTTGATTTTCTTAAAAATGGCTATAATGATTTTGATTAAAATCTCTTATATTTAAGATACTTACTTGCCAATAAAATAATATATATAAAAATAATAATAAAATATAATATATATACTGAATTTTACGGAATTTTGCATAACTGCTAAACTGCAAGAGATGGACAAAAAATATAGAGCACATTAAAACACACAATTTATATTCTATACTTTTTTTCATGGAGTTGATCATTTTAGAGATATTTCTTCTTATTGGTTTCAGCTTTTAAAAACTTATACTTTCTCAACAGGAATTTGTCAACAGCTGCCCATACAAACAAAGGAACTTCAATTACATAGCAACCAGCTTTTGACTATCAGTTTAACCTATGGTAGTCCCTTATTTCGCTTATTTAACAATTCAGCAACCTGTGTGCTGTTGCAAAATCTTGCTGGAACCAACCTTATGATTTCTCTTCTTCTGTCAAGCAATCAAAAAATGGTTTGAGAATTAGCCTTTGATATTGTTCTGCATTTATTGTTTCATCGAAGCAAATTGGGCCTATTATTTTTCTAGCACTTATCACACACCAAACTCCAATTTTCTGGTCATAGTGCAGTGTTTCATCCAATAGCACAGGTTTTTCTGGAGCCCAGTATCGAATGTGGTGAGTATTCACACGCCTATTTAAGTGAAACCAAGATTCATCAGAGAAAAATAAAAGCTGTGGGTCAATGAAACCTCTCTCTACAGCTTGGAAAAAACAATTGCAATAATTCACATGTTTGCTTATAATGTGTGCTTTTAGTTTCAACAGACAAGTAGAATTTCTGGCAGAAGATGGAGATTCACCTGTTTGATGCGCTAATTTGTTCAGCAACTTCCGAGGCACCAATTTCATCCAGTTTATTTTCTGTTTCTTGTCCAACACTGAATCCAAAGCTTCAAATTTATTGACAATTGCATGTATTGTTTTTCCTGCAGGTGGTACAAGAGTTTGTAAACTCCCTCTGCACAGATTGGTGCTTAAAGTAAACTTTACAAATACACATGTGCTCTTCCAGAGTTAACTGATGCACCATGATAAGATTAGATTCAATTAGAAAGCATTCTATACATTCATTTTAGCCAGCAAGTCACTAAACATAGAACTTGTCAAGCCATATACACACACACACACATATATGTGTGTGTGTGTGTGTGTGTGTATGTATATATATACTACAGAAAGAATAAAGCTCTACAAACAGCAGAATAAACATATAATAACATAATCTGTCTTTTGTCATTGCACTATACATAATGTGCTCCATAAAAATACATGTACTTCCTTATTTGCATGAACATATAAACAAAGAGTATCAAAAGTAGTGTTAAAAAGTATAAACAAATATAATTTCATTATGTGTAACACTGATGTAATGTCAGATGATACTTTTCTAATTATCGACATACTAGTAATTATATATGATTATTGTATTATGTATACTTATAAGTGCATACATGTCACAATTTACAATACATATTTACAAATATGTTACAATATTTACAATGACAAAGTACACAAATTTACAATTATGTACTAGACTGTAAAATATGATTGGATCTGGCTTTACAGACCTTGTAACAAATACTAAAAACTTCATCAGACACATTCATGCAAGTCTAAGCATACAGCAGTTTAATTTGAGTATAAAACACACACACGAATATGTACAAAATGAAATACATTACAGTATTTATAAAAACATTAATTATTAAGGTATTGTCAGACATATTGGTGCAAATAAAATAGTCTTGTGCTCAATGAGGACAAACCAATTAATCCCACTTTTAATATTAGTTGTCCTGCTTTTTCAACTGAAACTAGTACAAAATTTCTAGGCATTCATTTCAAATGTGGTCTAGGTTGGTGTTCACATAATAATTAGATCGTCAACAAAGTAAGCAGAGGTATATTTATGTTACGTGTTTTAAAAAATCATGTGTGTGCCAATGTTTTATTACCAATTTATTATGGACAAATTCCATAGCAATTTGAGTTATGGTATTTTATTTTGGGGCAACCATGCTTTAGCTAAAAAGATACTTTTATTACAGAAAAGGGGAATTCAAATTTTATTTCATTGTAAACCTTTATTTGTTAAGTTGGGTGTTTTAACTTTGACTTCACTCCTCTTATTTGCTAAGATAAATAGTCATAAATACAATCTATGTTACAAAATTCATCTTCATCACACCAGAAATAGTTCCAATATTTACATAAATATAGTAAGATAAGAAATTCCTTTGGGACAATATCAATATATCTATTTAACAGCACTAAAGCTCTCTCCATTGAATCTTTTAAGAGGTCAGTGAGGCGCACTTTGATTTCAAATCCATTTTATTGTCTGGATGAATTTTATGGTACTGCCAATTTTTTTGATATTACTTGTATTTGACATTGCTACACAACATACTTTGTTCTGGCAAATAAACTTATCTATCTGTTTGTCACTTACTGCAGCAAAAAAAAAAAAAATGGCGTGTTATTTATGGACGCTCTTTAACTGCTGTGGTTCTCAGCGTCCCATCCTATACTGGGCATGAAAGACCGCTTAATTTTGCTCAGAGGCCTCTCTATCAGGCTTGAGGTTCTTTTACGTGCCGTAAATCTACGACACAGGACCAACGCCTTTACATCCCTTCCGAAGGAAGCCATGGCTTTTACACCCGAAAAAATCCATCGTCCTCCACCGGGTTTGACTGCAGCAACAGAAGCATCTAACTGACAGTACATACCCCTGACTCAAAAACCACAGAAATAGGGATAATGGCAATCCGAAGTGCCGGCAGGAGTAGCGAACCAGAGAAAGGCCCTCAATGGGTAATGACTATATTTCAGTACTAAAATTGGATAATAGACATTAATAACACTTTCATTTATAGATACTGTTTCAAAGTAATCTTGTTTTTTAAGAAAAACAATTATTTGAAATGTGTTCTGACAAGCAATTAACTAATCTTCAAAGTACAGACCATTAGATTCTTGAGCCATCTTTCTGCGAGGTTTATTATCCCATGATGGTACCAGTCTCTGGCTTTTGATGCAAAGAATTCAGTGAGACCCACTTGCACTGCTTCAATGCTGTCAAAATGTTTTCCACATAGAAATGGGCCATGGATAAAAAAAGATGATAATCTGATGGTGCGAGATCAGGGCTGTATGCTGGGTGTGGTAGCAGTTCGATTCCTCCCAATTCCTGAATTTTTTCCATGGTTGTTTGTGCAGTATGGGGTCTTGCATTGTCATGTTGCAATAGAACTCTATTTCGGTTAACTAATGCTGGGTATCTCCATCTCAAAATGTCATGAACTCGTTTCAATGTTTGAGAATAAAGATCCGCATCAACCGCCCGCCCATTTGGAACAAACTCCCAATGAATCACACCTTCAAAATTCCACCAGACACACAACATTACTTTGGGACCAAACCGATTTTTTTAACGATGACTTTGGCAGATTGGCAGTGATCAAGCTACTGTTTCGAGGCATCAGAGTTTCGGTAATATACCCATTTTTCATCACAAGTGACAATTCTCCTGACAAATCTATCATCCATGGGATTACGGATAAGCTGACGACAGATATCCACTCTACGTTGAGCCTGTTGAAGTGTCAGTTCATGAGATACAGATCTACAGCTTCTGTACGATTTACCAAGTGTCTTAATGTGGCGATGTATGGTATCGTTTGATGCACCAAGTTCTTCTGAAATCCTAGGGTACTTTTTTGCGGGTTTTCTCGCAAAACTTGGCGTGTATCCTCAATATTCCACACCTTAGGTCTTCCAGAACGTGGTATATCTTTAGTGTTTTCGTCTGTATTGTTGAAACGTTGGAACCATCGTTGTGCCACACGCTCAATAATGACACCTTCTCCTTCCACGTCACATATTCTTCGAGCTGCAGCAGCGGCTTTATAATCTTGTTTCATGTAGTGCTTTAGAATGACTCCAAGTTCAAACTTTGTTATCTCCATTTTGTGATTGTTTATTAACAACTGAAGACTGATACATGCTTGCAATGTACGCAACACTAGCCATGGCATCCTGTAAATAGCATTGCCAAACCAAAGAAACCCAATAAATTCTCAAAATGCCAAAGTCAAAAAACTGACATTACTTATGAGACAACCTAATATTATATGTTTATAATGATAAATTTTGTCAGTTGTGCGTAACGTTGGTTCATTAACACAGACGTCCTATCCAAGGCTTCTTCTGTCCTTGTCTCTCCAGATGTTGCCAACATTCTAGAAGAAGCAGAGAGTAGAGGGCCCTAAGCCACAAAGCACAGCTGGGGATGATTTTAGGAGAAGAGTGTTACAGATGCGGCTGAGGGATCTGCCCCAATGAATCATGGCCATGGGATGTATAATGACTAAACCCACCCGGATTACTAAAAATTGTAGATTTTTACTTTCTCTACACGTACTATGCACATAGTTTATAGAGAAGGTATTGTAATGCACCCAAAAATTCAATACCAAGATTTCACCAGAAATACATGTTTTAGGGTTCCCTGTATCCAAAAAAAGTATTTTCACAAAAAGGTCTGTGTATGTATATGTGCCCGTGTGTCTGTGAACACGATAACTCAAAAACGAAAAGTCGCTAAAATACTAAACTTGGTGTTTAAGTTTTGTATCTTCCAGGGATGCGACATGAAGGTTTTGAGAAAAATTCCCCCACCTCAAACTACCCTTTACATGGAACTTTTTTCTAAAATTTTGATTTTCTAAAAAATGACTAACAATTTTGATTATAATATCATATATTAAAGATATTTACCTGACAAATAAAATGTATATCTTGAATTTTCTGGGAATAGCCTCTGAAGACTACTTTATTCTGGATGAATTTTACTGAATTTTGCATAGCTGCTAAACCATAAGAGATAGACAAAAACTTATCACACATAAGAGGTAGAACATGTTAAAACACTCAATTTATGTTATATACATTTTTCTCGTAGAGTTGATCATATTGAGTTATTCCTTGTTTTTGATTTCACCTTTAAAAGGCTTATGCTTTTCTCACACAAGAATTTGTCAACTCCTGTCCATACAAATAAAAGAGCCTCAGTCGCATAGCAACCAGCTTTTGACTATCACTTTAACTGATGGTACTCCCTAATTTTGCTTCAACTTACAAAGAAGCAAGTAATAAGACTATTTCTGCTAATTTTTTCTCAATTAGCATGAAGTAAATAGAAGCATAAGCTTTTTAACAACAATTTGTTGTAGAGCTATAGAGAAAGTCATGTGAATGGAACACATCAGATTTTTTTGTATCATATTTTCATCTATCGCTTAATATTTATCAGTTATAAAAGAGTATACAAAACTCCTTCCGGATAAAGGGGACTTTATAGACATTCCCAGAAAATTCAATATAAACATTTTATTTGTCACACAAATATCTTTAATATGTGGTTCATTAATCAACATGTTAGAGCCATTTTTAAAAAATCTAAAATTTTGAAAAATCTTGCATGTAAAAAGTATATTAGAGTGAGGGGATTTCACTGAAAATCTTTGTGTCACACCTTGAAGGTTTTTCAACTTAAACACAATTTCAATATTCAATATACTTTTCGTTTTTCACTTGGCTGTTCACGACATACAGACCACAGAAAAGCACACAATACAATGTGTTTTATATTTAGGGATCTTCAAAGCATTAATTTCTAGTGAATTCTCGGTATTGATTTTACTTTCTCTAGCCCCGTATGTATAATGTACATAGGGATAGAGAAGTATTGTATTCCACCCAAAAATTTGATGTGAGATTTCACTGGAAATACATGTTTTAGGACCCACTGAGTCAAAAAAATTATTCAGAAATAGGTTTGTGTGTGTGTGTGTGTGTGTGGGTGGGCGGGTGGGTGTGTGTGTGCAACATAGCTCAAAAACGAAACAATGGTTAAATACCAAACTTGGTATTTAAGTTTGGTGAAGGATGCAACACGAAGATTTTCAAGAAAATCCCCCCAACCTTAACTACCCTTTACATTGAAAAATTTTCAAAAATTTTATTTTTCTTAAAATGGCTCTATCGAAGCCATTTCTATCACAAATAAAATGTATTTCTTGAATTTTCTGGGAATAGCTTCTAAAGACCTGTTTATTCTGGATGAATATTGCTTAATTTGGCATAACTTGTAAACCGTAAGAAATAGACAAAAACTTACTCTACAAAAAATGTAGATCTTGTTAAAATACACAAGTTATGTCATGTACATTTTATTCATGGATCGTACCGTTTTCAAGGTATTCCTTGATATTAGTTTCACTTGTGAAGTACTTACACTTTGCTCCAATGGGAGTGTCTGTTTCTCCTTTGTTCTACCCCTATTCAAGCAAAGAAGTGATTTACAATGACAATCTAATAACGACAGCTTTTAAACATATGCCTATCACTTTAGCATAGCACATTCCCTTAGTTCCCTTCTACTTATAAAGAACTAAGTAATACAATTCTACTAATATTTATCTCGAATGACATGGTGTTGAAAGAAGAATTAATTATCTTTTGTAAGAGGTTTGTTTGTAGAGTAGTTAGAGAAAGTCATTTGAGTGTAACACTTCAGATTTTTTTCTTCTAATTTTGCCATCTATTGTTTCAGTTTATAATTAGCATTTGCACATCTCCTGAAACTGTTAACCAGAGCATATTTCTGTCGACATCCTGTATATAAATGTTCCTTTAGCAGTCATAGCAAAATCTTATCAGGTTGTGTATTTGCAAAACAACTATTTCCTTCCACAATTCAGTTCTTATCAATTTCCTGTTGATGTTTAATATCAGGAAGAACAGTTGTCCTGCTAAATCAGACAGCTTTAACACCATTCTTCTGTGGCAAGGTAACATTCTACTATATTTATAAGCTCTTATTTCCTGGTATAATAATGGCCCCACAATATCACATCTGCTACATTCATATGACTTTCTCTAGCACCATCATACATGTATTAGTACAAGTACATAGAGAAGGTGTTGTATTCCACCAAGATTTCACTGAAAATAGCATGCTTTGAAGACTCCTGAATCAAAAAAGATATCTGATGTGTTCCATTCACATGACTTTCTCTACATCTCTGCAACAAATTATTGTTAAAAAGATTATTCTTCTAGTTATAATGCTAATTGAAAAAAATAAGCAGAAATAGTCTTATTACTTGCTTCCTTGTAAGTAGAAGCGAAATAAGGGAGTACCATATATTAAAGTGATAGTCAAAAGCTGGTTGCTATGTGACTGAAGTTCCTTTGTTTTATGGACAGGAGTTGACAAATTCACTGTATGAGAAAAGTGTAAGTTTTGCAAAGCTGAAACCAAAAACAAGGAATACCTGAAAAGCTATCAACTCCACAAAAAAAATGTAATTAACATAAATTATGTGTTTTAATGTGCTCTACATTTTTTGTGTGCTATGTTTTTGTCCATCTCTTACGGTTTACCAGTTATGCAAAATTCCGTAAAATTCATCCAGAATAAAGTAGTCTTCAGAGGCTATTCCCAGAAAATTCAAGATATACGTTTTATTTATTGGGTAATATCTTTAATATACAATGTTTTAATAAAAATTGTTAGAGCCATGTTTTAGAAAATCAAAATTTTTCGAAAAGACTTCCATGTAAAGGGTAGTTTGGGGTGGGAGGATTTTTTTGAAAATCTTTGTGTCGCACCCTTGGAAGTTACCAAATTTAAATACCAAGCTTGGTATTTTAACATTTTTTTTTTCTGAAAATACTTTTTTTTGGATTCAAGGGACCCTAAAACATGTATTTCCGGTGAAATCTCGGTATCAAATTTTTGGGTGGAGTGCAATACCTTCTCTATACATCATGTACATATATGTATAAAGAAAGTAATAACATTTGTGTCTGGACAGTATTATTCAAAAACAAAAAGTCAAGTAAATTCTAAACTTGGTGTTTAAGTTCAGTATCTTCCAACACTGCAACAAGAAGATTTTCAAAAAAATCCCCCCACCCCTAATTACCCTTTAGCTGAAGAAATATTGATTATCTACAAAATGGCTCCAATGATTTTGATCAAAATTCTGTATATCAAAGATACTTATGTGACAAACAAAATTTATACATCAAATTTTCTGGGAATGACCTTAGAAGACCTCTGCATTCTGGACAATTTTTGTATAACTGCTAAACCGTAAGAGAAGGACAAAAACTTACATCACAAAAATGTAGATGTTGTTAATATAAGTCATTTTTACCTTCTCTAGGCCGCATGCACAATGTACATAATGTATAGGGAAGGTATTGTATTCCACCCACAAATTTGATACCAAGATTTCACAGGATAAATATGTTTTGAGAGCCCCTGAATCCGAAAAAAACATTTTTAGAAAAATTTGTGTGGGTGGGTGCGTGCGTGCATTCGTGGGTGCGTGTGTGTACAGCATAGCTCAAAAACAAAAAGTTGACTGAATACCAAACTTATTTAAGTTCAGAATCTTCCAAGGATGTGAAATGAAGATTTTCAAGAATATTCCCCCACCCCAAACTACCCTTTAGTGCCTCAAATGATTTTGATTAAAGTACCGTGCATACTGAAGAGCTCTTTACTGTGGTTGAGTTTTACATAATAGTTAAACTGTAAGACTAAAACTTACCACACCAAAAATGATGTTGATATCGTTAAAACACATTTTCTAGATATTTATTGTTCTTGGTTTCAATTTTAAAATAATTAACTTTTCTGCCCGCCTGGGTAGTGTGGTGGTAGCATGTCTGCCTCATATTTAACAGGTCGTGAGTTCAAATCTCGCTTAGGGTGAGTTACCCGAATAAGGTTTTTTTTCGGGGTTTTCCATTATCCTGAGAAGATGAATGTGGAGTAACTTTAAGCTTCATGGATCCCGAGATCATTTGAGTATTATTTCACCAATTTCATTCATTGTCTGATATGACCAAGCAGGTTAGGCTACCACAAAAAAAAAAAATTATTTAACAGCAACCAGCTTTTAAAAGATTTGACCATCACTTTAGCCTAGTACATTCCCTTGTACTTACAAGGAAGCAAGTAATAAGACAATTTCTGCTAATTTTTATCTCGATTAGCATGATGTATATGAAAGAATAATTCTTTTGTAAGAAATATTTGTTTGTTGAACTGCTAGAGAAAGTTATGTGAATGGAACACATCAGGTTTTTCCTCAAGTTAACTATTTCCAAGGTATTCCTTGTTATTGGTTTCAATTTTAGAATACTTTCTGAAACAGGAAGTGTCTGTGTTTATTTTGTTTAATTCTGTGCAATGCAAAGAAAAGAATTTTAATGACAATTGCATAGCAACAGCTTTTAAAAGATTTGACCATCACTTTAGCCTTGTGTATTCTCTCATTTCCCTTCTACTTCCAAGGAACCAAGTAATAAGACTATTTCTGTTAATGTTTACTTCTGTTAAGGTTATTATGATGTAGATACAGAAAATTATGCGAACAGAACAGAACAGTTTTTTTTTTCTTCTTTCTTTCTTTCTTTCCATGCTCCTCCTTACCAAGTATAACATTAATAAAAAAAGTATATAATGTACTCCATTCACAAAAATTTCTCTACCTGTTCTGTAACAAAGATACTTACAAAAAATTATTGTTCTATGTGCTAATCGGGATAAGCAATTCAAGATAGCAGAAATTGTCTTAATTACTTGCTTTCTTGTAAGTAGAAAGAAAAATAAGGGAATACATTAGACTAAAGCAATAGTCAAATATTTTAAAAGCTGGTTGCTATGCGATTGTCATTAAAATTCTCTTATTTGCTTGGCAAGGAGTAAAACAAGAGAAACAGGAATGCCTAAATCCTGCTTGAAAAAAGTTTAAGTATTTTAATACTGAAATCTATAACAAGGAATATCTTGAAAATAGTTAACTCTACAAAAAGAAGTATATAAATTGTGTGTTTTAACGAGATATGTAGAAAGTTTTTGTCTATCTCTTACGGTTTACCAGTTATATAAAAGTCATCCAGATTACAGAGGTCTTCTGAGGTCATTCCCAAAAATTTCAAGATATACAATTCATTTGTCATGAAAATATCTTAAATATAGTGTATTTTAATAAAAAATGTTAGAGCAATTTTTGAGAAAACCAAAATTTTTTATAGGTGTTCCATGTAAAGGGTAGTTTGGGGTGGGGGAATATTCGTGAAAATCTTCATTTTGCATCTTTGGAATCTTAAATAACAAGCTTGGTACTTAATGTACCTTTCGTTTTTGACTTATCCTGCCACACACACGTGTTCCATTCACATGACTTTCTCTACATCTCTGTCACAAATTATTATTAAAAAGCTTATGTTTCTACTTACTTCATGCTAATCGAGAAAAAGTTAGCAGAAATAGTCTTATTACTTGCTTCCTTGTAAGTAGAAGCAAAATAAGGGAGTACCGTAGGCTAAAGTGATAGTCAAATGCTGGTTGCTATGTGACTGAAGTTCCTTTGTGTGTATGGACAGCAGTTGACAAATTCCTATATGAGAAAAGTATAAATTTTTGAGAACTGAAACCAAAAACAAGGAATATCTCAAAAACAATCAACTCCACAAAAAAATGTATATAACATAAATTGTGTGTTTAAAAGTGCTCTACATTTGTTGTGTGGTAAGTTTTTGTCCATCTCTTATGGTGTAGCAGTTATGCAAAATTCCGTAAAATTGAGCCAGAAAGTATTCTTCAGAGGCTATTCCCAGAAAATTCAAAATATGCATTTTATTTATCAGGTAAATAACTTTAATATACAATATTTTAATCAAAATCGTTAGAGCCATTTTTTAGAAAATCAAAATTTTCGAAAAAAATTCCATGTAAAGGGTAGTTTAGGGTGGAGGGATTTTTCTCAAAATCTTCGTCGCATCCCTGGAAGATACTAAACTTAAATACCAAGTTTGGTTCTTTAACCGGCTTTTCATTTTTGAGTTATCGTGTTCACAGACACACTGACACACGGACCTTTTTCTGAAAATACTTTTTTTGGTTACAGGGGACCCTAAAACGTATATTTCCGGTGAAATCGCGGTATCGAATTTTTGGTGGAGTGCAATACCTTCTCTATGCATTATATACATAGTACGTGTAGAGAAAGTAAAAATACCTTCTCTATCTACTATGTGCATTGTATTCCACCTCAAATTTCGATACCGAGATTTCACTGGAAATATGTTTTGAGCTCACCTTAGTCCAAAAAACGCGTTTTTAGAAAAAGGTCCATGTGCGCGCGCGCGTGTGTGTGTGCGTGTGGACAGCATGGCGTAAAAACTAAAACACCGTTAAATACCAAACTTGGATTCAAGTATGGCATCTTCCAAGGAGGAGTGGTTAGACCACTCGGCTCCTACCTAGGCATGTGGGTGAAGCGGCGTCTGGGCAGGTTTTTTTTCCCGGGTCCTCCGGTTTCCCCCCAATTGTTCCATTATCACCTTTCTTATTCATTTCGCTTGCATTTCATATCATCCTCTTCCGATCACTCGTTCCAGGTATAACATTCTGTGGTTGAATGGCATTGGGGCCCTGACTGACTTCTGACCCCCTTGTCAGTTCTAAATATGGGGAGGGAAAGCCGACAACGAAAAAATAATCTTCCCGGGATGCGACTCGAAGATTTTCAAGAAAATTTCGAAAATGTTGATTTTTCCACAAATGGCTCCAATGACTGTGATTAAAATACCGCATATTAAAGATATTTACATGACAAATAAAATGTATATCCTGAATTTTCTGCGAATTGGCACTAGATGAATTTTGCATAACTGGTAAACCGTAAGAGATCAAAATCTTACTATAAAAAACACACAATTGTTGCAGAGTTGACCGTTTCCGAGTTATAGGTTTCAAACGGGACTACCTCTCGTTGCATCTCTCTTTTGATTCTCGGAAAATGCAAAGCGAACCGATCTTCAATTGTTCTCATGTCGAGCAGCTTTTAAACCATTTGACTATCGCTTTATCCTAGAGTATTCCGCTATTTCCCTTCTTCTTATAAAGAAGCAAGTAATGAGACTGTTTTGATAATGTTTATCTCGTTTAGCATGATGTAGGTACAAGAATAATCTTTTGTAAGATTATTTGCAGAACGGGTAGAGAAAGTCACGTGAATGCAACACATCAGATTTGTATAAAAAAAATCCGTGCGTTTGTATGTCTATAAAACAATCTCACATGAATGTGTCTACATCTCTGTAACAGATTGCTAAAAAGCTTATTCTTCTTTCTACTTTATGATAATCAAGATAAACATTAAAAGAAATTGTCCTTAAGTAAAGGGAAAAAATATAATGTGTTCCATTCACATGATGTCCTCTAGCTGTTCGGTAAACATGAATCTGTTATCTTCATCATGCTAATCAAGATAAACACTAGCAGTATTACTAGCTCCTTGTCAGTAGAAGGGAAACATCTAATGTGTTCCATTCACATGATGTGCTCTAGTTGTTCGGTAAACATGAATCTGTTATCTTCATCATGCCAATCAAGATAAACACTAGCAGTATTACTAGCTCCTTGTCAGTAGAAGGGAAACATCTAATGTGTTCCATTCACATGATGTGCTCTAGTTGTTCGGTAAACATGAATCTGTTATCTTCATCATGCCAATCAAGATAAACACTAGCAGTATTACTAGCTCCTTGTCAGTAGAAGGGAAACATCTAATGTGTTCCATTCACATGATGTGCTCTAGTTGTTCGGTAAACATGAATCTGTTATCTTCATCATGCTAATCAAGATAAACACTAGCAGTATTACTAGCTCCTTGTCAGTAGAAGGGAAACATCTAATGTGTTCCATTCACATGATGTGCTCTAGTTGTTCGGTAAACATGAATCTGTTATCTTCATCATGCCAATCAAGATAAACACTAGCAGTATTACTAGCTCCTTGTCAGTAGAAGGGAAACATCTAATGTGTTCCATTCACATGATGTCCTCTAGCTGTTCGGTAAACATGAATCTGTTATCTTCATCATGCTAATCAAGATAAACACTAGCAGTATTACTAGCTCCTTGTGATTATAAGGGAAACATCTAATGTGTTCCATTCACATGGTGTCCTCTAGTTGTTCGGTAAACATGAATCTGTTATCTTCATCATGCTAATCAAGATAAACACTAGCAGTATTACTAGCTCCTTGTCAGTAGAAGGGAAATAAGAAAATGCACAGGCTAAAGCGATAGTATCGTCCTTTAAAAGGTCGTTATCTGAAACTATTGAAATTCCAATTGTTTTGCTTGTCAGGAGTAAACAAACGAGATGTGTTCCCGTTCGAGAAAAGTAGTGGCTTAAATTTGAAACCAATAATCCGGAAATCTCGAAAATGGTTAACTGTACAAAAAGTGTGTATTTTAATGAGATCTACATTTATTGTGTAGTAAGCTTCTGTATATTTCTTACGGTTTACCAGTTATATAAAAGTCATCCATAATGAAGGGTTCTTCAGAGAATATTTCTAGAAAGTTCAAGATATACATTTCGTTTGTCATAAAAATATCTTAAAATAAGGTATTACAATGAAAATCGTTAGAGTCATTTTTGAGAAAATCAAAATTTTCGAAAAATGTTCCCTGTAAACGATAGTTGAGGGTGGGTGTACATTCATGAAAATCTTCATGTTCCATCCTTGGAAGATACCAAACTTAAGTACCAAGTTTGTTAGATAGGTAGTCAGACTGAAAAATGTCAATGCCATAGCCAGGATTTGAACCACGGATATTACGGTTTCTATCCGGTTGCTCTAACCACTGAGCTATCATGTCAACATAGCATTGAATTTCTCAACTGACTCGCATGTTTCCCGGTAAACCACAAGGTGATCTCAAATTATTTTGAGATGACAACCTCAATGGCAACTTACAATGTTGTAAGTACTTTAAGTCCCAGGATTCATAGTATAGCCAACTATTATGTCAATTGGTATTGGATTTTTTTTCCCCCTCCCCTTCCCCTTCTTCTCCACACAAGCCATATGTACGACAGGAGTTGGATAGGTAGAGTTAGACTGAAAAATTATATGCCGGAATGTTGCCATGGTAGCTCAGTGGAAGAGCAACGGCTAGAGACCAGAAGAACAGTGGTTCAAATCCCGGCTATGGCATTGCATTTTTCAGTCTGACTCTACCTATCCAACTCCTGTCCTACACGCGGCTAGAGAGCGGGAGATCCGTGGCTCAAATCCCGGCTATGGCATTGAATTTTCCAGTCTAACTCTATCTACCCAACTCCTGTCCTACACACGGCTAGAGACGGGGAGATCCGTGGTTCAAATCCCGGCTATGGCATTGAATTTTCCAGTCTAACTCTATCTATCCAACTCCTGTCCTACACGCGGCTAGAGACCAGGAGATCCGTGGTTCAAATCCCAGCTCTGGCATTGAATTTTCCAGTCTAACTCTATCTATCCAACTCCAGTCCTACACGCGGTTTCTGTGAGAAAACAATTAAATTATCACCAAGTATGGTATTTAATGGTCCTTTCGTTTCTAAGCTGTGCTGCACACACGGACCTTTTTCTTAAAATGTATGTTTGTTTTTTTTATTCAGGGCGTTCCAAAACATGTAGGTATTTCCGGTGAAATCTCGGTATCGAAATTTTGGGTGCAATACAATACATTCTCTATACATAGTACGTGTAGAGAAAGTAATATAACACGCAAATGATAAGTCACATAAATGTCAAACTTGTTTTTATCACATTCTCTACAGTGCTATGTACATAGTGTAGAGAAGATATTGAATTCCACCCAAAAATTCGTTACCGAGATTTCACCAGAAATACATGTTTTGGGTCCCCCTGAATCCAAAAAAAGCATTTTCAGAAAAAGGTCCGTGTGTGCGTGTGTCTGTGGTATTTTTTGTAGCGTTTAACGCCCGCTTTAAATACTTATGGCACCGCAGGCGGTGACACTGATGATACATGAATGAAGGTGGAGCACCGGTAGAATGCGATGGCGGGTGAACCCGGAGAAAACCTGCCCCAGCGCCGCTTTGTGCACATGTGTCGCTTGGAATCGAACCCGGGCCGTCTAAGTGAGAGGCGAGTGCTCTAACCACTCGGCCACGGGCCGTGTGTCTGTGGACAGCATAGCTGAATGCTAAATTTGGTATTTAAGTTTGGTATGTTCCAAGGCTGCGACACAAAGATTTACAAGAAAATCCCCCCACCCCAACTACCCTTTACATGGAATTTTTTTGGAAAATTTTGATTTTTTGAAATGTTCTTATATTAAAGATATTTACCTGACAAATAAAATGTATATCTTGAATGTTCTCGGAATTGTCTCTGAAGACTACTTTATTCTGAATCAATTTTACTGAATTTTGCATAA
The DNA here is from genome assembly GCA_030762935.1 of Hymenopus coronatus. Taxonomy (NCBI): domain Eukaryota; kingdom Metazoa; phylum Arthropoda; class Insecta; order Mantodea; family Hymenopodidae; genus Hymenopus; species Hymenopus coronatus. Next base: position 149,361,722 of record CM060890.1, read on the forward strand.
CTGCTAAACCGTAAGAGATGGACCAAAACTTAACCCACAAAAATTGTAGAGCACTTTAAAACACAGAGTTTATGTTACATGCATTTTTTTTTTGAGTTGATCTTTATATATATATATATATATATATTCCTTGTTATTGGTTTTATCTTTTAAAACTTATACTTTTCTCATTCAGGAATTTGTCAACTCCTGTCCATACAAACAAAGGAACTTCAGTCACATAGCAACCAGCTTTTGACTATCACTTTAACCCATGGTACTCCCTTATTTCGCTTCTACTTGTAAGGAAATAATAAGACTATTTCTGCTAATTTCCCCATGATTATCATGAAGTAAATAGAAGCGTAGGCTTATTAACAATAATTTGTTTCAGAGATGTAGAGAAAGTCGTGTGAACGTAACACATCAGATTTTTCCAGAAGAGCTCTAGTTGCTCCTCTTGAGCGCAGCTCTTTCTTCTCCTTATGAATTCTCTTTATCGTTGACACGAAACACCAGTATTATAATATGCAGCTTGTGGATATAAATACCGTTTATTCAGAGCTTCTCCATCATATTTATCTGTAACGCTACTTCTGATGCACTACCTTAACTTCAGACTTGGTGAAAAGAATAAAAATCTTCTTACAACACTGAACTAGTTCTGCACCTTATTATGCTAGGTTAATACACATATCTGCAAGAATGATTACTGTATAGCAGCTCACCGTGTAAGTAAATATCGCTTTCCCCTCTCCCTACACCTCATCCAGCTAGGCTCACGAGCCCACAACACAATTATACAGGAGAAAAAATCTAATGTATTCTATTCACATGATCTTATTTAGCTGTTCGGTAAACAAACGAGAAACGAGAAGAAATATGTCTTCCCGTTTGAGAAAAGTTTAGTGGCTAAAGTTGAAACCAATAATCCGGAATATCTCCAAAAAAATGTATATTACGTAAATTGTGTGTCACATTTTTCGTTTTGTAAGTTTGTGCATATCTCTTACAGTTTGCCAATTATAAAAGACATCCAGAATAAATAGATCTTCAGAGGTTATTCCCAGAAAATTCAAGATATACATTTCATTTGTCATCAAAATATCTTAAACATTAGGTATTTTAATCAAAATCGTTAGAGCCATTTTTGAGAAAATCAAAATGTTCGAACCTTTTTGCATGTAAAGGGTAGTTGGGGTGGGAGACTATTCTTGACAATCTTTGTGTCGCATTTTTGGAAGATACTAAGCTTAAATACCTAATTTGGTATTTAACGGATTTTTCGTTTTTGAGTAATGCCCCCCTCCCACACACACGGACATTTTTCTAAAAATGTTTTTTTTTATTAAGGGGGTCTAAAACTGTATTTCCGGTGAAATCTCGGTATCGACATTTTTCTTTTTCTTATCCTCGTCGTGCAAAGAGAACGGAATTTCATATTCACCACATAGCAATCAGCTCTTAAATGATTTGACTATTGTTTTAGTATTGTGTATTCCTTTATTCTTCTCTACCTTAAAAAATAAGTTATAAAACCATTTTTTTTTTTTTTTTTTTTTTGCAAATGTTAGTCTTGATTAGCATCAAGTACGTAGAAGAATAACAATGTTTGCTACAGAAGAGTTACAGAAAGTCATATAAATGGAACACATCAGATTTTTGTTTTGTTTTATAGGACGATATTGGCAGTGTTATACTATAATTGGTGAGAAATTACCTTGTGATTGACATTCCTGCTGACACGAGACTGTCTCGGTATGCTGTTGCAATATATACTCGCTGTCCGTCTGAAGCGTCACATGTTCTACTGCTTCCTTTAAAATGCCTTCTTTCCATGCATTTTCTATCACTCTTCTCGTATGTTGAACTCCTTTTCTGCATTTCTCCCTAGTTACCTCATCTATTCCTTTCAATATTAGGTCCTGCACTCTTCACTAATAATCTTCAATCTACAATAATGTGTCCTGCACAATGCTAATACAAATATGTACTTATTTTTACTTTCTCTACATGTACTATGTGCGTAGTGTATAGAGAAATATTTCGATACCGTGATTTCACCGGAAATACATGTTTTGGGTCCCCCTGAATAAAAAAAAAAGCTTTTTTGGAAGAAGATCCGTGTGTGTGTGTGCGTGGACAGCATAGCTCAAAAACGAAAAAATCGTTAAATACCAAATTTGGTATTTAAGTTTGGATGGAATACGAAGATTTTGAAGAAAGTTCTCCCACCCCAACTAGCCTTTACATGGAACATTTTTCGAAAATTTTGATTTTCTAAACAATGGCTCTAACGATTTTGATTAAAATTCCGTATATTAAAGATATTTACATGCCACATAAAATGTATATCTTGAATTTTCTGGGAATAGCCTCTGAAGGCCTCTATGTTCAGGATTATTTGTATTGAATTTTGATAACTGGTAAACCATAAGAGATAGACAAAAACTTACTACACAAAAAATATAGATCTCAATAAAACACACAATTTATATCATAAACATTTTTTTTCGTGGAGTTGATTGTTTTTGAGATATTCCTTGTTTTTGGTTTCAGCTTTGAGAAACTTATACTTTTCTCATAGAGGGATTTGTCAATTCCTGACCATACAAAGGAACTTCAGTCACATAGCAACCAGCTTTTGACTATCACTTTAACCTATAATACTCACTTATTTCGCTTCTGCTTACAAGGATGCAACTAATAAGAGTGTTTCTGCTAATTTTTTCTCGATTAGCATGAAGTAAATAGATTTAACAATAATTTGTTACAGAGATGTAGATAAAGTCATGTGAATGATACACATATTTGCTGTTTTTTATAGATGACGTCAGGAGTGCTACACTACTTGCTGACAGCAAGCATTGTGAGCTGCGCCAGATCTTCAACAATGTGTCCTGAAGAATGCAACTGCACGATGGTAACAAACATCAAATGCACGGAAGGATCTCTGGTCCAGTTAACGCCTTCAACGTTTCAGCTACCTAACGCTGATGTTGTAGAATCATTACTACTTTCCAACAATAACATATCTGTATTAGATCCAAATATCTTCTCAGACTTGACTGCCTTGGTAAAATTGGAGCTTCAGGATAATGAAATAAAAGAACTGCCAGAGGAACTGTTTGATGCTCTCAAGAACCTACGTTTTCTCAATTTGAATCTTAACAAACTTTCCAGTTTTCCAAGTGGTTTATTCAGAAACTTAAGCGATGTTGTGTTCCTGTACTTATGTTGTAATCGCCTTACAAAAATCCCTCCAAACATCTTTGTTTCACTAAACAATCTCACATCACTCGCCTTGTACATGAACCAAATATCAAAGGTAACAAAAGAGAGCTTCAATGGGCTACATAACCTAGAGGCACTATACTTGGATCATAACCAACTTGAGGAGTTGGATCAAGATGTATTTGAGCACTTACATTCACTACAAAACCTGAGTTTGGTTCTCAATCTCATTTCTGATCTCCACGGAGAAGTTTTCTCTCCATTATCTCAACTCCAATATCTCTGGTTATATGGCAACAAACTTAGCACAATTACAGACACTCTTTTCACTGGTTGTCGATCACTCAAAGCGATATACGTTAACAATAATTCCATTGTTGAGATATCTAGCAGAGCATTCTTGGGACTGCACAACCTGACTTATCTTCTTCTACACGACAACAAACTACGTAATCTTGACACAGGTATCTTTCTGGGACTCACAAATCTTGCTGTGCTGACTCTCCATAACAACAGTCTAACAACTGTTAAAGATGAATTATTTGATCCTTTGATAAACATTTTGTATATAACCTTGATGAATAATCCTCTGAATTGCAATTGTTTGCTATATGACGTCCTCGGGCGCTTGAATCGGAAAGGTGTTATAGTTAAAGCAACTTGTGATTTCCCAGAAACACTGTTGTCACCTGATGGGAAACTGTCGTGTGAATCCAGCAGTCCTTCTTCAAGCTTGAAGAAGAAACTAGGTCTTGCACTCTTAGTACTTTGTGTTTTGATACACTTCTTCTTCAGCCAGTAAGATGGCTTATTACAATTTGCCGTGACCTGAAAGTAGATATAAACAGAAGAACGTGACGGAAGGGATCTTCATTGTCTGGTAGTTATTCATAACTTCGTTATTCTTCCACAATATACATAATCCTACAAATATCCTGTTTTCTGTGCATCCTGTAGAAGACTCGCTACTTGTCTCCTGCCATCTTAATGTGGAGTTCGAGTTAGTGTGTAAATCTAAATTGCCTAATCATATTAGGTGCAATATTGGTTATATGGTACGCGGATCGGCTTTCAGATACGAAAATAATGCAACGGTTAGTTGTTAAACAACAAAAATAGCAGGCTCATTAACATTTATCTCAGCGGCATTAGATGTTGTTATGAACACACGTGGAGAGTTCGTGTTCTACAGCTCGTGAGGTGAGGCATGAACAATCTTGTGTAGTGGGGAAGTTGCTTTCCTTCTTTCCCTCTCTGCAACAGCTGAGAGAGGAAATAGAGGGGCCAGCTTGCCGCGCATGACTAAACGCAACCACAACAGCGTGCAGCGTCAACAACTGCGGTCCAAATGAAAATAGTTAGTATAGTTAAAGGAAATCAATTACTTCGTTATAAAGTCAACTTTTATTCACATATATGTCATTAACAATATGTAGAGCGTGAGACGGAGTGTTTTGCTTGAAGGAATGTAGACATGTTTATTTTTAATAAGAACTATAGCTTTCCTGGCGACGTGTTAATTCAAGATCTTCTCGGGCTTCTAGCCAGGTAAAAACTTTCACCCTGAAGACGAGGAAGATGCACTTCTTCGAAACGTTGGTGTCAAGCCAAGTTTTTACCTGGCTAGAAGCCCGAGAAGATCTTGAATGTTTATTTTTGTTTGCGATCTAGCTTATCACACAATGAGTTGGCAACCATGAACATAGCCAAGTAATAAGCAATATCAGTTTAATGGATTGTTTTTTCTACAATAGCCGTGCGTAGGACAGGAGCTGGATAGACAGAATTAGACCACAAAAAAAAAAATGAAATGCCATAGTCGGGATTTGAACTACGGATTGCTCTAACTATTGAGCTACTATAGCAACATGCCGCCACGCATTAAATTCCTCCACTGGGTCGCATGTTTCCTGATAAACCACGAGGAGGTCCTAAATATTTTTTTAGAAATATTTGATATGTAAGTTAATCTTTCTGAACACATATTTGGTAATGTAAGCTAAATTGACAATTCATTTATTAATTGTCATGCCAACAAACACTGTAAGAGTTTGAGAGGCCATTAACACTTACAGTGCAATTAGGAAATGACATAACATGTGCTACTTCAAGTAAAGAATCTATTGCAAAATTCTAGTATGTTAAGATGTGGCTTTGGAAGGGGAGGAGGAAGTTGGACTGCCGGCATTTGATGATCTCAGGGTTTGCGGGGAGGAACCTTAATGAAACGCTATCGCTTGTTTGTTTCTGTTCCTGAGTGCCCTTTATTGCCCCGCGCTTGATACTTCACACATTCCCCTTCTCGTACAAGTTGCAAGTCGTCCAAGTTGGTTTCAGGGCTGAACCTCGCCAAAACCGGTCACAACTAAAGTTAACTATTCCACCTTTCCAATCACGCTAATCTCCTTCCCACATGAATCAAGTTCCTTTATATCGCGGACTTGTAAACTGTCGTTAACGAGACGCGGGTTCACCACACCATGTCTCATGTCCAAGTGACCATGTGAACACCGTATTTTTCTCGCCGCCCATTTTCTAGGATGGTCCTAGACTTTTGCTATTTCGGTCACTTTCACCGATTTTATTGGCTGAGAATGTGTGCATTTTTATATTTTGTCGCGTTTTCATTGGGTCTCAATTTTAGACGCCACGCTATTAACATTTTAACACGCCTGATTACACATTGTTGGCTAATGGCCTCTCGCGCTGGACTCATGAGCTCTCGTTCTTTTAAGGGATTCTATTTCAGCTGTCCGTTTCCCTTTTAACATATCTATCTTTATTTAAGTAGTTTTGGTTCTGTTTTTATTCGTGATTGCATTCTATTTATTAATTTATTTATTTCCTTAAATTCTCTCTGTTTGTTTACTTATTTTTCCTTCTTCTTTATCTGATTTGTTATATGTCTTTCGTTTCTTTTCAATTTTATTATTAAGTAGTTAAGTTGCCCTTATTTATCTGCCGGGTTTTGTCACTTCATAGAATGCTTTGTCCATATAATTTAGATGTAGCCTTTCATTTGTTCACATCGAGAATTCATCTTTTCTTAATGTTCAATAAAATATTGAAAAGCAATTTTGATTTATTATTCTCTTTTTTCGGATTTTTCAAGTATTTCAAAAAGTTCTTGGCTAACCACGAACTGTAAGTTACTCTTGTATTCCCAATATAGGCACATTCCCGACCTGATAAGTATAACTTACAGTTCCTAGCACGCAATATCCTATAAGATGATATGCCCCAATGGCGACTTACAATGTCGTAAATACCTTAAGGCTTCATAGTTTAACCAACTGTTAGGTCACTAAATGTCGAGTTATCGAGATTCTACTGTACTTCAGCAGACAGAGAATAGATATAATCAGCCCTCCAGTTCCCTGTTGCTCTGAAATAATATTTCAAACAAAAGACAAAAATTTATAGCTACACATTCAAAATTCAAAATAATATCTTTGTGGGTGATTGTCAAATGCATTTGTGTACCTTCTGAACAGTTCACAAATGTATAGATAACCCAGGTAAAATACAAAATTATAATCATATTTATCAGAAATTAGAAAACATTGTCAAAATACCTTGACTTATCTATATTATATCCTTGATACCTCTGGGTTATCTTGAAACTTTTTACTGCCTCGCTCTGTAAAGGGAAGGGTGACAAAAATGGTGCGCAACTATCCGCTAACGCCTAGAGTCTGTGAAACAGGTTTGGTTCTGTCCTTGTCTTTAAGGGGACTCTACCTACTGTGTCTAAATTATTGGAAGGCACACACCTCCCTGTCAGCCTTGTTTTATCTGCTGTATAAAGAGACAACATGAATGTTTCTTTTTTGGGGCCTGACAGGTTGACACCTCACAGAGTCTATAATTGGTGAGAAATTACCTTGTGATTGACATTCCTTCTGACACGTGGCTGTCTCAGTACACTGTTGCTATATTTACTCCCTGTCCATCTGCAGCGCCACATGTTCCTCTAAAATGCCAGCCAGTCCAGATTTTTCGGGTTGCATAAGCCTTATTGATCTTTGGTGTTCAGAAACGCGTGTGGCAATAGTGCGTCCTGTTTGGCCAATGTACGCTGCGCTGCATTCGCAAGGAATGTGGTAGACACCAGGTACTCTGAGAGCTAAATTATCTTTAACTGGCCTGACCAAATTTTTGATTTTAGGTGGTGGCTTATGGATGGTTTTGACATTATATTTGTAGAGTAGTCTACTAATCTTTCCCGAAAAATTGCCGGTAAACGGTATATAGGCTATGGCGGCTGGCTTGTCTTTTTGTTGAGTGTTCTTGCTGGGGTTTCTTTTTCGTCCGGCTCTTTTCAGCGCTGATGTGATGTCCTTGGCTGAATATCCATTTTGTTGGAGTGTGAATTTTAGGTGTTGAAATTCCGTTTGCAAATTATCTGGGTCTGATACAGAAACTGCTCTATGTGCCAATGTGTTGAGAATGCCCATTCGTTGTGACTTATGGTGGAAGCTGTTTGCGTTGAGATAAAGATCCGTGTGTGTAGGTTTTCGGTAGACGGCATGACCAAGAGTTCCGTCCGCTTTTCTGGTAACCAGAATGTCCAGAAAGGGGAGGGAAGCATTTTTCTCAACTTCCATTGTGAACTGTATTTGTGATCTGAGGCTATTTAGGTGTGCAAGAAAATCTGGAAGAGTGTGCAGTCCATGCGGCCAAATTACAAATGTATCATCTACATATCTGTAAAAATGTGTAGGTTTTAATGGGGCTGTGTTAAGTATTTCATGCTCCAGAAACTCCATATAGAAGTTGGCAATAGCTGGTGACAGAGGAGAGCCCATGGCAACACCGTCTGTCTGCTCGTAGTAGGTGTTGCCATACAGAAAATAAGTGGAAGTAAGTGTGTGACTAAACAGTGCAGTAATACCAGGTGGAAAGTGTTCTGACAATAGTTGTATTGTTTCCGCAAGGGGAACTCTGGTGAAGAGAGATACCACATCGAAACTAACAGGTCCGATGGCTTCACTTTGATGTTGTCAAGAACTTCAGCGAATTGTATAGAGTTCTTCACATGGTGTACACACTTACCTACTATTGGTTGCAGCAGATGTGCCAGATGACGAGCTAGGCGATAGGTAGGGCTACCAATAGCGTCCACTATGGGCCTTAGAGGTATCCCAGGCTTATGGATCTTCGGGAGACCATATAATCTGGGAGGTATGGAGGCAGATGGCGAGACCGTCTTCTGAACATCAGGAGGAAGGCTGGATTTCTTAATTAGCTGGATGGTGCGTCTTTCTATTCCCTTATTACCCTTCTATTTTACAAGACAATTTCTGCTAATTGTATCTCAATTAGCATGATATAGATTAAGTTTTTTTTAAAAATAATTTGTTGCAGAGATGTAGAGAAAGTCATGTGAATGGAACACATCATATTTTTACTTTATAGTGGTAACTTATACCAAAACACATATAAACCGGTCATGTTTTGTTTACTCATCATTATACCAATGTTACCACAAAGGTTAAATAATTCCCCGAACAGTGGCCTTTAAAATAAATGCATTACAAGGATATAACTTTGTGATTTCTAGACGCTTCGCAATTTGACGTCGGCCATTGTTACACAAATGCGTTTGTGACTGCAAGTTTCTGCCAAGTGACCGACAGGTATAAAAAGGGAACGAAACCCTGCTCAAGGCTTACTATTTCATTGGAGCGCCCTCGTTAGGTATTGGAAGGATTTTTACGGTCGGAAAGTTTGTTTAACTGATAAAATGTAAAATAGTTTTCGTACAACAATATCCCTTAATTCAAAATCTTCTCGGGCTTCTAGCCAGGTCAAAACTTGGCTTGACACCAACTGATCTCCCTGAAGACGAGGAAGATGCACTTCTTCGAAACGTTGGTGTCAAGCCAAGTTTTTACCTGGCTAGAAGCCCGAGAAGATTTTGAATTAACACGTCCCCAGGAAAGCTTCAGTTCTTATTTTAACAATATCCCTGTTCCAATTATATGTTTTTTCAGAAGCTTTGTTTTTATTAATACATTTATCTTGTATTTGCAGGGCCAACTAGCTGTTTGTAAAATATGTATTTAAATTTGCATGGACTCTTTTCTCAAGGCGATTTGTGTAAGGAATGACTCGCTACTGAATAAACTCACTTCGTTTTATAATTCCACAACATGTTTTAATTTCACTATTAATATTTGAAATAAAACTTCAATTAATATAACAAGTATCTTCTTAAATGAATATTTGTATAAGATATTAGTTATTTTTTCTATTTACAATATGTACCGTCCAAGTATTCAAATATATCACACAGATGTACATTCCTTCTCTTTCGTTCTTCTACCTCTCTGAGTAAACTTTTTCAAACAACAAAAAATCTATTACTAATTCATTCGTTCTTCCATCAAGAAAACAAGACTATCAATATTCACAAACATCCCATCATCGTTCATTCTTCATATGCTGGATACTCCGTTTTACTTTCTCTATACTTACTATGTACATAGTGTATAGAGAAGGTATTGCACTCCACCCAAAAATTCGATACCGAGATTTCACCGGAAATACATGTTTTGTGAACCACCTGAATAAAAAAAAAGGCATTTTTAGAAAAATGTCCATTGGTGTGTGTCTGTCTTTGTGTATGTGTGTGTATGTATGTGACTGTGGGCAGCATAGCTGAAAAACGAAAAGGCCGTTAAATACCAAACTTGGTATTTAAGTTCAGTATCTTCTAAGGATGCGACACGAAGGTTTTGAGAAAAAATCCCCCGACCCCAAACTACCCTTTACATGGATTATTTTTCGAACATTTTGATTTTCACAAAACTGAGGATTTTGATTAAAATATGGTATATTAAAGATATTTACCTGACAAATAAAATGTATATGTTGAATTTTCTGGCAATAGCCTCTGAAGACTAATTTATTCTGGACGAACTTTGCGGAATTTTGTATAACTGCTAAAGCTTAAGAGATGGACAAAATCTTACCGCTCAAAAAATACACAGCACGTTATAACACAGTTTATGTTATATAAGTACATTTTTTTCGTGGAGATGATGGCTTTAAAAAACTTATACTTTTCTCACACAGGAATTTGTCAACTTCTGTCCATACAAACAAAGGAACTTAAGTCACATAGCAACCAGCTTTTGACTATCGCTTTAACCTATAATACTCTCTTATTTCGCTTCTACTTACAAGGAAACAAGTAATAAGACTATTTCTGCTAATTTTTTTCTCGATTATCATGAAGTAAATAGAAACATAAGCTTTTTAACAATTATTTGTTGCAGAGATGTAGAGAAAGTTATGTGAATGGAACACATCAGATTTTTATTGTTATTGTTTTACTTATCCAGTTTATGAATTTACATATGATTTTGGACACGTCCAATTTTAATATACATGGTGCATATTTTACAATTATAGTAATAAATTTCACAGTGTAATTTACAATTCATCTAGTTTGTATATAGATTTGCTCAACAATCAATTTTTCAGTTTCTTTAAATTTTGGTTTTCAGATATCTGTTTGAGATTTAATTGAGTTTTGGTATATAGTATAATTGAGCCACTCTAATGCTAACATATTTATACTTTCTCTAGCCCGTATGTAGAATGTACATAGTGCATTGCACCCAAAAATTCGATACCGGGATTTCACCGGAAATACAGGTTTTGGGTCTCCCTGAATCCAAAAAATGAATTTTTCGAAAAATGACCATGTGTGTGCGTGTGTCTGTGTGTGTGTGTGTGTGTGTGTCTATCTGTCTGCGGGCAGCATAGCTTAAAAACGAAAAATCCTTTAAATAGCAAACTTGGAATTTAAGTTCAGTATCTTCTATGGATGGTCGTCTCCTTAGCGCGGTGGTAGCGCAGCTGCTTACCAAGCGGGAGACCTGGGTTCGATCCCCAGTACCGGCGTGGGGATTTTTCTCCCGCTGGGAGACCTGGACCGGGGTGCACTCAGTCTCGAAAGGTCCCTGGGGGGCCAATTGAGGAGCTACTTGATTGAGAAGTAGCGGCTCCAGGTCGTGAGGACCGCATTAACCGGCCGGGAGGGGCTCGAGGCGCTGACCACGTCTCACCCTCCAATACTGCCCCCCATCCATGACGTCTATAGTGGACCGAGATGGGGGACGCAGCGGCCGGGCGGTAGGCCAAGGTTCCCCGTGAGCTGTCGTGCCATGGAGTTATCTTCTATGGATGCGACATGAAGATTTTCAAGAAAATTCCCCCCCAACTGCCCTTTACATGGAAAAAATATAGAAATATGTGATTTTCTCAATAATGACTTTAAAGATTCTGATTAAAATCTCGTATATTTAAAGATATTTACAAGACAAATAAAATGTATATCTTGAATTTTCTGGGAATAGCCTCTGAAGACCTCTTTATTCTGGATGATTTTTTTCTGAATGTTGCTTAACTGGTAAACCGTAAGAGATATACAAAAACTTACCACACAAAAAATTAAAATCCCCGCGGAATTGGTGCTAAATATCTTTACAAGGTTTTATTAATATTTCTAGACGCCTTGTGAACGAAGCTTTTTTTACATAAAATGGAACATTTTGCTGTAGAGCTATGCGGACGACATTCAGCTTACGTTAGTGAAGGTACATTGCGCACAGATATACATAACAGGATGTCAGACTTATCAAAGAAAGGAAGCAACACTATTGAATCAAAGTTTATCCAATTCTTAAAGAACTTCCGTACCAGGTCAAAAGTTTACGTTTTCCCCAACGGACTATAAAAAATCCCTCCATATTACTTTCTCTACACGTATTTTATACATAGTGTATAGAGAAGGTATTATATTCCAACCAAAAGTTCAATACCGAGATTTTATCGGAAATACATGATTTGGGTCCCCCTGAATCCAAAAAAAGCATTTTTGGAAAAAGGTCCGTGTATGCGTGTGTGTGTCTATGGACAGCATAGCTCAAAAACGAAAAGACCATTAAATACCTTAAATTGGTGTTTAAGTTTGGTATATTCCAAAAATGCGACACGAAGATTTTCAAGAAAATACCCCTACCCAATCTACCCTTTACATGGAAAAAAAATTCGAAAATTTTGGTTTCTCAAAAATGGCTCTAACGATTTTGATTAAAATATATTTAAGATATTTACCTGTGAAATAAAATGTATATCTTGAATTTTCTGGGAATAGTCTCTAAAGACCTCTTTATTCTGGATGCTTTTTATTGCATTTTGCATAACTGGTAAACCGTAAGATATAGATAAAAACTTAGTACACAAAAACTGTAGATCACGATAAAACAGACAATTTACGTCATAGACTTTTTTTTTTTTTTTTTAATAGATATTCCTTGTTATTCGTTTCAGGTTTAAAACAATTATACTTTTCTCATACAGGAATTTGTCAACTCCTGTCCATACAAACAAAGGAACTTCAGTCACATAGCAACCAGCTTTTGACTATCACTTTAACCTATGCTACTCCCTTATTTCGCTTCTACTTACAAGGAAGCAAGTAATACGACTATTCCTGCTAATTTTTTCTCGACAGGCATGAAGTAAAAAGAAGCATAAGCTTTTTAACAATAATTTGTTGCAGCCCGCCTGGGTAGTGTGGTGTCTGCCTCATGTTCAACAGGTCGTGAGTTTGAATCTCACTTAACGTGAGAAACCCGTATAAGGTTTTTCGGGGTTTTCCCTTATTCACCAATTTCATCCATCGTCCGAAATGACCAAGCAGGTTAAAACTACAAAGTTATGTGAATAGAACACATCAGATTTTTTTTCTCCACTTACCTGCTACTAGGTGTTAGCACTACTACTATACCTCTTGATACTAAAATGAGTCACCTAATTTATTGTTATACGCTGAAATAGATACCTATCTATATAATATACTGAAACGCCGTCTTATTTTAAAGATACTTATGTGTATTTTTTAATTTTAAATCCTTAAGTTTACAACAAATGGAATTGTTAAGTTTTTTATAGCTGAAAGCTCAGGACCTGCCTCCAATGCTTACATAATTCCCTTTCTTATGTTTTTGGCATTTTACAGAGCACCGGTGTCAGCCAAGAAGCCTCTCTGCATACACTCAACAATATATTCTTCTAAGCAACAACGGTCACATTGTTGTTCAGTTGACACTTGACATAAAGCAGTTTATATTACGCAGATAATGTGCGCGCATCGCATCGCATATTTTCTCTACACGTACTATGTACATAGTGTAAAGAGAAGGTATTGTAATCCACCCAAAAATTCGATATCGAGATTTCACCGGAAATATATGTTTTGAGCCCCCCTGAATAAAAAAGAAACATGTTTAGAAAAAGGTCCGCGCGCGTGTGTCTCTCTGTGGACAGCATAGCTCAAAAACGAAAAGACCATTACATATCAAACTTGGTATTTGAGTTTGGTATGTTTCAAGAAAATCTCTCCACCCGAAACTAGCGTTTACATGGAACATTTTTCGAAAATTCTGATTTTCAGATTTTTTTGCCAAAATGGCCAATTTTTTAAATTTTTTTATTTCTGTAAACATTAATTGTTTATAATGTTATTCAAACCTTTAAATGATTGTATGGTGATCAGAACCTTTTTAAAGGGTTTAGCAGTCATTTTTAGAAACCCGTGCAACGCAGTTTAAATACCTGCCTCGCCCATTTTTGTTCCTACTTCAGAAATAAGTACTTCCTATTTACAATTTGTTCAAATTTGCACCATAATCAGTGTGTATTGGTTTTTGCTTCCATCTGGTGTCCTTTACTGCAACTACTACAACAAAATTTGAGCAACAGTTCAAAATAAAATCATTTGCCATTTTTACTTTCTCTATAGGCACTGTGTACATAGTGTATAGAGAATGTATTGCACTCCACCAAAAAATTCAATACTGAGATTTCACCGGAAATATATGTTTTAGGGTCCCCTTTATCTAAAAAAAGCATTTTTGGAAAAAGGTCTGTGTGTGTGTGTGTGTGTGTGTCTGTGAACACGATAACTCAAAAACGAAAAGTAGGTAAAATACCAAACTTGGTATTTGAGTTTAGTATCTTCCAGGGATGCGACACGAAGATTTTGAGAAAAATCCCCCCACCCCAACTACCCTTTACATGGAACTTTTTTCGAAAATTTTGATTTTCTCAAAAATGGCTCTAACGATTTTGATTAAAATTTTGTATAATAAAGATGTTTACCTGACAAATAAAATGTATATCTTGAATTTTCTGGGAATAGCCTCTGAAGAGTAGTTTATTCTGGATGAATTGTACTAAATTTTGAATAACTGCTAAACCGTAAGAGATGGACAAAAACTTACTACACAAAACATGTAGAGCACGTTAAAACACATAATTTATGTTATATACATTTTTTTCGTGGAGTTCATCGTTTTTGAGACATTCCTTATTTTTGGTTTCTGCTATGAAAAACTTACACATTTCTCATACAGGAATTTGTCAACTGCTATCCATGCAGACAAAGGAACTTCAGTGACATAGGAAACAGCTTTTGATTATCACTTTAACCTATGGTACTCCCCTACTTACAAGGAAGCAAGTAATATGGCTATTTCTGCTAATGTTTTACTGATTAGCATGAAGTTAATAGAGGTATAAGCTTTTTAAGAATAATTTGTTGCAGGAATATAGAGAAAGTTATGTGAATGGTACACATCAGATTTTTTTTTAAATGCAGATTTTGACGAATTTTGGTCGATTGTAATGGGAGGAAAAGAATGCATTTTTCATAACATCACAAAACAATATGTTTCCCATTGAAAAGAGTGCCTTAATATAGAGCATTTTTGTGAAACTCAACTTCTCCAATTTTTAAATTTTCATAAAACTCAACTTTGGGGAGGTAAAGGTTTTGGGTAAAGACTGGCATATCTATGATTTAAAATTGATGGCAAAAAATATTGTAAAAGGTAAACTGCCTTTTAAAATTACAGAGGTGAGAATATTTTAATTTAAAAATAATCATGTACAGTGTTACGTGGAAAACATTTATTTTTCTGCACCAATAGAAGTTGAAATGATCAAGCCAAGGCAGACAGCTTCTGTAATGTCTAAAGCAGTTGCACTTCCAGTGGTGAATCAGGTCAGCAAGAAGAATGCTGATGACCTGAAGAAGTTAATGAGTTACTTCCATAATGAATCAGAAGAGGGTGAAGTATTTAATAGCAAAGTTGTAAAAGGATGTGGCAAAGATTCTGACAACAGGATGGATTATGAAGAGGAACCATTTCACTGAGATTTTGTACATTCAATTTTCAGTCATTTTGGGTATTGGGGGGAAAAAAAAAAAAAAATTCTCAATAATTAATTTAGAACAAATTAGGGTTAAATGTGTCTAAATTAAACAATTTTCAATTCAGCTATATTTAAGCATTATTATAAAACACATGTTAATGATTTTGATGAGGTTTTTGCCAACTGTAGATGACAAATTAAACATTTTAAGTTATGTGCATTTCAAAACA
This sequence comes from Hymenopus coronatus, assembly GCA_030762935.1. Lineage (NCBI taxonomy): Eukaryota > Metazoa > Arthropoda > Insecta > Mantodea > Hymenopodidae > Hymenopus > Hymenopus coronatus. Next base: position 149,377,399 of record CM060890.1, read on the forward strand.
TGAATATGTTGAGTTTTGTAAAATTTAAGTTTTGTCGTATTTTTTTTTTCCAAATAAATAAAATAACAAAAGTAGTTGTACTGCCTATCAATAAATGCATCTCAAAAAGAGAAACAGTAATTTTTTTTCTCTCAAAAAGCCTCAGAGTGAACTAAAAAAAAAACGTTTCCTGTAAATTTTTAAAATGGCATTTGTGGAGTTTTGTTAAAATAATCATCAATTAGATTTGAAATAGAGGAATTAAAAATCTTACAAACATTTGCATTGAACAGTTAATGTTTAAATTGTCTGGAAAATATTTCCAGCAAAATTGAAGACTAGCAATGGGCAACCCATTATCACCGCAGTTAGTCAATGTATATGTGAGCAACTTTGAAATGCACATCATAAAATCCTTCATTACACAGATGTACTTGCAACAGTTAGCAGCAGATTCATAATGAAACTTTAAAGCTACCCTATCTTTAAGAGAATACAATAAAATTCATGTGGAATCAGAAACAGAACATGTGCCCTTCCTACACCTGAAAAAAAACAATAGAATTGAATTTGCAATCTTCAGGAAAGTCACCCACAGAAATGCACATAAAAGCTATTGGTTTTAGTCGCAGACAACACATAGTCAACAGTCTTGCCCATAAGATTGTTAACTTAAGTTGAATAATATGGAATGTACAGAAATCATCATCAGAATGTAATGGCTTCAACAGAGAAATGGTTAACAAGAAAATTAAAAAACAAAAACACAACACTCAAATATCAGACACAAGGCATGGAACACAAAAAGTTGTCTTCCATCCTACTTTTATGCATAAATTCCAAAAGATTTTCAAAAAAGCATCACCTTGGCTGCTCAGAATAGATTTTCTATCAAAAACTGAATTAAATGCAACAAACTGGAAAAACCACAAGCAAATGAAAAAGCAGAGCTATATCAGATTAAAGCATTTAGATTGTGAGAAGAGCTACTTAGGAGAATGTTAGAAAAGGTTTCGGGAAAGAATTATAAACAGAGTAGAGAATATAGAAAAGAAGAATTATTCCAAATGTATCACAAATCTGCAGTATTTTAATAAGAATTTTGATTACCATTTCTACAATACAAGGGGATCACAAAACTCACATGTCCATAATGAAAACAGTAAAATCTACCTTGAGAGCATATCACGCCAATGTTGTCTCTTTACAACAAATTACCAGATAATTGGAAATTAATATACTGTAAACATCTCGAACATCACGTCAAGCAACACTTATTAAATCCTTTGTTTTATAATTTTGATACGTTAATGTCCACCTTGTTTTAGATATGTCAGCTCTCTAGTTTAAAATGTCTATTTTGTGAATAGTGTACATATTAGTGTAAGTCGTGATATAATATATAAGGGGCATTCAAAAATAAACGACCTGGAGTCTGGAATGTGCAAACCGGTGACAGGAAGGTAATATCGTGGCATGTGTAACTAAGTGTGGTTTCGACTAGAGCGTGGAGGTTCACAGCCCGGCTTTAGAGGGCACGCGTGCACATCACGTGACTATACACAGCTAATAGCAGCATGCACCAACCGTCCAATGATGTCAGTCGCATTGCAACAGTGAAATGGAGGCGTCAAAAGAAGAGCAAAGAGGTGTTCGTTTTCTGATAGTGGAAGGAGTAGGGGGAATGGACATTCATTGTAAGGGTCAAGATGTGGCACAAGCACTTCAGGGAAGGACGGATGTCGTTTAATGATGCAGGTCTGGAGCAACACACTGCAATACCACTTCCAGCTGGTTAATGCACTCATTACCCATAACCGCCGAGTGACAGTGAAAGCCATAGCCGCCGAGGTCGGATTGTCGGAAGTGTTCACACCATCATAAAGCAATGACTGCACTTGCGCAAAGTGAGTGCCCAATGTGTGCCATACAGTCTTCAACCACACCAGGAAGCATGTCGAATGCCATTTGCAGCACTATGCTAGGGAGGGGAATGAGTTCCTGGCTCGAGATGAGTCATGGTGTCATCATTTCGAACCAGAATCAAAACCAGTAAGTCTCCAGTGGAAGCATCCAGGGTCACCACCACCAAGGACATTCACACAAGTGCAGGAAAGGTTATGCTAACATTCTTCTTTGACCAAGATGACCTCATTCTGATACACTTCCTGCAGCACGGAACAGTGAGTGCCCAGCATTACTCACAGGCTTTGACCAACCTTCGCCAAGCGATCAAATCAAAACGACCAGGCAATCTCACCTGTGGGGTCATTCTGCTCCACGACAATACAAAGACTCATATGGCCAACACAGTGGCGGCACTCCTGTAGAAATTCAGCCACCCTCCATACAGTCCAGACCTCTCTCCTTGTGATTACGCCATATTTGGTCCCGTTAAAAAGGCTCTTGAGTGGCACCTCGTATGACAACGTCCAGCGGAACTAGTTCACATCGCAGCCCCGGGAATTTTATGAGACAGCCATTCAGGGCAAATACTTCTAACATACAGATACTGATACCTCTGGCTCATTTCTTTTTGAACGCACCTTATAAATAGTGAGTGTGTTGTTAATCTGTTACTTGACGAATTGTAATTTGTTGTAATTCTTTTAGTGAATAAAACATGCATATATGTTTCCATCTTAGAGATCAAAGAAGTTGAATATTGCACAAGAAATGAAGATGGATTGGGGTCAGAGAGAAGTATGTAACAGATTAGGGAAAAAAAAGTTTGGGTATGGTCTAGACTTGGCACCCTTTGGTTAAAAAGAGACAGAATAGAAGCTTATTATGTGAGTTGGGGAGGGGGGGGGTTGCAGATAATGACTTACATTATATTGTAGAATGTGAAGAAATGAGATTATGGAGTGTATTAGTATACACCCAAAAATGAGTAAATACCGGTACAGAAGTTTTAAAAATTAAGGTAATGGACCTAAAGAAGGAAGGGGATAGCAAAAACTGTTAGGGGAATTCATGGAAAGAACAAGAAAAAAATCTGATGTGTTACACTCGCATGACTTTCTCTAACTGCTCTACGAACCTCCTACAAAAGATTCTTCTTCTTTGAAGACAATGCTAATTGAGATAAATATTAGCAGAATGTTCTTATTACTTAATTCCTTATAAGTAGAAGGCAATAAAGGAATGCGCTATGCTAAAGTGATTGTCAAATGTTTTAAAAGCTATCATTATGCGATAGTCATTGCAAATCACTTCTTTGCTTGGCCAGGAGTAGAACAAAAGACAAAACGGACGCTTCCTGCCTGAGAAAAGTTTAAGTTCACAATTGAAACCAATAACAAGGAATATCTCGGAAACGGTTACCTCCACAACAAAAATGTAAAATACATAAATTGTGTGTTTTGTCGTGATGTACATTTTTTGTGTAGTGAGTTTTTTTTTCTATCTCTTACGGCTTAGCAGTTAGGCAAAATTCATTCAGGATAAAGAGGGCTTCAAAGGCTATTCCCAAAAAGTGTGAGATATATATTTTATTTCGGACATAAATAGCTTTAATATACAGGATTTTAATCAAAATCGGCAGAGACATTTTGACGAAAATCAAAATTTTCGAATTTTTTTCCATGTGAAGGGTAAATTGTGGTGGGGGAATTTTTTTTTGAAAATCTTTGTGTCGCATCCTTGGAAGATACTAAACCTAAATATCAAGTTTGGTATTAAACAGCCTTTTTATTTTGGGGCTATGCTGTCCATACACGCCCGCATGCACCCACCCACCCACCCGTACACGTGCAGACCTTTTTTTAAAAATGTTTTTTTCGGACTCAGGGGACCCCAAAACATATATTTCTGGTGAAATGTCGGTATCAAATTTTTGGGTGCATTACCCATGTACATAGTACATAATAGGGCTAGAGAAAGTAAAAAAGGTTTAGGGGGGGGGAAGGAACATGAACTAACCTAAGGGGCAATATGCATAAATAACCACACTGTTAAAACCGATAGTGGACCAAGAGAAAATACAGCAATTCAAAGTAAAGTGTGAAAGAAATTTGTAAAGCTCAGTCTACACATATGGAAATAAATAAATGAAATCTCAACATTATTGTAACACACCAAGCCAACAGTGGTTGTAAAATAGCTTGTCACATGAGACGATATCAACAGAAATTACCTATCACAAGCACACAGACAAGGGACAAATTTTATACAGAAATAATAACAGCAGTCTTGTGTATTATCCTACTTTATATTTGTGTTTAAAATAACAAAGTAATAAGAACAATTTCTGGTAATATTTAGCATGGAGTAGATAAAAGAATAAGCTTTTGTAAGAATACTTTGTCTGCATAATATGTATTGAATTGAAATGTATCTGTAACATGCCAATAGTACATGATTTACTGGTCAGTATAATAAGAAAAACACAGGAAGTAAAATACATAACTGATAACATGGTAAAATACATAACTAATAACATTTTAAAACTTGTAACTTAAAAACTCTTTCACTGAATAGAAACATTGATTCATTAAAAATCGTTTTACATTTTGCTTAAAGCTGTTGCAAGGCAATTTTTGTAAATTCAACAATAACTTATTAAAAAGCATAATGCCAGAATATGCAGGTAATTTCGCATAGTTTGCAAGTTTATGATTTTCAGTGGATAATAAAATATACATTTCACCTATGAAAATCTGATTTTGTAAAATTATGTTTTCATTTGATTTTAAAAAGAATAAGCTCTTAAAGATTAAATGCAAGGAAATGTTAAAATTTTATATTGCATAAAATAAGGTTTACAGGAGTCCATACTCTTTAACCTAAAGATGATGCGTAGAATTCTTTTTCTGTGCAATAAATATCCTATATGTGGTAGTAGAGTTGCCCCATAACTAAGATGTGCAAAAACAAGAGAGTAGCATATAGATATCAGTGTTTTTGTGTCAAGCATATCTAAAAGTTGCAATATGGCAACATTGTTTTCTGTGCGATAAATATCCTATATGCGTTAGTAGAGTTGCCTCATAGGAACATGGCATAACTAAGATGTGCAGAAACAGGAGAGTAGCATATAGATATCAGTGTTTTTGTGTCAAGTTGCAATATGGCAACATTGTTTTCTGTGCGATAAATATCCTATATGCGTTAGTAGAGTTGCCCCCTAACTAAGATGTGCAAAAACAAGAGAGTAGCATATAGATATCAGTGTTTTTGTGTCAAGTTGCAATATGGCAACATTGTTTTCTGTGCAATAAATATCCTATATGCGTTAGTAGAGTTGCCGCATAACTAAGATGTGCAGAAACAAGAGAAGAGCATATAGATATCAGTGTTTTTGTGTCAAGTTGCAATATGGCAAAATTTGCAGAACATAGTTTCTTGGCAATAAAGTCAGAATGTTCATTCCACGTTAATAAATTATCCATATATATTCCAAGAAATTTAGAAAAACTTATCCGGGTAACTCACCCTAAGCAAGTTTGAACTCATGACCTGTTGAATATGAGGCAGACATGCTACCACCACACTACCCAGTCATGTGAATGGAACATCAGATTTTTTAAAGTTGTTTTTATAACTTTATTCTCTATATTACTTGATTAGATCAATTTTAAATGTTAAATCATTTTTTAAAGGTGACAATGAAATCTAGACGTACAGGAGAGTATAGGGCATGTGAGGGCTGAAAATTAAAATTATACTAATATATTTTAATATCTATGCTGTCTGTTAACCGATATGAGACAAAAAATATACTTGTAACAATATTTATGATTGTACAGGGAAAATATAACTTAGTCAGGAAAAGTTAGGGAAATGGACATAAAACTATTGGCATAAATCTTCTAATTTTAGCAAATATTTTTATTATTTAGGCGTCACGGCAGTTGTACCTGCACCAGACCAAAGGTAAGTTAATTCTTCAAATCTAGCATCTAAACCATGTTCAAAACTGAGTAATCCTGTGTCTATGAAAGATGTAGAAGCCTATGTGACATCCCACCTCAAATTTGGAGTGATAGAGGAGCAGTTTTCAGTAAGCACTTCTTCTCTTCTTACAACTGCAAATGAAAAACAAACCTATTTTTGTTTTGTTGCATAAAATATTTCCTTTAAAATGGTTAACAGTATAACAAATTATTTAAAATATTTGTAAGCTACTTCCTCTATGAAATAAAGGAGAAAAAAAAAAAAAAAAAAAACAACTGAGAAGTCTCATGTGTTCCATTCACATGACTTTCTCTACATCTGTGCAACAAATTATTGTTAATAACCCTATTCTTCTATTTCATACTAATCGAGATAAACATTAGTCATTACTTTCTTGTAAGTAGAAGGGAAACAAGGGAATACACTAGGCTAAACTGACATTCAAACACTCTAAAATGTACTTCTATGGGATTGAAATCTGTTTCTTTGTGTGGCCAGGAGTTAGCAATTTCCTGTAAGATAAAAGTTGAAGTATTTTAAAACTGATACCAATAAAAAGGAATATCTCAAAAGTGATCAACTCCACGAAAAAAAATGTATATGACATAAGTTTTGCTTTTTAAGGAGATCAACATTTCTTGTGTAGCAAGATTTATTCTATCTCTTACAGTTTACCAGTTATGCGAAATTCAGAAAAATTCATCCATAATAAAGAGGTCTATTCCCAGAAAATTCCAGATATACATTTTATTTGTGACCTAAATATCTTAAATATTGGAGAGAAAGTAAATATGGGCAACTTCAATGTGCAATAGTTTTGCTGGAAATGTATTGTGTTCTACCCAAATTTGATAACAAGATTTCACCAGAAATATCTTTGAGGCCCCCTGCCATTTTTAGAAAAGGTCTCTGTGTGTGTGGGGGGGGGTGTGTGTTTGTAAAACAAAAATTTCCTTTGAATACTAGAATACATATTCAAATTTACCATGTTTTGAGGGTGCAACATGAAGATTTTCAAGAAAATCCCTCCAATCCCCAACAACCCTTACAAGGAAACAATTTTTATATATTTTTATGTTCTCAAAAAGGCTTGTAACACTTTTAATTAAAATAGCATATGTTTAAGATATCATCATAAATAAAAAGTATATCTTGAATTTTCTGTGAATAGTGTCTGATACCTTCAAGTTATGGCTGACTTTTGTATAACTCATAATCCGTTAAAGGGAAACAAAGTCTTACTTAAAAAAAAATTAGATCTCATTTAAACACATAGTCTATTTGATATAGTTATTTGAATTATCTAGTTCTAAAATATTCCTTGTTATTTATTTTTTTAAATGGTCATGCAAAGAGAATGGAATTTTAATTGCATCACATAGTGAGAGCATTTAAAAGATGTGATATTGCTTTAGCATAGTATATTCCCTTATTCCCCTTATACTTACAAATCAAGTAAGAACAATTTCTGCTAATGTTTATCTCAATTAGCATAAAATAGAAGAATAAGGTTTTTCCAAAAATAGTATATTGCAGAATAGGTGGGAGAAAATTATGTAAACGAAACATATTAGACTTTTTGTTATCTTTTGTATGTTGGTATATTAGGTATGTTTGCAATTAATATGAGTTGGAATGTATTAGAAGTTAGTCAGATAGTTATACTGTATGTACTGGTCACTTCAAACTAAGACTTGTCTCTGAAAATGCCTCATTTTCTCTTAGAGTAATCAAACTTGGAATAGAAGTTGCTCATATAATTATATAAATGTTAATATTAGATTATTAATATAAATTAATTAAAATATATTTTTATTTCTTTAAGTTTGGATATATTTGTTAAAAAATTAGCAAAAACTTCAAAAAAATTATTTATAGTTGTAAAAAAGCAGAAAACAATATACATATGTCTATTTCATGAATGTTTAGTTCACTTGCAATAATATGTGGTTCAGAAATAAATCATAGGCTATCAGCACTTTTACTTTCCTCCTCAGAATAGGAAATGAAAAGGGAATAGCATAGACAAATATAAAATATAGTCCTGGCTGAATATGTAAACGTGAACAAAAGTTTGAATCAGATATGTTGAGTAGGTACTGAGAAAAACGGACATTAGGATTCTAATTTTGACATTGGCAAGAATGTACAATGTTCTCATTTTGTATCTGTTTCAGCTGCTCCAAGATGGCCTCATTAAGTCATGCTGTTTTGCACTACTGCCAGAGAACATAGCAAAAAACCGCTACCAAAATATAATACCATGTAAGTGTTTGCAATTCAGTGTTTAGAAATACTGATTTGGAGTGAAGTATGAGCCATATACTTTATTGGGGTACTTAAGGTCATTCTTACACTGAATATTCTACTCACATGAAATAAGCTTGATGTGGGAAAAACTGTTACAGTTTGGCTTTAAATTGAATTGCAATAGAGACTTTTTGCAGTATTACAGCAACGTGTACAAGTTTACAGTTCTGTTATTGTATTCAAAGTGTTATGCTTTTATCACAGGTGTGACAAAAACATTAAATTCTATTGCATTATATGAGGGCACTCCTAAAACTTTGAGAATGGACAACAATGAAATGTGTTAAGCTGAAGCAACTTTTCCTAACTTGAGATTAAGGTTCTAATTGCGGTTTAAAGGCATTCAACTGCTAGGTTATTTTGAGGTTTTAATATCAATATGTTGGGTGCGCTCCAACAATGCATAGTCTTGCAGTGCTTGTGTATGCATGGACCAGAAAATCGTACTGGTGGCGCCGCTCCGTGTCATGCTTTGTACTTATTAGGAGGATAGTTAGAAGCGGAAGCCATGTGCAATGTAGGTATTATTTGTGGATTTCTGCCTGTAAAGTGCATACATTTGACTGAAAATGTTGTTTCAAAAAGTCAAAATCTTTTTTTACACATCTGGAAATATACTGGGAATATATGCTGAACTGTGGGGATGTTCTGAAACCTTTTATTTCCGATGAAGTTAATGCTGCATATTTTTGTTGCAGGCTTTCGTTCTCACTCAGGACTGAAAATAATATATAAAGTATGAATAGTAATATGTACATAAATATTAATAAAAATAAGTGAATAATAATAATAATCATAATAGTAATTAAGACTATTCGCATAATGTTTCATTTAATCTAACACAGTGTTTAGAGTTTCTACTAATTAACTTAAAAATGTTAGCATTAATTTCTAAACAACATTATCCATGCTGCAGTTAATTTTTACATATATGTTACTGCTTTGAGGTACAAAATAAAATTAGTGTACTTCTTTCGATGTACAGCCTGTATCCATAGATTTCTTGTTTGCGCTTCAGTTGTCCGTGTGGGAAAAGAACAAAAGGCAATTGCTGACTTGTAGGTATTATTACATACACAGCAGTTATTGTTCCCTTCCACCTTTTTGTAATGTTTACATTTTCAGGAGGTTCGATACTTCATATCTTATAACTTATGCTAATATTCTTATTTCACTGTCTCTGTTATCCTCTTGTTAGTAACCAAACTTACTGCCAGAGTAGTGTGCACGGTGCGTATAGCAGATGTTGCTATGCCATATGCTAGGATGGATCTCAAACGAGATCATTTCTGTGCTATGATTTCTTCTCCAAAGAAGAATGGTGTTCAGCATTTGAAAATTGCTGGAAAGGATGCAATAGTGAATATGCTGTCAAGATGCAGACATCAGATTTACATTTTTAACATTTTATTGTATCCACTCTTAAAACTTTTGGAGTGACCCTTATATGATTAATAAAGATTATGTACTAAATGGTGGAGAAGGGTGGGTGAATAAGTATTTGTATTCCAAAATAGATGGTGCTGCTGAGTAAATTGGTATACTTTCATTTGTTACACATCGCTAAAACCTGATTCATAGGTTGGTTTGTAGAGCTTGAATTTTCTGGTAATAACCTCTGAAGACATCTTTATTTGGAAAGAATTTTGCATAACTGGTAAAGCGTAAGAGATAGACAAAAAATTACTTCACAAAAAAGGTAGAGCTCGTTAAAACACACAATTTATGATATATTCATTTTTATCGTGGAGTTTACCATTTTTGAAATGTTCCTTGTTATTTGGTTTCAGTTTTAAAATACTTATACTTTCCTCATATGGGAATTTGTCAACTCCTGGCCATACAAACAAAGGAGCTTTAATCACATAGCAACCAGATTTTAAAATGTATGACCATCACTTTAGCCTAGTGTACTCCCTTATTTCCCTTCTAGTTACGAGGAAGCAAGTAATAAGACTATTTCTGCTAATTTCTTTCTGGATAAGCATGAAGTAAATTTTAATAATTTATTGCAGAGAGTCATATGAATGGAACACATGAGCTTTTTACTTTGGATGTGAGAACTTACGAGGAAATAAAAGTGAAATTAGATTTCTGTTTGTGGGAACCTGTCAACAGCTATGAAACAGATGTTGGTTAAATTCCCCTTGCCGAGCAAGGAAATGATTGTTGAAAGAATATTTGCTCACACTGGTTGTGTACTCTCAAACCCAAACCTAAACACTGCATGAAGTTTTGTGAATAACTGGTTATTGCTCTTAATTCATTTTAATATAATTTATTTATTTGACGAGGCCCTTAATTACACTAAACAACACTTATTCTGGTTTTATGCCAGCACATGTTTCAAAGGACTATTTTCCTTCATTTTCCTGCATTTTTTATGGTGTTTTCAAACATTTTCACCCAAGTATTTAGGGGATTTTTATCGACAGCTTCATATTCATTGTCATTTAGCACTTCATCTTGCTATCATAATCCAATTTTTCCATGAGTATAAAAATATTTAATAACCTACCTCAGAACTTGAAAACATGCAGTGATGAGACAATTAAATCAAAGCTGAAACAATATTTACATGAAAATAGTTTTTATACCATCAATGAGTATCTAAATGCTACATAAATATTTTAAATAATATTGTAAATATTGAAATTGTGTAATGTTTTGACATGTTCTGTTGTCTGTGACAAAGTATAGGATTTACGGAATGCAAGTAAATGTATGTATGTACACCTGGAAATTAAAGGGGGATTCAGATATTGAGCCAGAGGTATATCCACAACACATTATTATAAAGGTTTTAGTTAAACCCTCATTTGAAGGGACACTGGGTCAGACAATTGTACAAAATTTTATCTGGAATGTTTTTATTTAACTTTTTGTAACCGTTTAAAATTAGGTACCATAAATGGCAGTTACATCACCTAAGTAAAGAAAGGTATGGACAGGAAAGAAAATGAAATGATCCCCTAGGCATTGAATACTCTTAATACCATCAGGGTCGAAGAAAACAAGAGTTGAGTGAAGCAAGACTGGATAGGAAAAGTAAAAGAGGAGATCTGATATGTGGAAAGGAAGAAATATCAGTCCAGGTCAATAACTCACGAGAGCAGCCCTTACATATAGTTCATCACATCATTTTGTTTAAGTCTTCAAATTCTAGAAGCAATTAAGGGTTCTCCCTTCTATTATAACAAAATTGATATGTGATTACTAACAGCTGCATTGCAAGAAGGTGAGAGATCGGACATTAGATTTTTGTCCAGGTCAGTTCCTTAAAGCCTTCAATTAATTATTAAAGGAATTAAATGGTCTCCTGTAGATTACAACAAAATTGATATGTGATTACTAGCAGCCGCAGGTGAGGGATTGGACATTAGGCTTTTGTCCAGGTCGGTTCCTTTAAGCCTTCAATTTATGGTTGGTTGGTATCTAATGTTGAGCAGTTGACAGTGAAGCCATTCGCTCTCTTGCATTCCAGTATTTTGATGTCATATTATCATATCGACTCAGCAGCACAGTAGATGGTTTCCATCCATATCTTCTATAATTATTCAAAAAGGACACAGGGGATCTCACTTCAAATTATAGAAGCAATTAAATGGTATCCTTTCTATTATAACAAAATTCCAAACAACCAAGCACAATTGTACAAAACCAATATCGTGTTTGGTGTCCAAGGTCGTGTCTCTGCTTCTCAGCCAGAGAAGCGACAGTGTTTTTGTCACTAAAGAGGAGGTTTACCTTTTGATTTTATTCACAGTTGACACTGTGAATGCAGCTTACTATTGCCATATGTGAAGGTACTGTACATCCTAAGGGATGTCATCCTTCTCCAATACAATGTGTTTGACAGCGGACACATTAGAGGACATATATTGGGAAACACCTACCCTCAAGTCCAGATTTGCCCCTAAACTATTTTTTGTTTGTGTCCATGTCAGAAACACTGGAATGATTTAAACCAATGAAGACATTGGGAAACACTTAAACACCTACTCTCTAGTCCAAATTTGCCCCAAACTATTTTTTGTTTGTGTCCATGTAAGAAACACTGGAATGATTTAAATCAATGAAGACATTGAGCAACACTTAAACACCCACCCTCAAGTCCAGATTTGCCCCCAAACTATTTTTTGTTTGTGTCCATGTAAGAAACACTGGAATGATTTAAACCAATGAAGACATTGGGAAACACTTGTGCCCTCAAACGTTTTGAACAAGGAGTGGTCAGGTGTCCAAATTATGACAAAAGTGAAGCAGACTGTGTGGAGGTGTCCCCTGTGAAAGTGTTTAATCAATAAATATATTTAAAAAAAATCTGTGTTACACTCTTATGACTTTCTCTAGCTCTTCTACAAACAAACTTCTTTTAACACCCTGCTAATCAAGATAAACATGAGCAGAATGTTCTTATTACTTAGTTCCTTATAAGTAGAAGAGAACTAAGTGAATACATTAGGCTGAACTGACAATCAATATTTTATAAGCTGTTATACGATTGTCATTGCAAATTGCTATTTTGCTTGGCCAGGAGTATAACAAAAACAAGCAGACACTTCCTGTTTGAGAAAAGTATAAATACTTTACAATTGAAACCAATAACAAGAAATATCTCCAAAACAGTTACCTCTACAACAAAAATGTTAAGGACATAAATTGTGTGTTTTGATGAGATCTACATTTTTTCTTCAATAAGTTTGTCATATCTCCTTCAGTTTAGCAGTTAGCCAAAATTCATGCAGAATAAACAGGTCTTATGAGCTATTCCCAGAAAATTCAAGATATGCATTTTATTTGGATGTAAATAGCTTTGATATACAGTATTTTAGTCAACATCGTCAGAGCCATTCTCTTAAAAAATAAAAATTTTCTAAAATTTTCCATGTGAAAGGTAGTTTGTGGCGAGGGGTTTTCTTAAACATCTTTTTGTCGCATCCTTGGAAGATGTTAAATTTAAATACCAAGTTTGATATTTAACATTCTTTTCAATCTTGAGCTATGCAGTCCACACACCCACCCACCCACCCACCCACCCAGGCAGGCAGGGCAGGGCAGGTATTTTTCTAAAAAGACTCTGGGGACCCCAAAACATGTATTTCTGGTGAAATCTCAATATCAAATTTTTGAATGCAATACAATACCTTCTCTATACACTATGCACATTGTAGGTATATACGAGGCTAAAGAAAGTCCAAGTCTGTTTATATATGAATTACCCTGATACATTGCAGATCACTTGGTACTGGAGTCCAGCATCTTCCCTCCTTCCACAAGCTCTGTACCTCTACCACTCAGCACACTCAAACATGGGTTAGTGTTGACACCTACATATATCTCTGCTTCTACATGGCAACCAATCATCTTTTGTTTTATTACTCCCTTCATACTCGGCACAAAAACATTACAGCTTTTTCTTTCCCTCTTCTTCTGGATAATGAACAACATATTTCCTGTTTTTCCCTCTGGCGTCTTTCTAATTTCAAAATTAAACTCTTACCTCATTATGTGGGATTCTCCACTAGCTAACATCTTTGTTTGGATGCCAACGAGTTTAGCTCCAGATACAGCATCAGTAACTAAGCACCCAACAGCAGCTTGCAACATTACAGGACTCTATGAGCAGAAAATGTTTTTTTTTCTTCTTCTTCTTCTTCTTTACATTGTTATTTGGGCATGTTGATGGTATAAATATTCCACTAACTTAATACATGTGTACAGTAGTACTGTAGCTAAATGATAAGACAATAGACAATTACACGCCATTAAGTGACTCACATTACATGCTATAACACACATTTATTAACTCATGGTATTTGTACAATATGATACATACTCATCTATGGAATAAAATGTGTGCAGTAGTATGAACGATTTTAAATGTTGTTTAAAATGGTGGATTTTAGTAAATACTTTGATATTCTGAGGCAATATATTAAATGGTCAAATACCCAAATTCATTACATTATTTTTAGTTAAATTGGTTCTACAGAAATGAATATGCAGTGCATTCTTTTGCCGAGTGCTATATTGATGGAGGTTTTGATTTATTGCAAGCTGATTGTACGTTTGTTTAATATAAGTTAATGTCTCCATTATAAATACGCAAGTAAGAGGCAATATTTTGAAAAGAGCTCTACATGAGCACTGACTATCCTTGCCACTTATTATTCTAATTGCCCTTTTCTGTAATTTAAATATTTGGTCACTCTCATAACCTGTTCCTCAGAAAATTATGCCATAGTGCATTAGGCTGTGAAAATTTGCATAGTAAGCACTTCTTTGAATATTTAAGTTTACTTTATGAACATGCAGTAATGAATAACATGAGTCTGTTTCCTCACAGAAATAATTTTATCTTATCTGCAGTTTGTGTCTGCTGAATATAGTTTCTCAGTTTTATTTATAGTTCACATTGACTTCTAAAGTATGGACTAGAAGGATAAGAAGTTATGTCTTTCATTTAATATAGTACCGGGAAGAATCAAATGAAATACTGATTTATTTTACTATACTTTTAGAACATTCACTGCATTCAAACTTTTACACATATTAAATTTCATGTCAACAGAGAAGGGATAGGTTTACAGGTTCCAATTTGTAAGATTTGGTTATTACTTATAAGTAGTGAGTATTGCATAAAAGCTTGGTGATGAAGCTATGTTTTAATGCACGTTGCTTTACATTTGCAGATGATGATAACAGAGTGAAGCTAAAAAGGTCGCCAAAGGATGTAGCAACAGACTACATCAATGCCAGTTATATAGACGTAAGCATTCTGCTCAGTAAAGCTATAAACACAATAAAGTTAGATGCTGTTTCCTTGGATTGTGTTTCTGGAAAATGAAATTCTGCTGGAAGATGCATACCAGATGAATGACTTGCCCCTAGATGCTTATTTTCTCTGCTAACAGCATATGGTAGATAGGAGGAAACATTGTATTTCAGCCAAAAATTTTAGGTCTAGATTTCACTGAAAATAAATATTTTTGAGACTCCTTAATTAAAGAACAAAGAAAAGTGTTTTTAAAACAAGTTTAATGTGTTTGTGCTCTGAAACAATGAAAAGCATTTTTAGAAAAAAAGTTCATGTGTGTGTTTTTATCAACAACATAATTCTAAAATAAGATGTTTGATAAATATGAGGGGAAGGGTGAACATTTTGAAAAAAATCTAAGATGGATGAGTTTGAAAAACCTTTAATTGATTTTCAAACATTATTTTTTGTTGCAAATTGAATATTAAGTTTTATTGTTTTATGATGACCACATTTTTGCATACAGTGAAGCCAGTCTTAAAGCATGCTTCATCTGATGAAAAAATGATTCCATACATTTTTACTTTCTAAATATGCACTATGTACATAGTGTATAGAGAAAGTATTGCACTCCACCAAAAATTCGATACCGAGATTTCACCGAAAATATATGTTTTAGGGTCCCCAATATCCAAAAAAAGCATTTTCACAAAAAGGTCCATGTGTGTCTGTGAACACGATAACTCAAAAACGAAAAGTGGGTAAAATACCAAACTTGATATTTAAGTTTAGTATCTTCCAGGGATACGACACGAAGATGTTGAGAAAAATCCCCCCCCACCCCCAACTACCCTTTACATGGAACTTTTTTCGAAAATTTTGATTTTCTCAAAAATGGCTCTTAACGATTTTGATTAAAATTTCTTATATGAAACATATTTAGCTGACCAATAAAATGTATATCTTGAATTTTCTAGGAATAGCCTCTGAAGAGTCATTTATTCTGGATGAATTTTACTGAATTTTGAATAACTGCTAAACCGTAAGAGATGGACAAAGACCTCCTACACAACAAATGTAGAGCACATTAAAACACACAATTTATGTTATATATTTTTTTTTCGTCGAGTTCGTCGTTTTTGAGACATTCCTTATTTTTGGTTTCTGCTATGAAAAACGTATACTTTTCTCATACTGGAACTTGTCAACTCCTATCCATATAAACAAAGGAACTTCATTGACAGAGCGACCAGCTTTTGACTATCACTTTAACCTACGGTTGTCCCTTATTTCGCTTCTACTTACAAGGATGCGAGTTATACTATTTCTGCTAATTTTTTCTGATTAGCATAAAGTAAACAGAAGTATACGCTTTTTAAGAATTATTTGTTTCAGGGATATGGAGAAAGTCATGTGAATGGTACACATCAGATTTTTGTATATAATGGTGCTAGGTCATAGCTGTTTGGTGGAGGCCCAAAGTGATAACCATTAGAGCACCCAGATACTCAGTTGGTTTTGTGTATGCATTCTCATGAATTAAGTTATTTTTCTATTGGGGATTTTTCATGAAATTTGTCAAAATGCGGTAAAAAGACATTTGTGTTAAGTTGGTGATGCTATTAGTAAAGGGCTTTCTGTTTTATTGTAGAACCATCTTAAAAATTCAATGTCACAGCCAGAATTTTAACAAGGTTCTCCTGCGCTATGTGTGGGTGCTCTACCATTGAGCTACAGTGACACATGCCAGTATGACATTTTATCCTGTAGCTTCACTGGTTGGTTCAACTGGGTAAAACCCTAATCAGTTGGGAATGTCATTCAATTCAATTTATGTATTGCTCAGGAAACTTTTACAAGCATGGAGTGCACGTGCGCACACACACACACACTCATACTCTCTCTCTCTCTCTCTCTCTCTCTCTCTCTCTCTCTCTCTCTCTCTCTCTCTCTCTCTCTCTCTCTCTCTGTCTCTCTGTCTCTCTCTCTGTCTCTCTCTCTCTCTGTCTCTCTCTCTCTCTCTCTCTCTCTCTCTCCAAATTATTCAATTGTACACAATCATAGTTACAAATCTAAAATTGACATCTAATAATAACTTGTTTTACAAAATGTACCTACAGTTTAAGAAAGATTTTCAATTCTAGGCCTTCACAAAACATTGACTGATAATAATTAATTAAAAAACAATTTGTAAGTGCAAGTTAAAATCAAAGTCTATTTGTTATTTACACATTTTTACATAACATTATTTTACATTTTACTTTAATTCTTCATCTCTCTTTTCAATCAATCTCACCATAAACCACTATAGGTTTTCGTGAATCTACTTTGTCAATTTTTATGTTTACTATTTTAATATAAGTCTTCCAGTTTGTATGGACACTTCTCAATTAGATATTTTTTCAATTATTTTGCAAAGGTATTTTTCTCTGAGCAATCCTTAATTTTTTTTTTTTTTTTGGTAGAGCATTATACAGCATCATTCCCATAATTATAGGATCATTTTTTGTTAACGCCCTGTTTAGGTGTATTCTGTAATAGTTTGCCTTTCCTCGGGTGCTATAGGAATGAATATCTGTATATTTGAGGAGTACTTTGTTTTGAGCCAGTATTATTCTATATGCATAAATGACAATAATTGATAAGATTTTATTATTTCTAAAGAATGGCTTACATGTATCAGTAATTTTTATGTGATAAAGATAATGTATGCATCTTTTCTATAGCAGCATTAAACTATTTAATTTTGTCACACCACATCCTCCCCAGCAGCCCAGTGGTTAGAGCAGCATATGTTGAGAGTGGGAGTACTGGGTTCAAATCTTGGCCGTGGTATTGCAATTTATGAGCTGATTAATAATAACAGTAATGTACCAACATGTCTGTTAAACCCTTTTCACTGGATGAATTAGTCCTGATGTAACCAATGCACAAAATATACTCTTCTGCTTTCTTACTCAGATTGGAGCATTTTCGCAACCACGTGGTGCCAAGGGAGATAACCACATGAAACCTTGGAACTATCATGCTTTCGGTTTATCTGTTAGCCTCTCTGCGGGATAGTTCAGAAACATGCTACTGAGTAGATAACTGTTTATAGCACTGAATTAAAAATAAAATCAGAAGTATAAAAATGACAATACAAAAAACATGTCTAATCTGAGTCTTAAAAAGGTTGTAACCCCCCCCCCACCCTCCCAATCTTCCTTCATCTTCTGTTTGCATTTTATTGTTAACGGTGGAGTATAACCATACTTGGGAAATTGTGTGGCCTTCATCTACCCATGTTTCGTGTCGAAAATGCAGCTTCTGATCTTCCTGTCTGTATGCAGGAATACATCCTCTTGGTCAAAAATGATATTCTTATGGTTCTTTCCAAAATTCATCAGTGTCAAGTGACAGCTTATAAAAATATGTTTTCTTGATCGTAGTGAATGTTCATAAATGCAAGTATTTCTTAATTGTATGATGGCTCATTATAGTGGGGGAAATTATGAAGTTTTCGATGCATGGCACTCCTAAGAAATTCATCCAACTGAAATTCTGGCTCTGGCCTTTTAATTTCCTTGATTTTCCAAGTGTGGGTAACTTGCATGTTTTTAACCCTTCACTGCATAGAGAATGCACACACACACATGCAAGCACCCACCCACACACACACACCCACACACACACACCCACACACACACACACCACACACACACACACCCACGCACGCACGCACCTATAGAAAATGCTACATCAATATGGGCTGAATAATGTATGCTAAAAATAGAGCTATTATGATTTGAATTGCTAAACATAATTGTAAAAGGGAGTCAAAATTTCCTCAATTTGAAATGTGCTGTCATGTTAACATGCTTGATGTGCTATTTTTGTTACATTGTTGCAAGACACCTAGAAATTGACTTCTCGTGTTTTTCCATTATCAGGCGCTCACCAAACTTCGTTTTACTTGCTGCACAGAGAGAAATTGTTTGCTTAAATAAGTTGTGCTTTTAAATATGAACTACAGAGACTTTCATTGTTATTGATATAATTTTCTTTTTTAGGGCTTTAGCTCATGCAAGTTTTATATTGCCACACAAGGTCCAAAGAAAAACACCTTGATTGATTTTTGGAAGATGATATGGCAAGAAAATGTATCTATGATTTCTATGGCAACAAACATTACTGAGAATAATAAGGTAAGTCTTCATCAAAGGAAGAGTGCGCATGTAGTTCAATTTAGCCTGAAGTTGAATCTTGCCAAAACAAAACCCAGGCGACCAGTGCACCATTATAATGTGGCCCTCCACCATTCACACCAGAAATGCTGTCATTTTCATGACCATGTGGGGCATAGATGTGGCAAGTTGTAAAATAAAACAAAAAAGCCCCTATTCCGACAACTTACCTATACTCTTTTAGGTATAATGGTATGTTGATATTCATAAGAAAATAAATGTGTGCACATGGAAAAAAAAAAAAAAAACACACACACACACTACATGCATGGGATAACTTACATTTATTTGCTCTCTGAAAATGCTCTTTTCCCTCCAGATCAGAATCATCATATGAGCTGTTTATGCTGCTGCAAGGTTATCAACAGTGTCACTAAAGTATCCATCTCCCAAAACAGCGCTGCTTCTTTTTTAAAAACATGTAGCACTTTATCAACTGTTGTCAGCTCATTTTTAAAGAAATTATGCGCTATCACACATAGTGCATTCTTCACAAAATCATCACATTCTTGCATCACATATTTCACCCACTTTCTTCCTGGGTGTAGCCACTTTTCTTGTTTCAGATTTTTCTTTGCGAGCACTGTTTATATCTGTAGCTGCTAAGCTCAGAAGTTAATTGCACAACTTTCTTTACAGGAAGTGTGGGGTATATATTTCTTACAGAAGTTAAAATAAACATTCAGTGCTATAGTTTTTTTGACCACTAGTCAACAGTTTGCCAGCCTTATGCTTTATGTTACTCGAAAATGCAAGAGCAAATTCACAGTGACCATCCTCCATGATTCTAAACAGCATCAACCAGCAACCAATTACTGTGTAAATAATATTGCTGAAATTGGGTTACCCATATGAATACCATGTTGGGAATTGTAGCTCTGTTTAACAGTGCAAATCTGCATCAATTATACCAATTATGTAATTTAGATTGGAAGCATGAGATCACATTCTTGCACACACTACTACTGTGTTGTACCCAGTGCGCTGGCACGGAACAGGTAATAGAAAGTGTATTGCTCTGTCGTATACTTGATCTATGTGATACTCAAATCTGAACTTCATGCTGATGAAAATACTGAGATATTTGAGTACATCTACTGCTTCCTGAGCTTTATTATTCAGATCGATGCAGATTGCCTCATCATCATCGCCATTATTATTATTATTATTATTATTATTATTATTATTATTATTATTATTATTCGTCTCTGTTACTACCAAAACTTTTGATTTAGTCTAATTAATTTTGTTTTCTTTGGCCAATAGTTCAGTTTTTTTGAAATCCTGATTTGCAAAATTTTTAGCATCCTGTAAACCATTGGCAAATCCTAATACCTCTGCCCCCTGTGTGTGTACACATGTGCATCCCTCATATTTCGGTTTCAAAATGCAACCCAAAGATTTTTTTCAAGAAAATGCTTACTCTAGATTTTACTATGTGTACATGCACATGCGTATTTGTGTCAAATACTGAATCTTATATTTCATTTCCAATTATACAACCTAAGGATTTTCAATTTTAAAATTATTTTCTTAATAATGCTGTCAATTAACTGATCATATCAGTGCCACCAGGTTGCCGGAATTTTGTTTTGCAGGAGTTCTTTCACTTGCCAGTAAATCTACTGACATGGCTGTCTTTTTTAAGCACAATTAGAAACTATCAATCTAATAATAATAATTTTTATTGATCCAGTAAATCCTTTGTACATTGTACAGTTGACATTGGACAGGTCATTTGTACAATAATATACATATATACATACAGTTGCTTACAATATGCTATTTACAATTCATTTGAAGCTGCACAGTGTGTATTATCCTCAAAACTGATATTTAGTTCCAAAAATGCAACGCAAAAATTTCAAGAAAATATCTGCAAACAATCTTTTACATGGAGTCTTTTCATTACTTAAATTTCAACAAAGAGGCTATACATATGAATTATTGGCTTGAGAAACAGTGTACATTTTGAATTTTCTGTGCAAACTTAAGTTGTCTTCATTTTCAATAACATTTGCACAAATTTATATAATTGAAAGTGATAAGAGCAAGACAAAAGACATGTAGAGCTTGTATGATCAGACAGTGATTTCATGGAAATATATGTTTTATAAACCTCTGAATACAAAAAAGTCATTGTTAGAAAAAGATCATTGTGTGTCTGTCTTATGTCTGTGATTAGTGTAACTCAAAAATGAAATGCTATTATTGAGTTTGGCACCTATGTTCCAAGGATGTGGCATTGAAGATATTTAGGCAAATCCCTACACTCAAAACTAACCTTAAAATGTTGGATGTTCTCAAAAATGGCTTTAAGAGTTTTAATATATTAAAGATATCTACATGAGAAATAATATTTCTTTTTCTGCCTGCTCATAGAAATGAGGGAATTTCAGGATCATCACCTTAAACACTGTATCGCTTTTTAACTGGTGAACCTGTTAAAAAATCTTCTGCTAGCGTTTATCTCAGTTAGGAGGAAAATAGAAGAAAAAGCTTTTTTAAGAATAGTTTTTTATAGAATAGGTATAGAAATTTATGTGAATATAATACATATATTTTTTTACTTTTTCTACATGTACTATGTACATAGGGTATAGAAAAGGTATTGTATTCCATTAAAAAATTTGATACTTAGATTTCACTGGAAATACTTGTTTAGGGTTCCCCTGAATCCAAAAAAAGTACTTTTGGAAAAAGGTCCACGTGTGTGTGTGAGTGTGTCTGTGGACAGCATAGCTCAAGAATGAAAAGACTTGGTATTTATTATCGGTGAGAAATTTCCTTGTGATTGACACTTGTGGGTGAGTCGTCTGCTGGCAGGGGCTCGTAAGGTTGCTCACCAATCATAAAGTAAGAATACAGAGCTGCCAGAGACGTGACGTCATCTGCATTGCAACACCTACGTGGTTCAGTGGAAATTTACGTGTGCGTTCTCATGACTGATCAATTGTTTGCAATCTGATTGTTTGATTGTATTCTGTGAAAAATTTGGTTTTGTTACATATAATGATCGTAAGGATTTACATTTATAATCGTTACTACCGTTTATATATCGCAGATATTGCTCTTGTTCTCGTCCTAGAAATATCACGAGTGACACTGTCATTTGAAAATGTCTTACATCTGTGATAAGTAAGTTGAGATTACTTTAGCTGAAATAATAAAACTTTTCCGTTTAGTGAAATACAGGACCCAATGTGGAAAGGAATAGTTGAGGTAACTAGTGCGAAATGGGAAAAGATAGTTCAACATACGAGGGATATGCTTAGAGAGAAGAAGGCATTTTAGAGGAAGCAGTGGAACGTTTGTCGCTGCAGACAGACAGCGAGTAAATAGGGCAATAGCGCACCGAGGCGGCCACGTGTCAGCAGAATGTCAATCACAAGGTAGTTTCTCACCGATAATAGGTTTGGTATCTTCCAAGGCTGCGACACGAAGATTTTCAAGAAAATCCCCCCACACCCAACTACCCTTTGCATGGAACTTTTTTTTCGAAAATGTTGATTTTCCTAAAAATGCCTGTAACGATTTTGATTAAAATATTGTGTATTAAAGATATTTTCTTGACAAATAAAATGTATATCTTGAATTTTATGCGAATAGCCTCTGAAGACTACTTTATTCTGGATGAATATTACAGAATTTTGCATAACTGCTAAACTGTAAGAGATGGACAAAAACTACCCACACAAAAAATGTTGAGCACATTAAAACACACAATTTGTGTCATGTAAATTTTTTGTGGAGTTGAGATATTACTTGATTTTATTTTCAGCTTTGAAAAACTTATACTTTTCTCATACAGGAATTTGTCAACTCGTGCCCATACAAACAAAGGAACTTTAGTCGCATAACAACCAGCTTTTGACAATCACTTTAACCTATGGTAGTCCCTTATTTCACTTCTACTTACAAGGAAGCAAGTAATGAGACTATTTCTGTTTATTTTTTTCGATTAGCATGAAGTAAATAGAGGCATTAGCCTTCTAACAATAATTTGTTGCAGGGATATAGAGACAGTCATGTGAATGGAGCACATCAGATTTTTTTATTTTGTTCCTTTTATTTGTTTACTTGTGTGAATTGTTGCAGGCTGTATGTGAGCAGTATTGGCCAGAATTGCATCATGGAGTTCAACATGGGCCATTTTCTGTTTATAATACTTCCATACAACAACTTGCGAGCTTTACTTTCCGTGTCTTCCATCTTACCTTTGAAGGCTCAACAAGAATGGTAATATTTTTGCTATTTTTAACCAGAACAAAAAGTAGATCATGTACAGAAAAGGCTCTGTGTTATAAGTCACCTTTACAAAATAATTGTTGATACAATGAATAAACAAACTTTGCAGGCTTTCAGCACTTTTATATTAAACTTGTACTGCTGTGGAAATACAAATGTGGTACAGTTTAAAGCATATAGCAATGGCTTGTTAAGTTCAGTATCTTTCAAAGATTTGGAAGAAAATCCTCCTATCTGCCACCACACTTCAATGGGACATTTCTTTGAAATTCCTGATCTTCTCAGAAGTGACTGTAACAATTTTGAAAAACATGTTATATTATAATGGTATTTACCTAATAAATAAAATGTATATCTTGAATTTTCTGGAAATAAACTCTTAAATATTCTATATTTGGAAGGAATTTTGGAAAGTTTCTATGAATGGTAAACATTAAGCTATTGATGAAAACACACAAAAAATGTAGATCTCTCTAAAAACATATTTTATTTTAAATATCTTATTTTGTGGCCAAGCAACTTCTGAGATTTGTTCAGTTCTTTCAGGGTTTGTTTAAGTTATGTCAACTTTTAGATGGTTCTTGTGATTGCATGCAAACAGTATGGCATTTTTGCTGACCCCATAGCTTAGCCTGCCTGCTTTGTGAGAGATCCTGGTTTCAAATTCTGGCTGGGAGTGCAACTTTTTTCTCTGGTTAAGATTATGCCCCATTTTTCCCAGAGTCTGGGGATATGAATCAACAGTATCATTGCTATAAGTAATTCTTCTAAAGGAGAAACTGCCAATATGACCTAGAATTTAACTCAGTATGCAAATGGAAGAGAAAGTAAAAAAGCAATTTTAGCGCCAATATAAATAGTGTCCAGTTGTTAAACATTTGATATCGCTATTTTCTTTGTAACTATAAAGAAATGTGTAATGCAGCTATTTCTGTAAAGCTTTATCCTTTAAAATTATATATAAGATTATTTAATAAACAGTACAACCATCTGATTAATACTAGCATAGGGCCATCATAAGAACTATATAGTTTTTTGAAAATCAATTCATAGGTAACACTAATAAGTACATAAAAAATAAAAAGCTTTAACCCTTTTCACATAAATTTGCTGATTTTAATAGTTTAATTTATAGATTAATTAATTTGCACCTTAATAAAGAGGAAAATCAAATAGAAATTATAATCACATCAACGCTGCTTTATATAATGGCTTTAATAAAGATTTTATAAATAAAGAAATTGAGAAGTTTAAATATAAGAAAGCTATTAAGGAAATGAAATGAAGTTTTATTTATGGCGCTCTTTAACCTCTGAGGTTCTCAGTGTCCCATTCTATATTGTGCATGAAATACTGCTTAATTTTACTCAGAAGCCTCTATCAGGCTTCAGGTTGTTTTATGTGCCGTAAATCTACAACAGCTTTATTTTCCTTCCAAAGGAAGTCATACTATGGATTTTTATGCCTTAAAAGAATACATCACCTGCCTCATGAGCTTAAGTGAATTGAAACAGCAGAATCAACGGGATTTAACAAACAACTGGTTCACAAAAAATAAACAAATATCTGATCAAAAGATACTAGCATTCAGTACAAACAAGGACAAAAAATTCATATATAGGAAGTTCACATTCCACTCTTTGGCATTGAACAAGTTTGAGAAAAACTTCAAAATCTAAATATCCTATCATCCACAAATGGTATTGCAGTGAAAAATCTCTTTAATTCAAAACTCAAAGCAAATATAGCAGGAGTGGAAGCTATCGTAAATACATAGCCGGGAAATTCAATGAGACCAATTATAAACAATATAAATGCAGCTACATATAATCTAGCAAAATGGTTAACACACAGATTTTCTTCCTTCCCTAAATTGGAAACAGTAAGCATAAAAAACTCTCTGGATCTAATCGATAAAATTAAAGACATGAAATTAGAAAAAACTGATATGTTAGTTTCCTTTGATGTTACTGCTCTGTTTCCAAGTATATCTACAGAAGGCATACTTTATAAGACTTTTCTTGCATATTTAGGATTTTCAGTGCATCTTCTAGTTGTTTTTCTGGGACTAATGCAAAGATGTCCTCTACATAGCGGTTCCATACTTCGAACATCCAGGGAATGCCTTTTTTAATCCTAGTTTCCAAAGTGCTCATGAAGAGATCTGCTAATATAGGTGACAGTGGGCTGCCCATTGTTTGTGATATTTCCTGTTTGATTTATGCAAAGATTTGTTAATATACTAAACTGTGTTAGAAGCATGAGACAGAACGTAACATTAAGCTCAAAGGTTCAAAACTCCACTGCTTTACTAAACTAACTTCAATTGTATTTTCACCCATGGTATTACAAACTAATTTGCTGAACACTAACAGAAACTAATGGATTATATAACAGTATGTTTAGCATGTGATTATGAAGCTGTATTTTCTCAACAAAATATGGGTAGAAGGCCACTACACTTCCCAGGTATGTAGACTTCACCATTAAGAGTAAAACACAGACAGAAGATGATAAAGGGAGGAGCAGAACTCCAAACTTGATGGAATACAACCTCTCTGATTCACACTATGTATGTTTTTCGTATAGTGATTTTATTTCTTATTTATATCTTTACTTCAGAGCAATTCATATCTAATCAGCAGCATGTTTCTAAAATGTTTTGCATAGAAGAATGGGTTAAAGGAAAGAAAACACAGTTCCAAAATTTGACGTGGTTACGAAAGTAGTCCCGTTCCCCCCCAATCAGGTAAGCAGAGGAGCAAATTATTTGCTTTGTTGACATGACAAATTCATCCAGTTAAAAGAGTCAATTAGTGTTGGTTAGTTGAGTCATACTGAGAAAGTCAATTGCGTCATACCTGGGATTTGAAACACGAATCTCGTTGCTCTACCTGACAAATTGCCATTAAATTTCTCAACTGACACTAATGTTTTGTGGTAAACCAAAAGGAGATCTCAAATTATTTAAAAATTACATACCTCAATGGCGACTTGGATTGGATGTTCTTAATAAAACCAAGCCATGGCTTGCAGGAAAAACAAGTGACAGATTTGGTGTTGATAAAAGCTTCCTCTCCCTCCTGTGAGCTTTGGCTCTATGATTATGTCTGACTCATGTTTCCCAGTCTTGTTGGGCAGCAGTAGCTACTTAGCTACTTTTGTGGCAGTATATCCATCAGAAATGATTGAATTCATTTGCATCCTGGTTTGAGAATCTATTAACTTGCCATAAACAGATGTTAAGCAAATCTCGGCCACCACATAACAAGAGGGAAAGAGCTTCTCTATGACCAAAGAAAATCAGAATCTTTTCCTAACAGAAGCAAAATAGGGAAGAAAATGAATATGAAAAAGCATCTAAAAAGATGACACCAGGACATGAAGAACTGGGAAAGCTAGTTTTAGCCCTTATTCAAGGTGAATGAAATCCATCTTTAGTTTCATTAAAGATTGGAATAATAAATACAACATATCATTTTCTCCAATATATTGACACTACAGGTAAAACTCTTTTAAGACAATTGTTACTGAAAGTAGGTGTTTTACCGGATGTCAGTAATGGCAGGGGAAAGACGATAACTCACAGCAAACCACTCTTCAAAATGTTTGGAATTCTACCATTAGCCTTGAATATATTCTAGCCATATTGTCATTTGTAATAAATGACCCAGAAAAGTTTACAAAAAGTACAGATATTGATAACAAAGAAACCGGACATAGGCAGGACTTACATAAACCAACAAATAATTTGCAGTTATTCCAAAAAGGAGTTTACTACAAGGGAATAGTTTTGTTTCACTCACTTCCCTCTCCTATAGAAGAATTGCAAATGAACAAAAACAAGTTTAGATCAGAATTAAAAAGATACCTTATTACTCACACCTTCTATACAGAGGAGGATTTCATTCAATCAAAAAATACTGGTAATAATGTAACATTGTAAATATAATAAACATGAATATTGTAACAATGCAAGTGTACGGGTAGGCTTTTGGAAACAGACATGTAATTGAAAATTATGCAAAACTGAAATCTCTGAAAATACATTGTCAGAGTTATTATTTGTAAATAAATGTATTAATAAGTGTCAATAAATGTAATTGTTGACATGATCCACATCCTAGAGTTTAGGCTTGGAGTCTCAGCTCATAATAGAATCTACAGATTGCAAAGTTTTGTATGTATGTTAAAAGTAGAAAATTCTGTCACTCAGAGTTATAAAATTATAACACTACAATGGTTTAGGCATCCATGGCCTCATTTAGGTAGCCTATAATTCTCAAAGCTTGTATTGATCCATAAAATTGTGGATGTTTTGAATGTCATGAACATGGAATCTGCTGAACCAGCAGAGAGAGCAAAATTACTGCTACCAAAAAGTCAAGTAGTAAGTATGACATTATTTTCACTGCCTACCTTGTATGGAATGTTTTCATTCTGTACAAGTAAGTCATCATGTTGTCAGCACTGATGCTAAGCAAGGCTAAGATATCTGCAATATATCCCTTACTACCGGCTGCTTTCCGGATGTTTTCAAAATTGCTAAAATTGTGCCCATTTATAAGAAAGGTAATAAAACCTGTGTTGAAAATTGTAGACCCATTTCTTTACTCTGTGTGTTTGCTAAAATACTCGAAAAAATAATGTACAATAGATTAGTACCCTTTTTATTAAAGTACAATATAATATCTGAATCACAGTTTGGGTTTCAAAAGGGTAAGTCAATAAATATGCCTATTTTCTCCTTTTTAGAAGAAATATTTAGTGCAAAAGACAAGAATGAACATGCCTTAGGGTTGTTTGTCGATCTATCTAGGGCATTTGACACAGTAAACCACAACATTTTATTAAATAAGCTTGAAAATTATGGCATCAGAGGAGTTGCTAATGACTGGTTTAAATCATACCTTACAAATAGAGCCCATTTAGTCGAAATTGATGGTATGCGGTCAAATTTACAAATAGCTGAGTGTGGCGTACCACAAAGCTCCATATTAGGGCCAGTTCTCTTCCTTATTTATATAAATGACTTCCCATTACACATGACTCCCGTTAATACTATTCTTTTTGCAGATGATGCAAACTTTGTGTTCAAAAGTCATTGCCAAAATTTGCTACAACGGACTATACAAGACTCAATGTCAAAATTGTGTGACTGGTTAAATTATAATAAATTATTGTTAAATGTTAATAAATCAAGCTACTTAAATTTTGAAAAGTATCCAAACCTCACAAATCAATTCGAAATACTTGTAGAAAATAGCCCAATAAGTCACCAACATTCTACTAAATTCCTTGGTATTACAATTGACAACACATTAACATGGAAAGATCACATTCTCATTCTTAGTAATAAATTGAATCGTTTAACTTACGCAATAAGAGTGTTAAGCAAAGTTTGTAGTAAAAAGGTAATGAGAGTGGTATTCTTTGGATATATACATTCAATAATTTCATTTGGAATACTCTTTTGGGGGAACTCTACCCAATCAAATATAGTATTTAAAATACAAAAGAAAATATTAAGAATAATGAATCAGGAACCACCCCATGCTCCAAGTAAACCTATCTTTGAAGAGCTTAACATACTCCCTCTACCATGTATATATATCCTAGAAACAGTCTCCTTCATTCATAATAATATGCAATGTTTTAAGAGAAACAAGGATTATCATGCCCATAATACCCGAACAGCTGAAGCAATACATCTACAGTGTCATCGATTTAATAAAACTCTCAATAGTGTATCCCACAAAGGAATAATTTTATATAATAAGATACCCAAATTTTTAAAAGCTGTGCCAGGAAAATTCTTTAAATCTAAAATGTATAAATGGTTATTAAAACACAAATTTTATAGCATAAATGAATTTCTTAACTTAGATATGTAACTACTTAACTGTATTCTGTCACACCTGTCCCTGTCTACATATTGTATATTTATATTTCTTGTAATAATTAGTTTGTAAGTCTTGACAAAGCCATATGTACAAATTGTATATCCTCTGTGAATAAAAAATTGAATTGAATTGAAAACAGCTGAATGTCACAGACGTTATAAACAATCTGTTTATTATAATATATCTATAAATATTGAGAACTGTTTAAGAATGGTGTTTGACAAGTGTTAAAATTGTTTTATATTATTGGTAGCTGCCTACTCACAATATAAAACACTATTTTTACCACTTGTCTCATAGATAACTATTATGAACTAATTTAAAGTTACAAAACTGTTCATAATATTTGAGATTTTACAAGAATGTGAAATAACTAAAATGCATGGCACAGCAATTAATAGGGAATAAAATACACTTTAATCTACAAAGGAAAAAAATTAGGAATTTAAAATAGTATCCATTTTTATCTTAATGCAAATTAAATTATTTCGCTTAGTTTAGGAGGAGAAGAAATTGGATTTGATTATTGTTCAGGAAATCCTGACTTCTCAGAAAACATGGAGTTCCAAGACAATTCAAGCGTTTCATAATTATCCTGAGACAAGTTAGATGTGTTAAAAGTGCAAGAGGGAGTGGCATGTTCAGAGAGAAGAGTTCTTATGTTTACAAAAAAGTTCACTCAGAGCAAATGTAAAGTTCAGGCAATAAATTTAGTTATATTTTGTGGGTCTTTTGAAGCATGTGTATCCATAAATTGTAAAAGCTGTTCATAATTGTGGTTATCAGGATTCCAGTACATTTGATAGTTTTACTTTCTCTACGTGTACTATGTACAAAGTGTATAGGGAAGGTATTGTAATGCCCCCAAAAATTTGATACCGAGATTTCACTGGAAATATGATTTAAATACAAAACAAAATGCATTTTAGAAAAATTGTGTGTTTGTGTCTATCAGTGTGTGTCTGTGTGGGTAACATAGCTCAAAAAAGAAAAATCTGTCAAATACCAAACTTGGTATTTGAGTTCAGTATCTTCTAAAGGATCTGACTCAAAGATTTTTAGCTACTCTTTACATAGAAAAATTTTGGTTTTCTCTGAATCGCTCTTAACGATTTTGATTAAAATTTCATGTATTAAAGATATCTATATGACATAAAATATATTTGGATGAATTTTGCATAGCTTGTAAACCGTAAGAGATAGGCAAAAACTTATTTAAAAAAAATGTAGAGCTCGTTAAAACATATACATTTTTTTCAGAGAGTTTACTGTTTTTTGAGATATTCCTGGTTTTTGGTTTCAGTTTTAAGTTACTTATACTTGATATGAACTTGTCAACACCTGGGCATGCAAAGAAACATATTTTTATACCATAACAACCACATTTTAAAATATTTGACTATGGCTTTAGCCTAGTGTATTCCCTCATTTCCCTTCTGCTTAAAAGGACCAAAGTAATAAAACCATTTCTCCTGATGTTTAAATTGATTAGCATTAATAGTAATTTGTTACAGAGATATGGAAAAAAGCCATGTGAATGGAGCACATCAGATTTTTTTTTATATTCTCTTGTTGATGTTCACTCTCAACTGAGCCATCAACTTCAAGATTGAGAAAGCTACTAGGTGACTTAAGACATTGTAAGCAATGGCCCATTAAATTAAGTCACAGTTCCCTTTTATTAATACCGTAACTAGAGCAGTGACTCTTCTGAAGGTTGTAGTGATCGTTGAAAGCCCGAAGGTCACAGTAAGCTTTAGTTATTTTAATAATACTGAAGTAAGTCATAGCTCACTTTTATTAACATCACACTTTGCTGTACTTTAGGCTTCATGGTTTAACCAATTGTTAGGTCAACTAATATGGGCACTATGTACATAGTGTATAGAGAACGTATTGCACTCCACAAAAAATTCAATACCGAGATTTCACCGGAAATATATGGTTTAGGGTCCCCTTTATCTAAAAAAACCATTTTCGGAAAAAGGTCTGTGTGTGTGTGTGTGTGTGTGTGTGTGTGTGTGTGTCTGTGAACACGATAACTCAAAAACGAAAATTAGGTAAAATACCAAACTTGGTATTTAAGTTTAGTATCTTCCAGGGATGCGACACGAAGATTTTGAGAAAAATCCCCCCACCCCCAACTACCCTTTACATGGAACTTTTTTTGAAAATTTTGATTTTCTCAAAAATGGCTCTAACGATTTTGATTAAAATTTCGTATATTAAACATATTTACCTGACAAATAAAATGTATATCTTGAATTTTCTGGGAATAGGCTCTGAAGAGTAGTTTATTCTGGATGAATTTTACTAAATTTTGAATAACTGCTAAACCATAAGAGATGGACAAAAACTTACTTCACAAAAAATGTAGAGCACGTTAAAACACACAATTTATGTTGTATACATTTTTTTCGTGGAGTTTGTCGTTTTTGTGACATTCCTTATTTTTGGTTTCTGCTATGAAAAATGTATACTTTTCTCATACAGGAATTTGTCAACTGCTGTCCATACAAACAAAGAAACTTCAGTCACATAGCAACCAGCTTTTGATTATCACTTTAACCTATGGTACTCCCTTATTTCACCTCTACTTACAAGGAAGCAAGTAATATAAGTAGTATTTCTGCTAATGTTTTACTGATTAGCATGAAGTTAATAGAAGTATAAGCTTTTTAAGAATAATTTGGTGCAGGGATATAGAGAAAGTCATGTGAATGGTACACATCAGATTTTTTCCTATGGAATTTTATTTTTCAATGTGACTACGTTTGCAGCTCCAGTAAGTTGAGCTGTTTTATATATGAAAAAAAGCATTTTGCAATGTTCATCACCATTCATTGAAATCAATGCAGTGCCTTTTTGCCAGTACTAATTAAAGAGTACAAATAAGCTCAAAATACCTTCTGGTCAGAAGGTTGAGGAATCTTCTGCCATAAGTATTACTTACAGTTATGTCAAATTTTACTGGCAGATGGTGTCTAACCTATGATTGTAAAATCCAACTGCTGGTAAAGTATCTGTAAAGATTTTAGTGTCATTTGTAAAACCAGTAACCAGTATATGTAGAATGTTTTAGTTTGTTGATGATATGCTTATAAAGTTTGACGTCTTTTCTACACAGGTTCACCATCTACACTTCACATCTTGGCTCGACGATAAAGTGCCACATCATATACAGCCTCTAGCAATTTATGTGAAAAAACTTCAGGCTTTATCATCAGGAGCAGCACCTATTGTAGTGCATTGCAGGTTTGTAATTAAATAAACAAATAACCACAATGGTTAGAACCATTAGAAGGGAGAAGATTGTCAGGTCCTTGCCCTCTGGAATTCAGCCTCAACAGGATGTTAAAGAAACAAGTGTCTAGCCTTGCAATGGGAAACCCTCTGTTGCCATGTGGGCATCTTTTCTTGAGTGCTCAGGTTTGGTAGGTATTGGAGTTGGGACATTGAGACATCAGTGCTAAGGTTTCCTTCTGTTTGCATACAATTGTAGAGAAAGTCCTCTGTTTTCTTCCTCATTGACCCTCACTTCCCCAAGACAGATCACAGCTTTCTATAGCGAGTATAGTATACGAGAGGTGACATTTTCCCACCATTTTGGGATATGTCACTAGAATCTGCTGGTATTCCACTCAGAGCCAGCCAGATATTTCTAAGGAGGTGCATGCATGGGAAGAAGTCTGCTAGACCCACAAGTTTTCTAAGTAGGTGCCTGCATGGGAAGAAGTCTGCTAGACCTAAGAGTTTTCTAAGGAGGTACCTGCATGGGAAGAAGTCTGCTAGACCCAAGAGTTTTCTGAGGAGGTACCTGCATGGGAAGAAGTCTGCTAGACCCAAGAGTTTTCTGAGGAGGTACCTGCATGGGAAGAAGTCTGCTAGACCCAAGAGTTTTCTAAGTAGGTGCCTGCATGGGAAGAAGTCTGCTAGACCCACAAGTTTTCTAAGTAGGTACCTGCATGGGAAGAAGTCTGCTAGACCTAAGAGTTTTCTAAGGAGGTACCTGCATGGGAAGAAGTCTGCTAGACCCAAGAGTTTTCTGAGGAGGTACCTGCATGGGAAGAAGTCTGCTAGACCCAAGAGTTTTCTAAAGAGGTACCTGCATGGGAAGAAGTCTGCCAGAACCAAGAGTTTTCTAAGGAGGTATCTACATGGGAAGAAGTCTGCTAGACCCACTAATGTTCTAAGGAGGTGCCTGCATGGGAAGAATTCTGCTAGACGCACAAGTTTTCTAAGGAGGCCACGACCAAGATAGACTAAGCTTGTAAAGTTTTTTAATGGGCCATGCTGGAGTTCAGCTATCACAGTGTAGTTTTATGTGAAGAACTTGAATAGCCAGCCAATCATGTTTCAATGCCTACAAACCCATATTCCCATAAGTAGGGCTGCAATACTACTCCGACAGTTTGTTCCCTGAAGATAAAGACGAGGAAGATCTTTGACATGTAGGAGTATATATTCTTCCCTACCTGACTGGAAACCAGAGAAACTTTTCAGCTTACAAGTACGTTTGAAACACTTCAGATATGTGATATTTCATTAGAAAGAGAAATATTCCAGAATTAAAACCGTCACTCATTCGGATTTCTGTGCAGGGAGCTCTTTTAAAGGAAAACATCAGAGTATTCAAAATATATACAAGTATTAGTTATTGTTAGAAAACTGAATCAATGAAACCTTTTCAACATATGGGTATAATGAATGGATTAGTTACAATTTAGTTTCACTTACTAAGTTTTTGTTAAGAACAAGTCTTGAAGACTTTGCCCCTATTATGAGGTATATGTTCCCTGGCATCTAGAAGGGGACTCCCTACTGAAAATCATGAATATAACACTAGATATAGGAATAACTACCGTATAGTGTACCATAATATTTGAACAGATAAAGGAGTTGTATTATAATAAATGTCCTAATGAAATAAAGTCAATAAACAATGTAAATTCAAAAAAAGAACTGTAAATATTTAGTAAATAAAACATTCTATTCAACTGAAGAATTCGTTGGAAATTGATGGAGTTGATATGTTTCTATTGTGTGTAATTGATTTGTCAGTATTTCTGTTGTAGATAAATAATTTATTTTATCTTTTTAGTTACAAACTTTATACATACATAGTTACTTTCCTGGAGTTGCTGAATTTGGCATCATATACAGTTAACACCTGGTTTATCCTGATATATGGTGGACTTTGTGACAGTGATGTGTTTTAACAATTGAAATTTAGTTGAGTCGATTTTGTAACACTACATCACTTACTTTTTATTTCGCAAAACATGTTTCAGAAGCCATGTGCTTCCATTGTCAATTCCTTTGGTCGACTGCCGGCATCGCTTGCTGTGGTGGTTGTCTCTGTCCCTGGTGGTGGTTTGATGAACCTCTGAATGAGTAGATCGCCTGGCAGGATTTCAAAATTGAAAACGCAGTTCTTGTTTTTCCAAATATATGTTTTCCCAAACCTTTAATTCTGTCTTCCTTGTGATGTTTTTGAGGATTTTGGGGCTTCTATTTATGGTGTGTTTCTCTTTCCAAAAATGCCAAGCTACTGCAGATTTTTCTTCTTGTTTGAGTTTAATATTTCTGTGGTGTTCTTTTGCCCTTGTTTTTATATTTCTTTTTGTTTGGCCGATGTAGATTTTTTCACAGTCAATACAGCTGAACTGATACATTCCTGGTTTGTTTTCTTGTGGGATATCATCTTTTAATTTAGAATTTAAAATGTTTTTTATAGAGTAATTGTTTTTAGGGGCTAGAATGATGTTATGTCGTTTGAAGATCCTCTGGAATTTGTAGAAAGTTGTAGGGTGGTATGTAAACTTCTTGTAGATCTTGTTTTCTTTCTGGTTTTGAGTGAGTCTGCTGACTTCTTTAATTCTCTTCCTATTTTTGGCTTTATTAACTTTTCTGTACACCAGTTCTGCCCGGAATCCATTCTCTGTAGCTATGTCCAATATTTTAGTAAGTTCACATTGGTATTCTGTTTTGCCAATTGGTACATTTACCAATCTGTGTGTAAGGCTGTTGAGTAAAGCATGCTGATGGGGAATGGGATTGTAACTCTTTTGTTTTATATAGCTGTTGGTGTGGGTAGGTTTTCTGTAGATGCCAAATGTAAGGTGATTATTATTTTTGATGATTTTTAGGTCGAGGAATGGTAGTTGTCCATCACATTCCTTCTCCATTGTGAACTTTATAGACTTTTCTTGCATATTTAGGAGTTTTAGTGCAAAATTCATAAACCTGGAAATAAAATGAGACCTATTGTAAATTGCATAAATTCACCTACTTACAGCCTAGCTAAATGGTTAAATAAAAAATTCACTAATTTTGAAAAATTTGAGAGTTTCAGTATTAAAAATTCTTTTGAGCTAGTTGAAAGGATCAGCAATATTACATTATCTACTAATGATAAACTTGTTTCTTTTGATGTAACTGCTTTGTTTCCAAGCAATCCTAGAGAAAAACTTTTGACATTTTTAAAAAAATGGTTAAGTTCTATAGAACTGAATGAAAATTTAATAAATGATTTTGTTATCCTTACTAATCTTTGTTTGCATCAAAATTTTTTCAGCTTTAATGACAAATTCTATCAACAAACTTCTGGTTTAGCAATGGGTAGTCCACTTTCACCTTTTCTTGCTGATCTTTTCATGAGCTATTTTGAAATACAGGTCACTAAAGCATTCCCTCTAATTTTTAAAACTTGGTATAGATATGTAGATGATATATTTGCTATTGTTCCTGATAAACATGTAAATGATGCTTTAAAACTTTTAAATTTACAAGATAAGGCTATAAAATTCACATTAGAAACTGAAAGTGATGGGTATCTCCCTTTCCTGGATTTAAAAATAATAAAAAAAGACAATAAATTGAATTTTGGAATATACAGAAAGCAAACCCACACTGATAATTATATAAAAAATAATGGCTTTAACCCTTTTTCACATAAATTTGCTGTTTTTAATAGTTTAAGTTATAGGTTAATTAATTTACCCCTTAATAAAGATGAATTCTATAAAGAATATAAACACATTATTAACACTGCTTTAATTAATGGTTTTAATACTGATTTTATAAATAAAATTGATAAGTTTAAATATCAAAAAGCTATTAAAGATATTTCTACGCTTAAGAAAATAAAAGATAATTACATTTTTAAAAAATTTACTTATCATCCTTTGGCAAATAAAAAATTCACAAATATTTTCAAAGAGCATGGCATAATATTGGTTCCTCAAAATAAATACAGTATAAAAATTTGTTTGGCTTTTCTAAAAAGGATGAAATTTCAAAAAATAAAAAATGTGGCATTTATCAATTAAATTGTTTAAATTGTGACCTTGTTTATATTGGTAAGACTAAACGTCATTTGGAAACCAGAGTAAAAGAACACTTTAGGAATATTAAATACAAACAAATTGATAAATCAGCTGTAGCAGAACATTTTTGGAAATTTAATCATGAAATAAATCCAGATGTTAAATTATTAAAACACTTAAATGGGCCCATAGATTTAATGGTTTGGGAGAAAATATTTATATTAAAGTATAGAAATCATGCAATGAATTTTGATATACCTCCAATTGACACTCTTACCAAATTTGTTTTGATTCCAGTAGTTAGCAATGCATTAGTACACAATCCACCTAGTAGCAGTAACCATAACGATGTAAATAAACATCAAAAAAGAGACCAAAAGGATGTGTTGATAGTGCAATGAAATCGTTGCGAAACTAGTCCAGGCAAGGATTCCAAAAGATAAGTGAAGATTTGTTGCAACTATTATTTTTATATTAATATTAGCATCTTCTAGGTGTTTTTCTGGGACTATTGCAAAGATGTCTACATAGCGGTACCATACTTTGAACATCCAGGGGAATGCCTTTTGAACCCTAGTTTCCATAGTGCTCATGAAGAGATCTGCTAATATTGGTGAAAGTGGGCTGCCCATAGCTAAACCAGATGTTTGTAATATTTCCCGTTAAATGTGAAAAAATCTTGATTTATGCAAAGATTTGTTAATATGATGTATTCTCGGACTTCTTCTGTTGTTTTCCCTATTGCAAGTAACCAGTTTTTGATGTGGGATTGTATGCTTTCTGTAGGTATGCTTTGAATGTTTTCCGAAATAAAAAGTAAGTGATGTAGTGTTACAAAATCGACTCAACTAAATTTCAATTGTTAACACCTGGTTATTTATGTATATGCAACTTTTGCTCTATTTGTACATTTTTATACACTACCAACTAAGCTATTTATCTTTTTTATTAACTTAACATCCTCATCAACTTTATTATTATGATTTTCTCTTACTTTGATGATTTTCCTCCACCATTTCTCTCTTACTTTCCCTATATAATTACCTAGGTTTTTCAGAAATGCTTTCTTTTTGTTTCCAAGAAGTTTTAAGTACAATATCTCTGGCAGCTTTGCCCAGTTTTTATTCCATATTTTTTCTCTCCACATTTTAGTTTCTTCGCAGTCAATTATACAGTGTAAATTGTCTTTGACATTGCCAGATAGTGGGCATAGATCTTTATCAACTTTTAGACCTTTTATTATTTCTGTTGTATATAGAACCAAATTGACAATGTTTAATAGATTATGCAATCTCTATAAACAGTAAATTGAAATTGATAATGTAGCTGTTTATCAGAGGATTTCACTGTTTGATATACAAGTGGAATTTCATGAGTTTTTACTCTGTATTAAGTTTTTGCAATGCTCAGTTTTACTTTCTCTAGTAAGGGAATGTATTGGATTCATCCAAACATTTGATGTCAAGATTTTACTGAAAATACATGTATGAGGGTTGTCCCAGAAGAACCTGGCGAAACAAAGAAAGCACAAAAATTTGGGGGAAAAACAAATTTATTTCCTTATATAGTCTCCTTTCAGCTCGATTCACTTCCCAGCAATGTTCATTAGCTTCGATACCCTGTTTATGGTGACAACCATCAAGGTCTGCAAAATAGCCATCAACTGCAGACCCCACCTCTTCATTGTTGGAAACTCTTTTACCACCAAGCCATTTCTTCAAGTTTGGAAACAGAAAATAATCAGAAGGGCCTATATCTAGTATAACGGTGCATAAGGAAGCAGTTGAAACTCATTTATTTTGGCCATGGCGATAATAGATGTGTGAACATTGTGTTGATGAAACAAAAGCTTCTTTTTAGCCAATTAAGTCACTCAAATGCTGTAACAGGTTTGCATAATATTTGCTATTAACTGATGCCATAACCTTGTCTGCAAATGGAACTGTCTTCACCTTCTTTGGAGCCAACTCATGGAGAATATTCACTAATGATAACTGCCAAACAAATGCTAAACAATGTAAAATTGTCAAACCGAAGCTTTCTAAGGTTTTTAATTTTCACCATTGTTGTTTGAAACAACACTGGAGACAACAACAAAGATGGTGGTTGTTGTTTCAAACACTGCTATCTATACATCGGGTTGGGTATGTCTGGGACAATCACTGTATATACAGGGTTACTACAAAAGAAATAGACAACTTCAACTGCCTGTAAAACAAAAACTATTAGAGATAGCAACCTAATTATTTTGGAGGTATGTTGAGAAACTCTCAAAGTTTTGTTTGTTACTATTGGTAATGCTGTAGTGTTTTGTTTGTTGTTGCAGAAGCTGAAA
Source organism: Hymenopus coronatus (assembly GCA_030762935.1). Taxonomy (NCBI): domain Eukaryota; kingdom Metazoa; phylum Arthropoda; class Insecta; order Mantodea; family Hymenopodidae; genus Hymenopus; species Hymenopus coronatus. The sequence goes on from CM060890.1 coordinate 149,416,386, forward strand.
TGGCAGAAAATCCTGTGGAAAAGGCATATTGCGTGTTGGAATTTGCTAGAATGCAATCAGCAACTGTTGTCCAACGACATTTTAGAACGCCACCGACTAGACAGTCACTCTACGACTGGTATAGAAAATTCAAGACAATGGGATGTTTGTGCAAAGGGAAGAGCTCGGGAAGACCAAGAGTTTCGGAAGAAAACGTTGAACGTGTTTGTTCTGCCTACATAAGAAGCCCACAGAAATCGACATCTAGGGCAAGCATGCAATTAGAAATTCCACAGTAAACTGTATGGAAAATCTTGCGGAAGCAACTGCACATGATGCCTTACAGATTACAGATGTTGCAGTTTCTGAGTGAAGAAGATAAGGTCATACGGCGTGACTTTTGCATCGACATGTTGCGACATGATGAAGATGATGCTGGTTTTTTGTGAGCGCATCATTTCATTTTTGTGGTAACGTGTTCTAAAATGTCATTGGACAACAGTTGCTGATTACGTTCTAGCAAATTCCAACACGCAATATGCCTTTTCCACAGGATTTTCCGCCATTTCAGCTTCTGCAACAACAAACAAAACACTACAGTGTTACTAGTAGTAACAAACGAAACTTTGAGAGTTTCTCTACATACCTTCAAAATAATTAGGTTGCTATCTCTAATAGTTTTTGTTTTACAGGCAGTTGAAGTTGTCTATTTCTTTTGTAGTAACCCTGTATTTTGAGGTACCCTAAATTAAAAAGATCTGATGTGTACACCTGACTTCCTCTACCTGTTCCACAAACAAAGTCTTAGAAAATATTCTTCTTCCTTCTACTCAGTGATAATCAACATTAGCATTAGAAGAAATGGTCTTATTAATCCTTGTCGGGAATTAAGGGAATACACTGGGCTAAAGTGATAGTCAAATGTTTTAAAAGCTGTTGCTATGTAATTTTCATTGAAATTCACTTCTTTACATGGAGTAAAACCAAAGAACAAGGACTGCTTCCCATTTGATAGAAGTATTGGTATTTTAAAACTGAAACCAATAACAAGAAATATCTCAAAAATGGTTAGGTACATAACAAAAATGTAAATAACATAAATTTTGAGTTTTGATCAGAATAGTTTTTGCTTTGCTTGATATGTAAAAGTGGTCAGAATGAAGGGGACTCAAGATATACCTACATTTTAATTGCCAAGTAGATATCTTCCATATATGGTATTTTAATGAAAATCATTACAGCATATTTTGAAGAAATCAAAAGTTTCGAAAAATCTACCATAGTTTTGGTTGGGAATTTTTTTTTAATATCTTGGTGTTGCATCTTTGCTACATACTAAACTTTAATAGCAGTTGGCTGGCATTTAGCAAACTTTTCGTTTCTCAGTTATGCTGTCCACACACACACCTTTTTCTAAAAATGCTTTTTTTTTATTCAGGGGATTTCAAAATCTATATTCCCATCAAATCTCACTATAACATTTTTAGGTGGATTTGATATTTTATGCATATGTACCAGAGAAAGTAAAAAAGAATACTTTTAGGGAAAGATGTGTGTGTGTGTGTTTGCATGCATGTGTTGTATAACTGGTAAATGTTAAGGTTAAATGAAAATGTGTACTTCACAAAAATTGTAGATCTTGTAAAACACACATTTTATTCCAAATAAGTTTTTTGTGTTATAAGCCATGTCCGAAATGTTCCATTATTTTATATATATATATATATTATAAGGGACAAGTATGGAATTTAAGGTATAAATAGTGTTCAGTTGTTAAACATTTTATTCTTGTGTCTTTAACAAAATGTGTATTATAGTGTAGGTTTATCTCGATTGCAGTGAGGTAAATAAAGATAGGAATACCCACTAATAAACAAGAAGGTAGAGAAAGTCTTGTGAATGTAACACAGATACTTTCCTCATTTTTTAATATCTTAAATGCTCGTTTAGTGTTGTGTTTTTTGTAGTAACTAGTACAACATATGCCAAACACAGGAGAACCCCACATTGCAAAACTGCACACAGATAGTGAATTTTGAAATTCTTTTAGTACTTGAGTAGAGAGCTAAGTGGTGATACAGACATGGATTTTCACTTGACAATGAAGATGATCAAGTTTGAAACATAGGTATTGCTCAGAGTGAAACTCAAATCACCATGTACTCATAAATTCAAATTTGTTTTCAATTTTGAAAAGTAGCCATTATGTTTAAGTGTAAAGTTTGTTATGTTTCAGTGGTGGGTCAGGAAGAACTGGTAGCATTATACTGGCAGACATGTGCTTGCGAATGGCAAGAGCAGAAGGTTGTGTGGATGTGTTGGGATGCATGACGAAACTAAGACTGCAGCGTGTCAAGACTGTAGAAAATGTGGTAAGTTGTGCAAGTGTAATGTGAGTTGAGGGAGAATACAGTGTTTGGCAAATGCTTCCAAGCATCTTAAGGGCATTTGGCACGGTGAACAGACAGCAAATTTAGGTTAGCATTATTTAATGAGATCTTCGTTGCTGCACCTTGTTCCCTCTCCAATGTCTTAGCTGCCATGTCAGAATGAAAGGTAACTTCTGATTGCTCACTAAATCAGTACTAATTGAGCTACAAGAGGTGTTCCATAATGAAGAATTACACCACATTTACTTACAAACAATAACAACCTCTATGCCATGGCAGGTATATGTACTTCCTCATGAACTGTACACACTTGTGTCATGTGCAGTCCCCCCAGGAACGGAGTCGGTCGCACCCCCTGCATGACAGGTGCTTGCAATTTGTCTAGTTTACCAAACTTGTGTGCGCAGAAAGGTCTTTCCATAGCCCCAAATAAGTGGCAATCAGGTGAATATGGTAGGTGTGGCAGCACCTGGAACTGCATCTCAGTCAAGGATTGCCGACTCGTGTGGCGATGAGCATTATCGTGTTGAAAGATCACACCTTGTGCCCATTTGTGTTTGCTTCCATCCAATCATTCAGGATGATTCCATCTATGTCCCAACACTGTGGCTATGGGTTTGCCTACTGAGGATGCTGCCTTTATGCTTCCACTGCATTGATTGAGATTTGGTTTCATGGTAGTGGAGCTAGGTCTTGTCACCAGTCACGAGTTTGGACCTGGATCCTGGCGTTCAGGGATCTGGGTACCCCCTGGCAGAGACTTTCCCCAAATTCAGTGCACTTGTTCTCCTCTCTTGAAATGTTGACTGGTGTTCACTGTCATAGGCTTTCCAGAACCAGTTCCTTTTTCTGTTGATGTGCAGCTACTTTTGCACCCATGCAGCCAGTTTTTCGAGAAGTGTAGACTCCTCACACACTTCTACAAGCGGCTGTGAATCTCCACAGAAAGCACCTTGTCCAGAGCTGCCGGTAATGATCACACTCCCTGGTGTCTGCTCATGTAATGCAGTGATGTCACTTCTCTGGAACATCCTGCCACTTGCAACTGTCATGATGATTCAAGTAGCGCACTAAGAATGATGGAAAAAACTAAAGTGTAACTTATATGGAATGCCCCTTGTCTCACATCATACCGTACACGTCAGAAACTGCAAGTGGCCAGATTATTGGTCTGTGACAAGCTTGTAACAGAGTTCCACAAATTTCAGAAACATAACATAGCATACATGGTCGTCTCCTTAGCACGATGGTAGCACAGCTGCTTACTAAGCGTGAGACCTGGGTTCGATTCCCAGTACTGGCATGGGGATTTTTCCCCCACTAGGAGACCTGGACTGGGGTGCACTCAGCCTTGTGAGGTCCCTGGGGAGCCAATTGAGGAATTACTTGATGGAGAAATAGCGGCTCCAGGTCAGGAGGACTGCATTAACTGACCGGAAGGGATTCAAGGCGCTGACTGCGTCTCACCCTCCAATACTGCACCCCATCCATGACATCATGGACCAAGATGGGGGATGCAGCAACCGGGTGTTTGGCCAAGCTTCCTTGTGAGCTGTCATGCCATGGAGTTATTTTATAATATAGCATACTATATTCACCTTAAGATAACAATACATGATATGGGTTTGTCAAAGTTCTGTTTGTACAATTTTCATTGCACGTTAACTATTTACTATGTACCTTATCTATTCATATAAATTAATTTACCGAGTAAAATGTATGTTGTAATAGAAAGGTTCTAATCTCTTTATAATAAGTGAGTTGGTAAATGGTAACACTACATCACTTTACCAACTCACTTATTATATAACTACACATCACAGTTACTAGCTTCTTATTCCCTCAAAATTAGTGTCTAATCTCTCTGTTAAATTGTTTTATGTTTGATAGTTTTATGCTGGTAACTTATATAGTTTTGTACGCATATTTGTAAAATTACTTCTCAGAATACTTGTCCTGCAGATCTGAACATGGAGATAATTTTTTTCTCATGTGTTATGGTTGCGATTATCAATATTTTAGTCTATTTTCCCTTGTTTTATTTTACTATAATGAAGTACTTCTATAAAAATACAGGCTCTTGGAAGTATATTGTGTTTCCTAAAATATGGCCTACATGTTGTTGAGTTATCCCACTAATAATCCTTATTGCCCTCTTAAGGATTTTGAATATTCTATCATATTTTTTTCCCCAGAGTTTCATTACATATTTTAGGTGACTTTGAAAGTGGGCAAAATACACATTTTTAAATCCTGGTAGGGTTAGTGTACTTGATCATGTAACATATGGAACTAAGTCATTTATATCTGTACTCCAACTGTGCAATTTGACAGAAATGTAATTAAACAGAAACACAGAATTATTAACTCAATAATTGCAGGTTATATTCAGTAACATTTACAACATTTTCTATTAAGAATTTGTAGATGAATGTGAAGAAAATGAAAATGTGTGCCAGGGAAATGTGCACCTCCCCCCCACTTTTCCTTGTCCTCTAGCCACATATTGCAACTGTCAACAGTGTTACCTAACTCCTTGCGACATCCTGGGAAGATGTTCCCAAACAAAGCATTCAATAAATTCACTTTGTGTATGTCATTTGAACAACACTTCCAGTTAGTTTATGTTTTCACTGACCAGCTGCATGCCCTGGCATCAGTTTATTGCTAGCTCACCTGCATCCGGTAGTGTGTGCAACCGATGAAATAGAACAGATCCTATGATACCAGTTCTGCTAAGTAACAATTTTGTTGAAGCCTTGTGTAGGAGACTCAACTGAGCTTCACACTTTATCACTTCCAATTCTTACTATTATTATGAGCAAGATAAGTTTCTGTTAACATTTCTGAACATTTCTTCACTTCAGCACAGCATAGTGAACACCCATAAATCAGCAGTTTCAACCCACTTCTGGTATGAACAACATGAAATAAAACATGACATTCACCTTCTAAAACTATCATCTGACATTACATCAGTGTTACATATGATGAAATTATATTTATTTATACATTTTAACACTAATTTTTGATACTCTTTGTTTTTATGTGCAAAAAAAAAAGGAAGTACATATGCTTTTATAGAACACATTAAGTATAGTGCAGTGGCGTACAGGCCTCAAAAGCAAATGTGATTATATGTCTATTCTGCCGTATTTGTAACCCATGCTTTTAGTTCTAGAGCAGTGTTTCTCAACCTTTTGAGGTTCATGGCACCCTTGGGAATAACATTAAACATAGGGGCACCCTTCCTTGAATTAAAAGAAAATTAAGCTTAATATGTTAATTTATTGAAATATTATATAATAATAACGTACACAATAACATAATACAGTAAACTTTACTATAATCACTGAGTAAAAATACATCAATAAATTTTGTTCGATTAATGATTAATGTGAAACTTGTGATTGATGCTAAGAGCACAGATATGTGATGTCGGGTCTTACAGTTGACAGTGAAACATGCAAATCATCCTCAAGGTTATTCAGTCTATTTCTTGCTTTGCATTTTATTGTCACCATAGCAGAGAAGGCTTGCTCGCATAGATAGGATGTTGAAAAGGGCAAAAGTGCATTAATTGCTTTCTTCATTAGGTTAGGGTACTCCTCTCTCTGTTGAAGCCAAAAGATAGCCACTGACACCTCACTCTTGGTGAACTTACCTTTGAGTGTGGAATCAGCGCAAAGATCAATAAATTCATCTTGTTTGCAAGCAGTGAAATCTATTTCCTCTGCACTATCTACGAAATCAAATGGTGAGACAACCCAGTCGAGATTCGTAGTGGAAATAGTTGGAAAGTACGCATCTATTGCATCTTGCAATCTTGATAAGTGATCACAAATGCGGTCTTTCAGCTTACCCAGATCTTTATCTCCTGCCACATTAAGAAGAGATGGAAAGTTCGACAAATCTCCTTTTTGAACTGCAGACTTCCAAGAACTAAGTTTTCTTTTAAAACCTTTCATTTTATTGGTTGAGGAGATTATTGTTTCATGTCGACCCTGCATCGAAACATTCAGTTCATTCAGCTTATGAAAAATATCTGCCAGATACGACAGTTCAAAACACCAAGAATCACTTAGTAAGAGCTCATGAAATGTGTCTTGATTTTCATCCTTAAAAAAAGTTTTTAGCTGTTCTTTAAGTTCGAGAAACCGGTTCAATACACGACCCCGCGACAACTACCTTACTTCTGTGTGAAGTAACAAAGAGGTATGAGCTGCATCCGTTGCGCGACATAACTGTTCAAAAATTCTGCACTTTAAAGGTCGAGACTTCATATAGTTCACCATTTTCACAACTTGGTTAAACACTTCAGCAAAATCTTCATTACACACTTTCACGACTAATGTCTCTCTATGCAGAAAACAGTGAGTTATAATAATGGATGGATTTTCATTGAGAGCTCTGGCAGTAAAACCTTTAATTTTCCCAGACATAGATGGTGCACCATCTGTACATATACCACAAGAGTCTTTCCATGAAAGATCATGGCCATTGAGATAGGAATTAATAGAAACGAAAATGTCATGGCCTGTGGTTGTAGTCTCCAGCGGTCTACAGAACAGAAACTGTTCACTAATATCTTTTTCATCAATATATCTGATAAAACCAAGGAGTTGCGGTTTGTCACCAATATCGAGACTCTCATCTACTTGCAAAGCAATGTTCTATAAGTTTTCATTTTCTCCGTGACTTGTTCGTTGATATTGCATGACATTTCAGATATCCTGCGGCTGATTGTGTTGTTGGACAGAGGAACTTTCGAAATTTGATTAGCTGCTCCTTCGCCAAGTATTGTTGAAACTATAACCTGACATGCAGGGCCAATGATTTCCTCTCCAAGAGCATGAGGTTTCTTTATTTTAGCTATCAGTTCTGCTACCTTAAATGAGGCTTCAAGAGCAGTATCACCTATGGTCATTCTCTTTACCATTCGCACAGCTGTTTTCTTCTTCCCTTCTAATATATTATGTGAAAAATACATTACACTTTTCTGTGACACACTAGGATGCTTTGTTGTAAGATGTCGCTTCAGTTTGTAGGTACCATGGCCTCGTTGCTAAGTGTTTCGCCACAAACTAAACACACAGGGATAGGGTTTTCCTCGTTGTTATTCCACTTAAATCCATACGCTAAGTAACTGTCCTGGTATGTTCTTTTCTTTCATTTGTCTTCTTTGTGTGGTGAATTTGACGGTCCGGGAGAAACTGTAAGATTTGGCTTAAAGCAAGCAGTTGGAGCCGACCGTTCACTTTCACTGTCCTGGCGTTTACGTTTAATAATGAACTTATCCATAGCTAAACACTGTGAATCAACGCGAGGAAGACAACTGAAAGCGCCAAGTGGCGTACACTTATATATATTCATCTGTCGAAGTCTCGGGAATGTTCGTGAGGAAGCGTGTAGTCTCGGGAATGTTCGGCAGGGTATAGCTGTAATGCCATCTGTGGGATACTAGTATAACTGAATTATTGAAATGAATCGACCACTAATCACCATCTGCCGTGCATGAGAGTAATTGATTTGACTTATTTTATTTCAAGACCTTACAAGACTTAAGGCTTCAGTAGAAGGTATTTTTTTTTGTTTATCTCAATATCTCGCGGCACCCCTTAGCCAATCACACGGCACTCTAGGGTGCCGGGGCACACCGGTTGGGAACCGTTGCTCTAGAGCTTTATACATTGTTTTTTTTTCCTGTAGTATATAAACAAACCTGTATATCCCTTGACAAGTTTTATGTTCAATGACTGCCTGGCCTAAACAAATCTACAGAATGCTTTCTAATCTAATTAGTTTAATTGTTTCCATGCACGCATTTATACATTGATGGCTTTAAACGTAGTGATAAAAAGAGGTTCTGTTTCTTTGTTGCAACCTTATTTGAGTATCTTGTGTAGGTATTTTAACTGCATTATGTTATTCTTTTGAGGCACAAGAACTGATTGAGGAAATAATGGCTGAAAGTGAAGCTGATTATTCTTGAAGTAGCTTTATTTTGCACCTCTGCAAGATAATCTTAAGTGAAGGGCATTGTCAAAATATTTGGCAAAAATAAATAGCTGAGAAAACTGGAGAGCCATGTGGTATGAAAAGTTTGGAAATGGGAGCTCATCAGGACTGAAAAAGCAGAAAAACCAGATCTGTTTGTAAAAGCTGCAAGAAATACATTCTGCTAAAAGGATATCCCATTGAATATGTACATTATTTGATTGCGGCTCATTTTTATACATCGTTCTGCATGACTTAAAAAATTATCAATTTTCTTTTAAATAAATAGACTAATATTGATAGGTAATGACACTACTAAAACTTGCCTCCATGATGTCACAATGACTTATTTCAGAAACGATGGAAACTGTAAGCGTTTGTGTAATGATATTGGCATTCCAAGCATGTACACTGCCAAGTTAAAATTATCTAAAACAAGAAATTGTTTACATACAAAACGTAAGATTGCAATGTGTGGATCCTGAGTAGAGATGGGCTCAATTCTGAAACTCGAGGATGTACATCGTGTCAGAAATTACATTAACCCTTTCAGTCCCGGTGTCCATTGGAATGGACATGACTTTCTACAGACTATGTAATAAATTTAAAAGCTGTAATTACTATTTAGATCACTTGGGGGCGTGACTGTTATGTTTTTCAAGTTTTCCAGTTTTGTGCTGCTATGTGTGGCCAAGTTTAGAACTACTTTGGAGCTTTTGTTACAAGATGGACAAGGAGGTTCACGATAATTTTTTCAATGATGCATAAAAAGTCAGGTCTGAAAGGGTTAATACATTTATTTACATTAACTCTGACATTGAAAAATAAAGATTTTCAGCATCTAGCCAAGTTCCCCAGTGTATTATTCCATGTGTCATCATACAACAGAGAAAATAGTACACTACTGCTGCCATTTAGTTGACAGTTTAGCCAATGAAAAGGTGCATAAGAAGCTGTCTTAAGAACGCATTTATTTATAAGTTGAAGTAATGATCTGATTGCAAAACATACAGATTCCAATTTGGGTAAGGTATCAAGTACACGAGGCATTCAATAAGTTTTGTAAGTTTCATCTTAAAGTCCAAACTAAAGAAGTATTTAGAAACATATCCTCACAATCTTTCAAAGTAGTCTCCATCTCTCTCAGAGACGGTTTTAGATGTTTCTATCAGTTATCAAAAGCACTATGGTATATTCACAACCATGATGGTTTGAGCTTAGGGGCATAGCTAATTGAGGTAAAAGCAACTCATAGCTTGACTTACTTAATAATCTTATATTTTGGACTGCTCATACTGATAACGATTAGCAGTGTTGAGCTTACCATGAGAGGGGGAAATAGTTGGATAAACGGTTAAGTCTGTCTGACTGTCGTGATGTGATCCAGGAACTTTGGTTTGGGGTTAGCGAGCAAATGTTCTTGGTCAACTGTCAACCATGTGTGGATAAACGACCCAGCTCATGTCTATGTGGACCCAGCAAAATCTGAACAGAGACTCCCCCTCGGTGCCGCTGTCATCGTGACATCTAATTACCACATTTGGTACTATGATGGCCTACATAGAATGTGTGATCTGTCCCTGTTGTAATATCATTCTAGGACTCATAGGAAGCTGAAGTGATAGTGATTCACTGGGTGAGCTCCCAGAACATAAGTCATGAGCATCCTGTTACTTGTGCAATCCTTAAAAAGCTTCAATAACGAATAAAATGTAAAATATGATTCTCTAAGAAATTATAAGAATATTGTAAAATAATAGGTTCCTTGATCACATACACGACAATACCGTGCTCCTCTAAGAAGGCAGAACTGGTGCCATGCAAAAAGAAAAAAACAAGTGCCGGCATAAATTCATAAGAGATGGCAAGGCGAACCCAGCGCTTCATAAGTCATTTTATTCATCCTTTAAAATGCACAATAAATGACTTATCAATGTTTAAATGTATGTACATGATTACAATATATATTTAAAACTTACATTTGTACTCTTTCATGCTATAATATGCATTCTCAATTAACACATTGAAGCCCAAGCCTTAGTATAGCTCAGGCCATGCGAAATGTTCATGATACCCATGCCTGAGAATAGCTCGAGCAGGTATTTCTAACACTTTTAATGCAATTACATGACCTTAACTCGGTCTTGTGCTATGCGGCAAAGAATATACATCAGTTATCATTTGGTTGTCTGATTTGTGCTGCCATCTGTCCTTTAGTCAACTATTAGGAATTTTAGGAGCTGCTCTAATATTCCCCCACAGTGTTATACCATACTTAATATGTGAATATATAAATGCAGAGTAAACCTGTTTTACTGTATCATCCATCGTTCATTGTTTTCCTAACCTGCCTCATAATATAGATGTCTTTATTTAGCTTTACGTACGGATTCCAGTTTAGGTGTTTATCGATTATTACACCCAGAAAATATGCACACTAGTTTCTGGGATACTTACTCCTTCTATTTCTAAATTAATACTATTTGTAAAACAGCTCCTTATCCATGCTGTCTTTCTTTACATTTAATATGTCTAAACTGGAGTAGTATTGTTTTACAATGATTAATATAGCATTTGCTTTCTTTTTCACTTCTGACTCAGTTTTAGCTTTAATTATAATAGTGAAATTAGCGCGCCTGGATAATGTGGTGGTAACATGTCTGCCTCACATTCAACAGGTCAAATCTTGCTTTGGGTGAAGTACCCGAATAAGGTTTTTTGGGGGTTTTCCCTTATCGTGAGAAGACCAATGTCTAACTTAAAACTCCATGGACCCTGAGATCATTTGACCATCATTTCACAAATTTCATTTGTTGTCCAATATGACCAACCAGGTTAAAGGACGTTAAGCCAAAAAAAAGTCATATCGTCTGCATTTCCTATTGCTGTCCCCCCCATTTTTGGGACTATTTTGAAAATGTCATTCACATATAATAAAAACAAAAATGGACCCAATTTTGAACCTTGCCTAACAATCTGAAAATCTGATTTTAATTTTTCAGCAATGACATTTGTTTTTAAGTAGTTTACCTCTACACACTGATCCCTGTTTCTTAAATATGAGGTGATCCATTCTACTGCCAACCCTCTTACTCTGTGGTTTTCTAGTTTGCTTAACCTAATATTTATATTTACACAGTCAAGAGCCTTTTCAGATCTAAAACCTTTCTTTATCATTTAATTCATTTACTATAAAACTATTTACTATATTAATTGCATTAGTTGTTGATTTCTGCATGCTACATTAATACAACATTAAATTCCAATTATATGTGAAGAAATACAAGTGTGTTCCAGGGCACTTTGGCAACCTATGTAGCTCACTTGCTGGGAGCAAAAATAAATAAATAATGACAAGAATTAAGTGCAGCCCTGTTTGGTTAGAAGTAATGAATACAGAAAAACGTGAAGCACCTGTAAGAAAGAGTGGAGGGAGGCCAGGGGAGGTAAATCCCAAAGAAAATGGAGTTGGGGGGATAAAGAGGACTTACTGGGCCCTTCTCGGGCAAGTTTAAGTTGCAGTGTTCAGCACGCAGTTGTTTGGTTCACATTAACACTTTCTGACAACAGGCTAAAGTGCAACGAATGCAGCCCTAAGTCACTACCATGGTTGAGTAGCACCAGAGCTCATGTGCTCTCCCAGTAATTTCAGAGTGGTAGGGAAGTACAGTGAGAAAAGTAGGGCTTGCGGGTGAGGGTCACAAAATCAAGAATGACTGTTCTGAAGTTTATTTGGTGTGATATAATAATAAAGCCACACCATTGCATATTCTGTCAAACATTTAGGGCATTAGGTGAAAGCATTTTCAACACTTTCTATGCAGATTTCTTTCTCTTCAGAGGGTTACAGAATACACAACTCATTTTTCACAGTTTTAAATGTTCATGTAAATACTTCCAACACTGACTGCAACTTCCACTCTAAGCATTTCTTCAGTAATATGTCAATTTTCCTTTGAGTTCCTCTCTGTTTGAATTGCTGTTTCATTCAGAATGAGAATTGTCTTATAAAATCTCTCTGCCCATCTTCAAATGATCAAATCCATCTTGCAATGTTATCAAATAATACACTTGATGAGCAGAGTCTAACAAGTCCTCATAGATACTTTTTGCTCTTTCCCCTAGCTTTATAGTGTATGAAAATGGAGAATGTAATGTTCTCGTTAGGAATGTCCATGATGTTTTACCAAGTATTGACTCATGACTGAACTCTACATACTTACAACTACGAATATTAAAAGCACACTGGTGCATATTTTGACAGCTTAAGGTCTGTTGTTGCCCTCATATTAACTTTTCTAACCATTATTGTCCAACAATGGATAGGCTGGTTGCAAAACTTTAGAATGCTCCTTGTAATAATAATAATTATTTCAAGGAGCATGGAGGAGAAAATCAAATTAACTAAATTTCCATCAGCTTAAGCCCAAGTTTTTGTAAGCTATGAATGCTGCTTAACCCAGGCTTACTCTTTGGTTTAAGGTTAGCAAGTTTCACAGTAGGGCAACCAGCTGCAGCTTAACACATTGAAGCCCAGGCGTTTCAGTAGTTGAAGTGCTAAGAAACGCCTACTTTGAGTTGTTATTTACAGTACATCAATCAAATCTGCCAAAAAGTATTGGGACAATCTAAAAGTATGGTATTTAGGGATTTCTCAACAAGTAAGAAAATGGTCATAACTTTTGTATTAATATTTTATTTTAAATTTACAGGTATCAAATATGAGTTTGAAGAAAATTGTGTAAATCTGCTTACACTCCATTTATTCAAAGTTGGAGAAACTCTCCCTTGGAATCAGAATTTTCCACAGCTTCATTTATAACCTGAATTTCAACTTCAGTACACAGAAATCAAGGAAAATACAGCATTTGAACATTTAGGAGCACAAACGTAACAAACAGATCACCACCTTCAAAGAAAATGGCGCAACTACCCGAGAGCAGCCAATATTACTAAATCTACTAAAATTCCTAATGGTTGACTAAAGCAATGACAGAATGCAACACAAATCAGATAACTAAACGATAACTGATGCCACATAGCCCAAGACCGAGTTGAGGTCGTGGAATTGCATTAAAAGCGTTAGAAATACCTACCCGAGCTATGCTTGGTCGTGGGCCTCATGACCATTTTGCACAGACCGAGGTATACTCAAGTTTGGGCTCCAATGTGTTAACTGAGCTGAACAACTCTATGGAATAGTAAGGTTTCAATACGACATACAGTATTAGAAGGCATATGAGCTAAGCCAATGCTTGCCTACCATAGCTACACTACTGCCAAGTGCTGCACCAGAGTGAGAAAGAAGAAAAGTGTCAGAACGTAAACTTAACGTAGCAAACGATGCTTCTATCTATCGCATTATAACCTGTAACATTTAATATTATTGTCCTTATTTACTGAAAACATACCTGAATTTCTGAAAGCGATTTATTGTAGAGGAGTTGCTAGCTCGTCGTCGTCATCCTCGTCCTCACTTCATTCAGAATCAGTTTCCTTCAAGTTGATAACTAGTTTTTGCACGGTGTTATCTTGAGCTACTTCTTTGTGGACATCCTCTTCCTGCAGTTTTTCAGAGTGAGCAACATGACTAGCCCAGTCTTGTTTTGTCACTCCGTCAAGTGCAGCGTGCATAAGCCTTTCAACATCTGCAAGACGAAAAGCGGTGTTTTCTTTAGTGACTTCCCCCTTACCTTAGCCCAAATCAATTCTACATGCAGTGATAAGGAGGTAAACGAATAATTTGATGCTCGTTTTCTACTGCAATTTGATCAAGCTCGTATTTTTTTCCTGGCGTTTTGTACTGATTAACTTTTTGTAATAATTCTGCTCTAGTTTCAGCAGGATGTAATGCTATATTATTACATGTCAGCCAGTCCTGAATATCTTGCTTTTTGGAATTAGTAGAGGGAGGCTTATCTAAGAGTTTAGAATGGTAACTTGCATCATCAATGTCGATCATTGATCCCTCTTCTAAAAAATTTAAAAATTTGTTAATGAACCATTCTGTGTAAGAATCTGTATTCATTTCAGAATGATAATCAACATTTTTATTCCCTGGTGTGGAGCAGAAAACCCACTTATTCTCGGGAATGAATCCTGCTTGTGCAGAACCTGCATGACAAATTATAAGTCTATTTCCTTTCCCTACAGGCATCTTGAGTCCACCTCTTCCCATCAAATTTTGCCATATGTTTTGCTTGCAATGATTCTGATTTACCCATGTCTCATCAAGATAAAATATGGGGCGAGTATCTCCAGACTCCTTAAGCATGTGCATAGTTCTTAAAAAATTGTATTTTCACAGCAATAATGTCGCCCCTTTCTAGCAAGAATTTACACCCATCATTACTTTTTCTGTATCTGAAGCCCAAACTTTTCAGTATCAATCCCATTGAAGTAGAGGAACCAATATAGTCTATTTTTTCCCTTTTAATACGAACCAGTATTTTAATAGTGTTGTATTCGCCATTATCATACATTTCATATATTGTGCGGCGAAGTACGTTTTCAAATTTATCTAAATTGGAAACACCTTTTTTGCTTTCTGGCATGCTTTCCTGGAGATTTAAACAAAGGTTTGCCAAGTTCTGTATTAGATACTTTACCCTCTTTCACAACGCACGACACGGTAAGTACACTAACGTTTCAGAGTCTTAACACTGCCATTTAAAACCTAGAGATTCATGCAGGCGAATATTTAAAGAAAAATAGATCTTGACAGTATGCTCATTATATGTATATAAAGTAATGATTTGTGCACTGCAAAAAATAAATCTAAGAAACAGCAATGTTCACCACTATAATACAAGACATAACGAGGGCTTTAGAATCAGTATTTGTCACAAGGATCCTAGTGTAATGGGTTTGTTTCTGTACAGTGCGTTATCAGAATTCATAAAGCAACTTAGTGCAACTCATACATTTAAATGTAGACTTAAGTTGTATTTAACAAGTAAGGTTCTATGTAGTTTAGATGAATTGGCTGTAGAATAGTAATATAGTTGTAAATATTGTATGTAACTTTGACAATGTCAGAAACCATGTATGGTGTGTAGGGTTAAAATAGTTTATACCCCCACCGCTGAATCCTTGCACTTGACAGTTTGGTTGGCTATGCTGCCTTTGAGGTGTGCCAGAGTAACAAGTAAATAACAACAGCTAATTACTCATGTGTAAAGATGAATATAAATGTGTAAATAATAAATGATGAATAATGAAACTAATTCGTTATTATTGACGTTAATTGAAAATAGCAGTGACACCATAACGTATGTAGCATACATAATGTATTTATGACAACATAAGACAAATTAATACAAAATAGCTCGTTAAAATGAGAGAAAGATATAACAATGGTTTTCACTGGTTTAGAATTTTAATGACTGAATTCCATCCAAGTGACTGTCGTCATCATTCTCAGAAGCATCATCGTCATCACCAAGACATATCATTTGTGATTCAAATTCACTGATGATTCTAATTTCTGTGATTTTCATATTATTTTGTGAACATGTTTCACTTTCTTCTTCCATAAAGGCGCGTCCACCCTCGCACACCTCCACGCAAGTCTATCCATCTCTATAATTATGAAATTCTTGTAAGTTCTCTCACTTACAAACACTAACATCAATTACAACAAATATAAATAACAATGTATAGTGTGTTGCTTGTACAGAACAACTCAACGCACTTTGTTAGGAGTTCACAAACTGAGCACGCGGTAAGAAATAGCCACATTGCAACACAGTATGGTATTTAGATCTGTTCCAGTATTCTGCTTTATGATTGGTTCAGAACTGTTTGCGGGTGTACCAACTCAACTGTCAAGTGCCAGGATTCAGCGGTGGGGGTGTACATTTACTCTTATTCAGATAACACAGTGATTCCTTGGCAGAAACCAAGTTCATTATGCTTTAACCCAAGCCATGAATAAGCTTGACTAATAATTTGTAAAACCCTACTGTAGTGCAAGTCTCGGCTTAAGCTTGGAGTGACACTTGAAACATCCAAACAGAGCAGAAGTAAGTTTAAATTTTTTCATTAAGTGCCTACTATCTCTCAACAGGAGCAGTACAAGTTGGTTTATCTTCTCTTGGTTGAATGTCTCAACACAAACTCAACAGCAATTCCTTGTGATGCTGATTTCACTGCCGTAGCAAGGGAAGCTTATATATCTGGCAAGTTACATCATCGCTTTGAAAACTTGAAACTGGAAGTGCTGAAAAATTTATCAAAGACCCCGCAGTCAGGTAAACATATAAATAATACTGATACAGGATGACACATTCTCATTGTCATTTTTTGTTGTGAAGCTGCTGCAACTAGGCTAAAGTGACAACAAATGTTTTATGTGCACAATTGAAGTTTTGTTCACTTTGATGATCAGTAAAAAAAGAGATGAAATGAAAGGTAACTTCCCGTTTGAGAAAAGTTGCATAGCTTAAAATTGAAACCTATAATAAAAATAATAATATTATAATAATAATAATTTATTATCCATCATTGGGTAGTTACATAAATTACAATAGACTTGGTCCAATATCCTAAATATAGCTTACAAAATATATACTTATAGACTATGTACAAGACATCTGACAATTCGTTTCGACATTTCTGTACACTATAGCATGGGTATTCTGTCAGCCATTTATACATTCTCTCTTTAAATCTATTTAAACTAATTTTTTATTTCAATGGGCAAGCTGTTATACAATTGAATTCCAAAGTTTTTATAAAATTTGGCTGTTTTCTGGAGTCTCTGAAAAGGTATTTCTATTTTGTTGTTATTTCTTGTTTAATATCTATGTATTTTGCTTCTTTTTGTGTGCATATCTACATTTTCTTTAATATAAACTAGAACATCATAATATATAAGTTAGCAAGTGTGGGAATTTCAGCAATCTTAAATAAAGGTTTGAACTTTTGTTTTTTATGCGAAGAAGTTAACATTCTCAAAACGTTTTTTTTTTAATAATAAGTACTTCAGAAATCCTAGAACTACTACCCCATATTATTAAACCATATCTATATATACTTTGGAAAAAATAAAAATAGGCAGCTGTTACATATTCTTTTGGCATTAATTTGTTAAGGTTAGCTGTACGAGATAGTTTACCACAGACAAAGTCAATGTGTGTGTTCCAAGAGAGATTATTGTAAATATTTATCCCCAGTAGTTACACCTTCAGCTGTATAAAATTTACCCTTGCATATTTTTAGTGTAAACATAATATTTTATGTCTTGTTTTCATTGAAGTAAAAACCATTTAGATCAAACCATTTCTTCACCTGTTGCATGTTTAAGTTTAGAGACTGTGCAAGTAAATCAAAATTGTTGTTTATGTATGACTCAAGGAATTTCTCGGAAACCGTCAACTCTGTAAAAAAACTATCTGGTGTTGCATTCACACAACTTTCTCTAGCTGATCCATGTACAAACTATTCTTTTTCTACATCATGCTAATCAGGATAAACAGCAGAATTGCTCATATTATTTGCTTCCTTGTAGGTAAAAGGGAAATAAGGGAATACACTAGGATGAAGTGCTAGTCACATCTATTAAACCTTATTCTCAATGAAAAACAATTGAACTTAAGTTCTCTTTGCATGGCCAGGTGAATCAAAATTATCTGCTGTTTCAGAAAATTTACATAGTTTAAAATTGAACCTAACAAGAAGGAATATCTTGAAATCGGTCAGCTATACAAGAAAATATATGTATGTTATAAATTATTTGTTGTAACTAAATCTACATTTTTTGCATTTTTAGTTTTTGCCTAACTCTTATGGTTCAAATTATACAAAATTCTGCAAAATTCATTCAGAATAAAGATGTCTTTAGAGACTATTCTCAGAAAAATCAAACTATGCATTTTATTTGTGATGTAAATATCTTTAATGTTCAGTATTTTAATTCAAATTCATTAGATTCATTTTTGATAGAACAAAAATTACAAAATTTTTCCATTCAAAGGGTAGTTTGAGGTGAAGATATTTTCTTGAAAATCTTCATGTCACATACTCGGAAATACTAAATATAATTACCAAGTTTGCTATTTAACCTTCTTTTAGGCTTTGAGCTATGCTGCCCACAAGACACACACAGGCCTTTTTGTAAATTTTTTTTACTCATGGTACTTCAAAACATACTTCTGGTGAAATCTCGACATCAAATTTATGGATGGAATACAATAACTTCTCTAGCAAGTATGTAAATTGTGTATATATATATATTAGCTGCCCGCCCAGGCTTCGCAAGGGTGGTGTACCTAACGATAAAACTCAAGACAAAATCTTCCGTTTACAGTACGACCATGCAATGAAATAAAAGTACAATTAAATAATTTGACAGCACTTTATTGTAATGCCTTGTAATGTACCATTTTCCTTCCGGAGAGAAAAAAAATAGCGCCGATACTTTGCCGACTCTCGAGTTTGCAACGTACAACATGCGAAAAACACAGTTCAACATACTTGTAACGATTAATCTTGGGATTTATTGTCATTGTG
Source organism: Hymenopus coronatus (assembly GCA_030762935.1). NCBI lineage: Eukaryota > Metazoa > Arthropoda > Insecta > Mantodea > Hymenopodidae > Hymenopus > Hymenopus coronatus. The sequence goes on from CM060890.1 coordinate 149,435,264, forward strand.
AATGCAAGGCGAGCTTAAATTCAAAACGAAAGTCGGTTGAAATTGGTGGTGTTCTTGGAATAAGTATATCCTTGCCTTTAACTTTCCCATGTCATAGTAACTTATATCAAATTTTTCATAATTTTTTTAACAGTGCGTTTATTCTGCTGCATATTTTGGATGATTGATATTGCATTGTATAATTATCACCGTGTCAACCTTAGGTTGTAAAGTGTGTGGCGGGCATCCTGGTAAATCCCTTAAGGTAGTGTGAAAGGATGACATATGGAGTTAACAGCATTGGCAACCAAGATGTCATTGGCATAATAACAGTAATGGCATGCATCCATAGTGTGGAGGGTATACGCTGGCATAGGTAATGAATTACATTAAGGAGAAAGTCACAAAGTAACATCATGCTTCTTCCGAATCTCTTTCTTTGCTTTACTCCTAATATTTTCCACCTCTTTATTTTCTTCTATGTCAAAACAGCAATTTCTAAAGCAAACGATGACGTAACTAAAGAGTAAGTAGATCCAGTTAGTCAATTGATAAGCTTTTATTTCATGATAGCTTTGTGTATTAAATTTTTCCATTTAACCCAAAATATTACTTGATCAAATGTGTTAAGAACACCACAATTGTAGTGTGATGTTGACGCAGGTATTTTCATGTTCTTTAGCTAGCTCATGTATCACATAACGTAAATAACCAACATCTGCAATAGGAAGTTAATCCTAAAACGGATCCTGTTATTTTCAGATTCTAAGAAGGGTAAATGGTTATGTGCATAGTTTATAACTTGTTCATTTTAAAGAATTACAACATAAATATACTTATTTCTTTATTTAAACGATGTGACCAAGGGAATGATAGTTAATACATAAGAAATGTATTTGATTTTCACAGTTAGCTTGCGTCATTGTCTCCATAACCAGGTGCATGCCCTTAGCATTCAAGAAGAAAAATAGAGCAATAGGTACTACGGCCTTCTGGTGGTAAATAATAAGTATATATTTCAGGTGTTCATCGCCAGCAAAACTTTATTTTAAACGACAGGAGTAAGTAAAGGACAGTTAATACATGAAAATGTATGGTAATTTCACTGCTGCGTTGTGTCATCTGGATAAACTGTTGTATTGGCTTAACATTGGATGGGGAGGAAAAATACTACTGTCGCTATCTATCGGAAAATAAATAACTAGTTACTCTAGGTGTTCATCATTAGGAAAAATTCTTTGATTCTTTATTTTAAATGATAGGAGTAAGGAAAGGACAGTTAATATATAAAAATGTATTTGAATTTCACTGCTGCATTGTGTCATTGTGTTGATAAACTGGTGCGTTACCTTAACATTGAATGGGAAGGGAAATATATAGCAGTACTACAACCATTTAGTAACAAATAACTTGTACCACTGCCATCTGGCAGCCATTAACTGAAATGCGCTCACTTAGTACAGTTTTTATTCATATTATGAGATTTTAAATACTTTCCCATACTATTTTTAAACATGTTTATTTCCACAAACCTTGGCATGACAATAACGAACACAACAAAAAAAGAACTGTTCAATTTGATGCAGTCGTTGGGAAGTGATATGCGCACATATTGCTTTGTACTTCTACATCATAACGTTCAATCATTAAAAAACAAAATCAGTGACATAGAGATTCTACTTGCAACTTATCTACATGTCAATGTCCTGTGTTTTAGCGAACACTGGCTTCAGGAAAGTAACCTATTTGTGCTTAATAATTTCAAAGATTTCACGCCAGCAGCATGGTCATGTAGGGATAGTAAAAAAGGTGGGGGTACATGTATTCTGGTGAGAAAAGGGATCAACTTTAAAAATATAGAAACCATCAATCGTATTGCAAAAGAATAGAACTTAGAAATATCAGGTGTGTATCTCCCTGATTTGCAAATAACAACACTTTGTATATATAGAGCTCCCGACACCAACATAAATTCATTCCTGAGAGGACTGGAAATGGCTCTAAGTAATATCAAACACTTTAAAAATACTGTAATAGTATGTGGGGATTTTAATATTGACCTTTGTAAAGAATCAAAAGCTACCTCTGACTTGCTAAATATGTTAACATCTTATAATCTGGAACCCACAATCCATGATGCAACTCGAATCACAGAAAACTCTTCAACACTCATCGATCAAATATTTGTTAATAGCAATACTTTCCTGTGCAAAAGTCAAATCTTTAATATGGGTTTTAGTGACCATAATGCACAAATACTAAATCTTCCTTTAGCTAATAAACACTCCCAATCAATAGAATCCACTAAAAAAGAATCTTCAATGATGAGAATATCCAATATTTTATTTACTTAGTAGCGAAGCATGGGTAGAAATATATAAAGCTAACAGTGTGTCAGAAAAATTTGAATTGTTCCTCCAAACACTACAGCATTACTTAAACCTAGCTTTTCCCTTCAGAACTGTAAAAAATGTTCCATAAAAAAATGCTACATCCTGGATAACCACAGGAATAAAAAAATCCTGTGAAACTAAACGCTATCTACATAAATTATCAAAAATGTACCCATTAACTGTAGAATTTCAAAACTACATCAAGAAGTATAAACTGATTTTGAATAAAGCAGTAAGAGAGGCGAAAACTATGACAAATGACATACTTATTAACCTAGCAAGTAACAAAACAAAAGCAATATGGAATGTAATTAAAAAGGAAACGAGCACTAATAAAAAAACAGAGAATAATTAAAAACCTGCTCATAAACTCTAAAAAAGTTGTAGATCCAATTGAAGTAGCAGAAAACTTTAATACATATTTTAGTAATATAGCTGATAATCTCATAAAACAGGCCTCGATAAATAATCCCACTCTTACTTTAAATATTCACAGCTCAATACATGAATCAATATACCTTACACCGATAAACGAGAAAGAAATTTTACAAATCATAAAAGATCTTAAGCCAAAAAGGTGTGCTGGAGTTGATGGGACACTAGACTTTCTTATTAAAAAATGTGCACATGTAATTGTGAATCCAATAACATATCTCTGTAATGAATCTCTAAGCTCAGGTATTTTTCCCACTTGCTTAAAAACTGCAATAATCAAACCATTACATAAAAAAGGGAAAAGCAATGATATGTCTAATTATCGGCCCATAGCACTACTTTCAGTCTTCTCTAAAATATTAGAAAACTGTTTCCTAAGCGTCTTTCCAACTTCTTAGAAAAACATAAATTACTATCTGATTTTCAGCATGGCTTCAGGAAAAATTATTCAACTGAAACAGGAATCTTTTCATTTATAACCGCATCCTTTAAAGCCGTTGATCAAAAGCAGCATGCCTCGGCTATATTTTTAGACTTATCAAAGGCATTCGATACCATAGATCATCAGCTATTATTAACTAAACTAGAGGCCCTAGGCATAAGAGGATTAGCCAATAAATGGTTGGAATCATATCTCTGTGGTCGTATGCAAATAGTGGAAATAAAAGGTAAAGCAAAGAACCAGATCAATTATTATCATTCCAGTCCACTCCAAGTAAGCTATGGTGTGCCACAAGGCTCTATACTAGGTCCCATCCTATTTCTTCTCTTTGTAAATGATTTCCACATAAATGATCCATCTACTAAAACCATTTTATATGCTGATGATACAAATATTCTGATTACGGCAACTCAAAAAGAAACCTTTTTAACCTCTATTCATCAAGTCTCAGAGAAAATCACAAACTATTTTACATTGAATAACCTTATTATAAATGCAAATAAAACTGTAGCAATGGATATACACACAAATAACAACAAAAATTATATTGCCCCTCAAATACAACTCTCTAATCAATCACTCAAAAAAGTAGAATCGATAAAATTCCTTGGGGTCTGTGTACAAAGTAATTTGAAATGGGATGCACACATTAGCCTCATCAATAATAAACTCAGCTCTTTATGTTATATGCAAAGAATATTGTCAACATGCACAAGTAAAGAAACAGTTAGAGCAGCATACTTTGCACATGTGCACTCACTCTTAAGTTATGGAGTAGTCTTTTGGGGTGAGTCTCCAGCATGCAAATCAACTTTTATTGCACAGAAAAAAATTATCAGAGCTATTGAAGGAGTTAGCCCAAAGTCGTCATGTAAACCTCTTTTTAAAAAACTCTGAATCCTCCCACTTCCCTGCATTTACATATATACAGTTATTACATTTATACTCAAGAACATTAATGCTTCCGATTCACTTTTTGTAACTAATAATATGGTGCATAAACACAACACCAGGGATAATACACAAATACATATGACCAGCTGCAACACCTCACTCTACCAAAAAAGTATTTTATACTCTGGCATTAAACTTTACAATAATTTACCAAGTCGTATCAAGGCAATTAAAAATGTAAACCAGCTAAAATCCAGTCTCAAGGCACATCTAATTAACCACTCCTTTTACTCTATCAATGATTACCTTGAACATGAATGTATGTCATGAATTATTAGTATATAGCATGTAAAGAGTATTATATATATTGTAAAAACATAATGTATATATTGCAAAAACTTATGATTATTTATGTTTATAGCTTGACGTGTCCAATAGTGATTGTACATTGTACCAAACCACTTTAACGGATGAATAAAACTTTACTGTACTTTACTTTACATTTGTGTGTTCATTTGCAGGAGCACTTCCTGTTTCTCCATGAGGCTGTTGTGAAGTACGTGGAAACATACACATGCATGCCAACCTTTCAGCAGCATGAATGATTATCTATTTACAACTCTGTGATGTAAACTTATAAAAATGTGTATTCAGAAGCTTAAGTTTTGTAAACATTCATGTAAAAATGTAGAAATTAAATTATTATAGCATGTAATCACTGAATCTGTGCAAAATTAAAGTCTACTCAATCCCAATTAGCAAGGCACACAAGCTTTCTAGGGTGCTTGACTCCCTAGTTTTCATTTGGTAGGTTTTCTGCAATTTAGAAAGAAGAGCAAGGCAACCACGTCAAGACATGAAGTACGCTATACATCTTGGCATATAGATGTTTTGTTTTGTGCGTAGATCTCAAGAGGGCTGTGTTTCATTTAATAATTCAGCTGCTGCATGGTAAATTATATAACCTATTATCACAATGTCTGAGGACCTCGAAAAAATATCCTTTCTTTTGTTGACAAATCAGAGGAACATCAGGCAACATTTTAAAAAATACATACAGAATATGTAACATAAATAAACATATAAGTGAGCTGTAACACATCGTTTTTGGACTCAAAGCTATGATTTTCTTAGTGAACCCAAATTACTAAAAACAGTGCAGAATGTAATTGAATTACCAGTTTGGAGAAATCTTTTACTTCTGAAAAGTAAAGTTGTGACTTCTGTCACAAATTTTGATATATCACAAATGAATGTTTTCATTTCATGGTCCATTTACCCAGAATATTGCCATCTATAGACTGTTGCTACTACAAGTTCGTCAGTAAACCTCTGCTGAAATTGGAGGTCAGGCCAAAGTAAGTTACTTATATTAACTAGTGAAGTCTGAGTGTGATGCCGGTTTTACTTTTCATTTGTTACTTCAGTCTGTATTACCATTAATATTTTAATCAACTATTTAACTGAAATAAATTATGGTTTTCCAATCTATTTTGGGTGTGAAAAACTAGGTTTTACTTAACAGTCTATGTCAGCCTTGAAGTTCTTTTATGTGCTGTAAATCTATGACAATGTACCATGGGCTTTACTTTTCTTCCAAAGAAAGCCAAGCTGAGAGATTAATGCTGAACCACAATAAGCCCGGAAGACAAATAGCAAAGGACATCTTTAGATACACAATGAAGATGGCTTTGTTGAAACAATTTGAGTGAAATACTTAGTTGGTTAATGGCACAAACTATACTCACTTTTAAGCCTTATTTGTTCACAACATCCTGGGAACAAGAAAGGGAATGTGTATTGTGACTGTCCAGTTTTCACCTTCATCTATTTCAAATGTTCCACTTCACTTCATTAATGTTGCAGCTGCCTTACTTGGGAGTTGAACAAGTGTCTCTCTAATCTCCTGCAGCGGCCTCAATCTCAGTCATTGCACAGCCCTTTTTATTACTTTCTCTACACGTACTGTGTACATAGTGTATAGAGAAGGTATTGCATTACACCCAAAAATTTGATACCGAGATTTCACCGGAAATACATGTTTTGGGTCCCCCTGAATCCAAAAAAAGCATTTTTACAAGAAGGTCCATGTGTGTGTCTGTGGACCGCATAGCTCAAAAACGAAAAGACCGTTAAATACCAAACTTGATATTTAAGTTTGGTATCTTCCAAGGGTGCGACATGAGGATTTTCAAGAAAATCCCCCCACCCCCAGGTACAAGGAATTTTTTTAGAAAATTTTGATTCTCTCAAAATTGGCGCTAGCGGTTTTGATTAAAGTGTCAAATATTAATGATATTTACCTGAAAAATAAAACGTATATCTTGAATTTTCTGGGAATAGCTTCTGAAGACTACTTTATTCTAGATGAATTTTACGGAATTTTGCATAACTGGTAAACCATAAGAGATGGACAAAAAGTTAGCACACAAAAAATGCAGGGCACATTAAAACACAGAATTTAAGTCATAGACATTCTTTTCGTGAAGTTGATCGCGTTTGACATATTCCCGGTTTTTGGCTTCAGCTTTGAAAATCTTGTACTTTTCTCATACAGGAAGTTGTCAACTGCTGTCCATACAAACAAACGAACTTCAGTCACATAGCAACCAGCTTTTGATTATCAGTTTAGCCTGTAGTACTCCCTTATTTCCTTTCTACTTACAAGGAAGCAAGTAATAAGACTATTTCTGCTATTTTTTTTTTCGATTAAAATGAAGTAATTGCAAGCAAAAGCTTTTTAACAATAATTTGCAGCAGAGATGTAGAGAAAGTCATGTGAATAGAACACATCAGATTTTTGCATTAGAAACCTAACTTATTCAGAAGAATGGTATATGCTGGCTTTAAAATACTGTTTCCATACATTTGGAACAAGCAACTGACAATCTACAGGACTTGACAAGAATGAAAAAGAATTGATAAATAATTTGAATCATTACAATTGAACTTGGAGAGCACTACAGTAGGTATAGGTTTGGCGCACCTGGGGTCCTCAGCCAACACTTTGTCCCTCTGAGTGGTGAGGGATTCAGCAGAAATGCCCACCCATGTGTAGCCTGTGCGTGGAGACCCGTTTGGGGAAAGGGATGCCCTGGTTAGTTGACCGTTGCGAATCTGAGCCTGGACTTTTCAGTCTTTTAAATGGTTAGGGAAGGTTCACAACCTCATACACTGCTTTGGTTTCTGATTCATCTAAACGGGAGGCTGGGAACTAGCCCACCCCAGTCAATTTGTCAGGACTAGATAATATACTGAACACCAGGGTGAGTAGGACGGTGTATGTGCGATATCCCCTGTGTAACCCATCTTTGCTGTGGGGTGACCCCTCATTGGACTCCATGGAGGGTGGTGAGCACTGGTGGACAAAAATTACAAATTATTTTCATGGCAAAAGCAAAAAATCCGTTAAATATGGTACTGAGTTAGGAAAAGAAGTTGAGCGGCATGATTGTCTATACTTGATTGTGAATAGAACAGAGAAAGGAAGAAAGTTCTCAAACATAAGCCCTTTTGAGTTCAAAAGGGTCTTTATAACTGGTGGTCCTGTAAAATCTTGCATTTGAGCTCGTAACGGCACGCTCCTGGTCACCATCCCAGGCTGCGAAAATAGTTATGTCCTAGCTATCCAGAGAAGTTACACTTACATAAGATTGGACGGTTGGACCAGTAGGAAATTCAAGAAAATCTTGCTCTTCAAGGCGTCACATCTGTGCATCATGTTAAAAAAAATGTAAAGGCAAAAGTCGAGCCTACCCGTACCCTGTTTCTTACTTGTGATTGGCTAGATCTCCCACAAAGGATTATGGCAGGGTATTAATCCATCGAGGTTCGCCGTGTGTGGTGATATCTCGCACGACGGAGAGTGAAATTCAGCTCCAACGTGCGTTAACTGCGACGGTGAAGATCCGTCAAGTTCCCGTAATTGTCTATCCCGTTTTGCAGAGGAAAAAACGATCCAGGAGATGGGGTTAAAGAGGTGTCCTTCTTGGAAGCCCGGAAACACTTGCGAATCCGCCAACCCTCTGTTCCGAAGCATGGTACTTATAGCTCAGTTTCAGCTAAATCGGGAAGTCGCAACTCAGACCTGCGATATAAACGGGGCCACTGTTGCAGAAAATATTCTCTCAGATCACTTCCTAGGCCTTTGACTTCGACATTTAGTTCCGTATCATGTGCTACATTTGGAACTGTAAAATGCGCTACAACCACAGCGCCACAAAACAATCGACGTCGACCAACAAGACTGGCAAAGTAATAATAAATAAAGGACCTGAAAGAAAGTTCAGGACCAGCTATGAGAGAAAACTTCCTCAAGGAAAGCATAAAGCGTACTCATAAAACAATGAACGTCCACAGAGTTCCTCTTCTGACGCTTCTAGGAAGGACTCAATTCGGCTATGTTCATCTTCACCGATCTCTATTTCCAATTGGAAAGGGATCCTCCCTAGTGGAGGAGAAGGATACTGCCCTCACTGCCTGAAGGAAAGTGACAGCGACAGGACCATCCAAGTGTTAGCCCGACACCAAAAAATAATAAATTGAACCGACCATCACAGCCTTCAAAATAGAAATGACCAAAATGTAGAACTTATAACACAGTAAAGAACATGGCTATTCTAAGCGGAATAAGAACACATCGAACTAAGCTTGAACTGTGCTTAACCAGAATGATCCTGTCACATCTCTTTCGTCTACCTTGGAGTCGGTCTGAATTAGTGCCAGTGAAATACTTAAAATCTTTGACGTTCTATGTTGCGCCGGCTATGCTCAACCATGTAGAACACACACATTTGACTCTCACTCAGGGGGAGAAAGAATGACGGGTATGTGACACGGGGTAGACTTACAAACAGAAGTACTTCACTTTAGATTCCTCGGAATTGTCATCTTTGTTATTTATTGAGGCACTAATCCTTGGAGCAACTCCCGACATAGATGCTTATAACTAATGCTATTTCTTCTGTTTGCCCAGTTCTCATTTCTATTTACCGCGTACTTCCCTATTACGCGATATAAAATTGATACATCAACTCATACGGTAACTACACCACTTTGCGTAAGAATATCACAAACTCGAGCACCAACCTGCAACATCCACGCACAGCGTACGGAATACAGCATACAGCCTATTTTCCTGCTTATATACCTAAAATATCCAATCTTGGGGTTCTTTTTTGATTGACTGCAACGTAGCACAAAAGTAAAGTTGTCACGTGGTTAATTTTGGAAGTTAATTGTATTATACTCACTTGACCGCCTTTTTTAATGGAAGAGTTCCGAGCTGCTACTTTTAGGGAAAATATCTATCTCTATAAAGCTCCCTGTTACTTAGGTCTCTAATGCGCTAAAACCTTGCTCTTACAAAATCATCTGTGTTTCTGGATTGACAAAATAAGTAACCTTGGAATATACAATAATTTTTCACCCTAAAATTTTGTGTTCTGCAATCTGCCCAGTCTTAGCTATTGAAGCAGATATATTTCCTATGTTAAACCTGTGCGAAATTATAATTGATAATAAAATACAAAGCGTGCGAATATACTGTTGCAATCCTTCGGTCGTATGTTTGCGAGAGACTAAGCTCCGTCCAAGACAACTTTAAAATCAAACGGTACACCTGTAAGGTGTGATCTTATCATCAGGTGTACGTGCACACCGGGGCACTAAAATGCTTATCAGAGATGATATATTAGTGAAATCAGTATCATTACGGCCTAACATCCAGTCAGTTGCTGTATGGACCAGATTCACCATTTGTAATATATGTATATATCTCCCTCCGTCTGATGATCCCTCGATCACTGATTTAGGGGGTCTAGTTTCAAAACTACCAACACATTTTCTTTTGGCAGGCGATATGAATGTCAACCATCCACTTTTGGGCTCACCTCGGGCTTGTGTGAGAGGTAAGCTAATTGCCGGTTTCTTGGACAATTCTAGGGTCGGCTGATAAGTCCCGGGCCTCTCAATGAAAACCGCATTAAAAACTTTTTTTTTGTTTTTTGCTTTATTTCTCAACAATCTCCAGAGAGGCTAATACATTTGTCATATCAGTCTTCTAATTTAACTAAACCATCTCTGTAGTGCGATTTATCAAGGTACTCAAAATAGCTGTTTACTGCATAAATGACCTCGTTGCTGTGAAATCTTCGTCTTCCAAGACATTTTTGAGTTTGGGAGTAGGTGGTAGTCACTGGGTGCTAGATCTGGCGAATAGGGTGGATGTTCGAGCAATTCCAACTTTAATTCCTAATTTTTCCCATTGCAATGACTGAACGATAGACCGGAGCATAGTCGTGATGAAAGAAGACTTTTTTTTTTTTTTTTTTTGCCAAATGAGGTCTTTTTCTTTTCGCCTCATCTCTCAAACGTTGCAGAAAGCTTGCGTAGTAGTCACCACTGATACTTTTACCATTTTCCAACTAATCAATAAAAATGATTCCCTGTGCATCCCAGAAAACACTCGCCATAGTCTTGTTAGCTGACAAAATTGACTTTGTGTTTTTTGGAGCTGGTTCACCTGGTGCAATCCACTGTTGTGACTGTGATTTACTTTCTAGAGAGTAGTGATGTATCCAAGTTTCATCCATGCTGTCTCAAAAATGCGCTAGGATTTTTACGGTAGAGCTCCACATTCCTAACAGAAACAGTTTTTCTTTACAACTTTTGATCAGGTGTCAAACACGGCACCCATCTTGCACAGACCTTGTGAAAGCCCAAAATATTACTGCACGTTCTTTTGATATGTTTACAGCCTCTGCTATCTCAAACAACTTTAATCTGCGGTCTCCCGGTACTAAACAATGATTTTTTTCAATGATCTCTGGAGTTTTCAATTCTACAAGGCGTCCAGAGCGAGGCTCATCACTAGTGCTCGTACGTCCCATTTTAAACACTTTTAATCATTGAATATGAAGAGGCAGTATCTTTTAATGTACTATCAATTTCCTCCTTGATTTCTTTAGGCGTTAAGCCTTTCAAATGGAGGTATTTAATCAGTGCTCGTTTTTCCAAATCGTCCATTTTGGTGAAAACTGTAAAGTTGTCTTGTTTAAAATGCTGTCATTCGAAAACTAAACAAGCTATTGACCTGTACTATGGATACAAGCTAATCTAGAGTTAAATTGTACGGTGCTACAGTCTGACTGGCCTAGTGGCGCCATATCTGTGTGAGGCTCGGGACTTATCAGCCGACGCTCGTAACCTAGCTCTCCTGAACACCGGAGTTCCTAAATTTCTTTCTGGTGTTTTCAACAGTTTTTCACATCTGGATATTGCAGTTTGTTCACCACAGTTAGCACTTTCCTTACAGTGGAATATCATCGTTGATTTACATTCTAGTGACCGCTTTCCATGCCTTATTAGTCTCTTATCACAAGATACCTGTTGCACACGTTTACCTACATGTCGCTTAGACCAAGCCAATTGGAACCTTTACTTCTTTCTGGTTGGGTGTTTTTGATTACACGAGCATGACTGTGAATGTTTTAGTGCAAGATCTCACGAAAAATACTTTTGATGCTGCTGAGCAGTGTATTCCACGGTTGAGTGTTCTGTCGTCGATTTCCGGCACCTTGGTGGACGGATGAATACCGGAATGCCATTCGTGCTCTTAGGGTTGCCCAACACTGGAATACCTGAGTATCAAAAGATGGGCGCCAAAACTAGGCAGGCTATTAAGGATAGCAAAAAGGCTGGAGTAAGTTTGTAAGCTTCACTTAATCAACATACACCTTCCTCTGTCATACGAGATAAGTTAAGGCGCGTGGACGGAAAAACGACCGGTACGCCAATTGCCGGTCTTAAATAAACTGAAGGAGCTGTTGATACGTTTGACGTGGTCAACACTTTTGGCAGTGCTTTCGCTCAAGTGTCTAGCTTAGATAATTATTTGCCTGAGTTTCTTCCTGTTAAGGCTCAGATGGAATCTCAAGGTTTCTACTTTCGTTCTGGAAATCTTAAAGATTACAATCGTCTTCACTATGACGGAGTTAGACCATGCACTATCGACATCGCGAAACTCTGCGCCAGGTCCTGTTGAATCCTACGTCCAAATGTTGCAACATCTCCATCCTGAAGGTAATGCTTTCCTGCTCGATGTGTATAATCGTGTTTGAGTTGACGCAACTTTTCCAGAAAGTGGCACTAAACCATATCTTACTGTTTTTGAAAACTGGAAAGGACCATTTCCTTTCTTCCAGCTACCGTCGTATTGCTCTCTCCAGTTGTGTTTGCAAGGTGGTGGAGCGCATGATCAATGGAGGGCTGGAAACTCGCAATCAACTGACTAAGCTCCAGTGCGGGTTTCGACGACGTTAAGCAGCTGATCACCTTGTCTCGATTTCGTCGCAGTTGATCGGATTCATGAAGAACTGTCAAACAAGGCTTATGATACGTATTGGCGAGCATGGACATTAAGTTCCCTATACAACTGGAATATACTTGGACCCCTACCGTTATTTATTCAGAGGTTTATGAGGGACAAGCTTTTACTTTCTCTATGCGTACTATACATAGTGTATAGAGAAGGTATTGCACTTTACCCAAAAAATTGATACCGAGATTTCGCTGGGAATATATGTTTTAAGGTCCCCTGTATCCAAAAAAGCATTTTCAAAAAAAGGTCAGTTCTTGTGTGTGTGTGTGTGTGTGTGTCTGTGAACACGATAACTTAAAAACGAAAAGTCTGTAAAATACCAAACTTGGTATTTAAGTTTAGTATCTTCCAGGGGTGAGAAAAATCCCCTCACTCCCACCTACCCTTTACATGGAACTTTTTTTCGAAAATTTTAATTTTCCCAAAAATGTCTAACGATTATGAGTAAAATATCGTATATTAAAGATATTTACCTGACAAATGAAATATATATCTTGAATTTTCTGGGAATAGCCTCTGAAGACTACTTTATTCTGGATGAATTTTACGGAATTTTGCACAACTGGTAAACCGTAAAAGACAGACAAAAACTTATCCCACAAAAAATTGTAGAGCACGTTAAAACACAGTTTATGTTATAGACAATTTTTTCGTTGGCTTGATCGTTGTTTAGATATTCCTTGCTTTTGGTTTCAACTTTAAAAAACTTATGCTTTTCTCATACAGGAATCTGTCAATTCCTGTCCATACAAACAAAGGAACTTCAGTTACATAGCAACCAGCTTTTGAATATCACTTTAACCTATGCTCCTCCCTTATTTCGCTTCTACTTACAAGGAAGTAAGAAATAAAGGCTACTTCTGCTAATTTTTTCTCGATTAGCATGAACTACGATAGAAGAATACACTTTTAACACTAATTTTCTGCAGAGATGTAGAGAAAGTTATGTGAATGGAACACATCAAATTTTTGCGAGTAAGGGTCGGCTCGGTTTTCTGAACAAGAGAATGGAGTGCTACAGGGATCGACACTAAGCGTCACGCTGTTAGCTATATCAATTGTATCTCGAAATGTGTTCCACTAGGAGTATCGTCCTGTTTGTTCGTATACGTCTTTGCCGACTATTGTACTTCACGCACACCTTCATCAGCAGTGTTTAGACAATCTTTAAAATTGGAGCTCTAAAAACGGATTTCGCTTCTCAACTTCTGGAGCCGCAGGAGACGATGACAACCTTCGCTGCGATTTGGTTGTTTTACTACCATTCGCGGAAGAGACGAGTCTCTTAGGTGATATGCAATACAAAACTATTGGTCACATAAGCGCAAATATTTTACGGATACTAAGCGGCAAATCTTGGGGAGCGGATCGGACAGACAATTTTCTACGACTTCATCGCCCACTGATCCGATCCGAGTTATATTACGGATGCATCGTTTATTCCTCAGCACTAACTTCTGTGCTGAGAAAATAAGACACCCCATAATCAGGGTATGTGTATTAAACCGTGGCAACTAATTAAACCAGGGTAAAATATCCCAGACTTTATAATTTTTTTTTTTTTTTTTTTTTTTTTTTTTTTTTTTTTTTTTTTTTTTTGTAGTTTAACGTCCTTTAACCTGGTTTGGTCATATCGGACGATGAATGAAATTGATGATATGATGCTCAAATGATCTCGGGGTCCATGGAGCTTAAAGTTACTCGACATTCGTCTTCTCAGGATAAGGGAAAACCCCGAAAAAACCCTACCCGGGTAACTCACCCTAAGCGAGATTCGAACTCACGAGATTCGAACGTGAGGCAGACATGCTACCACCACGCTACCCAGGCGGGCTTTTACATTTATTACTAATTACTACTTATACCAATTACAAGTTTAATCAATACGAGTTAAATTTACAGATACAAACATAACCTAAAGGTTTATAAATACAAATTAAAATCATATTTATTATCATTTAAGCTGTGTTAGTATTTAATTTAGTATAATTTTTGGTTTAATTGATATTATAATTTTAGTATATAATTTTATTATTAAAATTAGTTTTATATTATTTTAATAACTTTTAGGACCGGTTGTACGAACTCTGAATAACTCCTGGAATAGTTATCCTTGGAATACACTATTCACGGTATAAATGTGGTGCCGGGTCGTACGATGTAATTATACTTATGTATTAGACTGTTTGTAGATTTAAAACTAATGTTGGCTATATTGCGAGTCATTCATGGCCAACTGATACGTTCTTACTGCTTTATTTTGCTAAAAATTTGCATTGTTTTCACAATCAGCTGTTCCTAAACTATGTATTATTTCTTATTTTAACTAATTGCGGCACTATGAAATAATTATGAATGTTCACAAGCGTGTTCGGAATGTAGAATTGCCATACACTTTACAAAACATAAACACATAGGTATACTGTGACTTCTTGCGATAGGTTAGGAGTATGGGAATGAAACCTTACCCTATGTGCAAAGTTGTATCTTGTGCTGATATATGACATCTTTCCGTTTCTGTACTCAAAACAGCTAACGTGCATTTTATTCATTAAAATACTTAGTAAGCGAATTTTGAAAATTTTAGTGTTGCCAATACCACTGTCAACTTAAGATATGCATAATTGAATCGTTGAACCAAGATAAGTACAAAAACAATTTGCTATACAGGTATTATTTACCAGCAGAAATATTAGTAGTTATGTGGAATAGTACGTTAAACCATTCCCATTACAGTTCGCACTTTGAGAATGGCAATATTTAATACAGCAGCTAGAAATTGTCAACCAAACCAATAAAACCGAGAATATTATACTTTACGGAAGGCATTCTCTATTCAATCAAAATTGTCTCTAATGTATTAAACCTACAGCATATGATACGAAAAATAATGAATTAATTGTAAAATAATATATTTAGATTTACGAGCTCTGAAAGCGTTTTTTAATCTGGGTATCTCCTCCCTACATCACAAAGCTTGTAGTGTTATCGTTTTTAAACTTGCACATAACCTCCAAAATCTGAATATAGTACAGAATGTCGCTAACATTAACACTTGTGGCTATCTTACGTTTTGAAGCATATTGCCCTAGAAGTAACCTATCCTTTATATTTAGTCAATAAAACGTAGCCTCACTCTTTACAACGCTATGCATTGTGCTGGTGAATTGCTGCGCTACACGATTTTATATTTATCTTGGGTTGGATTAACTTTAATTGTTTCCATAAAAATAGAGGTATTTGGATGATAATATTGTAGGTAGGTTTTATTGTTTTATAAATGAAACTTAATTTGACTATCTTCTTGTCATCTTTATCTTATAACCACGAAGTTGTCTGTGTGATATCTTTTCTCAACATTGTTAAAGCCGTGTACATTTATCGGACCATCTCTACAACATATTGTATTTAGGTATAATATGCCCTTAGAAACAGATTATAAAGAACTTAATCGTTTATATCGGTCAAATATGGGTCAAAATTGTGTCGCGTACCGAAGCAGCCATTTTCCTTTTTATACTCTATTCTCGGAATATCGGCGTATCCCCGCAAGGAATCACGGAATAAGTTATTCCATGTTTATTCCCTTGATAGTCTCTATTCCGTTGTCGTACAACACAATTTAGCACATAACCATGGAATAGCGTCTAACAGAGGTTTATTCCGAGTTCGTACAACTGTCTCTTAATTATACTACTCTTATTATCATAACATTACTTAAAACTTCATACACAAAATTTACTATTTTACTTATAACATTTAAAATATTACATCAAAAATTTACAATGCCTAATATAATTTATTTTCTAAACTTTATATTTATTGAAAATTCTCTAAAATTTAAAATTAAATAATTACCTATTAAAAATTTTCATATCCATCCATATTCAATGTAAATTTATATTTAATTTAAATCTACATTAAATTCAAAATTATAAAGTTTACAATTTATAATTTAATTAAAAGCTTTTACATTTTTAAAATTAAGTTCACAGATTTTATATTATTATTTATTTTTATAATCATGATATCCCTGTGGCTGTTGAAGATTTTCCATGCAGTCGAGTCTAAACGGCAGAACCCCCGCTGCAGTATAGGCGTGACGTACTGTTAAGAAACTATGGCTTTGGGCCTAAGTGCCTGCCTTCACATCCAACTTTCACTCCACCGAGCTCGACAAAAAAAAAAAAAAAAAAAAAAAAATGGAAAATTGGCCTTTTATTTATGGACGCTCTTTAACTGCTTTGGTTCTCAGCGTCCCATTCTATATTGGGCGTGAAAGATCGCTTAATTTTGCTCAGAGGCCTCTCTTATCAGGCTTGAGGTTCTTTTACGTGCCATAAATCTACGACACGGGACCCACAGTTTTACTTCCCTTCCGAAGGAAGCCATACTAAGGATTTTTACGCCCGAAAAAATCCATCGTCCTCCGCCGGGTTTGAACCCACGACCTTGGGTATATGAAGTTAGCATGGTAACCATTACACCACAAAGGGCGACTACCGAGCTCGACGAGCGTTATAGAAACATCTGGGTTAGTCCAAGGCCTGCAGGTGTTCGTTTCCGAGAGCTTCTTCAAAAAATGGTATCGAAATGCCTAGCACGTTTTCTAAGGGTGCACCCACCTTGGTTACGTGCGGCATTCACGCAACTCTCGTGAGGACAGCATACAATACCTCTATCTCGTATCCGTAGATTCGGTTTTCATAGTGGCACATCCATTTATAGTGCGCAGCTGTATGCAATATATCGAGTCATTCTGTATGTTGGCCGTCGACTTGTTGTAGGAACTCGGAATAAACATCTGTTGTAGAGATAGTCCTATGAATGAACACGGCTATAAAGTTGAGAAAGGATATCACACAGACAACTTGGTGGTTATAAAACATGACAAAAAGATAGTTAAAATAAAATTGCATTTATAAAACAGTAAAACTTACAATAATATCAAAATATCTCTTTTTATGGAAACAATTAAATTTAATATTATCGAAGCTAAATAATAAATAGTGTAGTGTAGCAATTCAACAGTACAATGCATAGCGTTGTAAAGAACGAGATTACATTTTATTGAGGAAATACAAAGGATTGGTTACCTGTAGGGGATATACGTAATATAGGCGCAAGTGTTAATGTTAGCGACATTTTGTGCCATATTCAGATTTGGAGGTTATGTTTAACAACGATAACACTACAAACTTTGTCATGTAAGGGATGAGATGCCCCAGATTAGAGCTCGCAAATCTAAATATTATATTATTTTATAATACATTCATATTTTTTCGTATTATATGCTGTAAGTTTAATACATTATAAACAATTTTGATTGAATAGAGAATACCTTCCGTAAAATATGTTCTCGGTTTTATTGGTTTGGTTGACAATTGCTGGCTGTTGTATTATATATTGACATCAGCAAAGTGCGAGCTGTAATGGGAACGGTTTAATGTACTATTCGACATAGCTATTAATATTTCTGTTGGTAATAGTACGTGTATAGGAAATTGTTTATGTACTTGATCTTGGTGCAACCATTCAATTATGCATATTTCAAGTTGATAGTGGCGTTGGCAACACTAACATTTAATTTTCAAAATTCGATTACTAAATATCTAAATGAATAAAATACAAAAAACCGGGCTAAGTACATTAGCTGTTTTGAAACGGAAAGATGTCATATGTCAGTACAAGATATAGCTTTGCAATACGGTAAGGTTTCATTCTCATTTTCCTACCCTATCGGAAGAAGTCACAGTATATGTGTTTATGTTTTGTAAAGTGTGTAGCAATTCTGCATCCAAACACGCTCCTGAGGATTCATAATTATTTCATAGTACCTTAAGTAGCTGAAATAATAAATAGTTTAAGAACTGCTTATGGTGAAAAAAATTCAAATTTTCAAGAAAATAAAACTCCACCGTACAACTCGTCAGCACATTTATACCGTGAATAGTGTATTCCAAGAATAACTATTCCAAGATTTATTACGGGTTCGTACAACCGGCCCCCAAACTTTTCTCAAACGGGAAGACATCTTACTTCTCGTTTTTCGTTTGTTTACTCCTGAAGAGCAAAAATATTGGAATTTGAATTGTTTCATATAGCGACCGGCTTTTAAAGGACCAGACTATCCCTTTAGCCTGTGCATTTTACTCTCCTACTTAAAATGAGGCTAGTAATAAGTTTAATTTTGCTAATGTTTTCTTGATTAGCATGGTGTAGGTAAGATATTACTTTTTTGGATAGCATTTTGGTTTACCGAACAGCCAGAGAACATCTGAATGGAACGCATCAGATTTTTTACTTTTCAGCAAGCATCCCTTCGTTAATGAATTGTTCCAATTTTAGTTTGTAAATTTGTGAATACTTAGTGTTTTTCCTAGGTGATTAGTACTCACTGATCACTTCACAAATTTAATATAACAAGTATCACCACTACTCAGGGACTGTGGAAGATAGGTGACTACTCAATTATAAGAAACTACTCCTAGCGAGCGCCTTGTTTGTGACAAGGTGTTGGGAATACCGAGAGATTGCGACTTCACCGAAACATTCAACATGACTGTACACTTCAGGTATCATTCATTATCTTGAGAAAAGAAAAACATTAAGTACATTTCTGTGGAGATTTTACATTTTTTAATTAGCCGGAAGTAGAAAAGCAATGTCCAAAAATTAAGATCTTTTATAGAAATAGACATGTGCCGAAGTTGGGTGCACGACATTTTCTCCAGTGCAAGTGGAATACAGTTACGACATGTTGCATCAACGTGTTTCTTTAACCGCCGAAATGTTCAACTCGTCCCTAGGCGCGATCCCCTGCGCTAGGCTTTAGCGAGCGTGGTCAAAATGGCCAGCTGGGGAAGCCGGAGACTCGGAGCTTATGGGTTGGGCCCGGCGGTGTCGCTGGCGTTCGATCTGAAATTGTTCCGTTGTCATTCGGACCTGGTCGTCCTTTGGAACTCTCACCCTCAAGGGTCGCGCAAGTCATAATTAATGGATGATGAAGTGCATTTATTGAAATACCTGTATGCACACATTGATCTTCATTAATCGCACGGGTCCACAAGACAGTACGTGCTTTTGTAATACACAAAGAGTAAGCAATATTAAAAAGAAAACATGAAGAGAGAACACGACAATAAACGTATAAAAATATTCAAATACAGCAAGTTAAATTTAAAACACAGAATAAACTGTATTCCGATATATTAATGTACTCTATTATAGTAGACAAATACTCTTAAGAGAAATATATACACACAATACTAACAACACAGCAACACAATGACCGAAAAGTTTGATGATTGCGCCGTGGTCAAATGGTTAGATCTCCAAGCAACCGCATGTGAGATTTGTGCAGAAAGCAGCGCAGTGGCGGATTTACTCTGGTTTCCCCCGCCATCTCATTCCAACGGTGCTACATCTTCATTCCAAGTATCATCAGTGTCATCGCCTGCGGTGCCACTTGTAGTAAAAGCGGGCGTTAAACAATATAGATATATATATATATATATTAAAATATAATCACTTTTTATCTCTTTATCGCTTCCCTATTATCAGCGTTCTCAGATCTCGGCTGTTTCACCTTAAGTAGACATTTGCTTGTCCGTGTTTTCCGTGCCTGCCAGTAGTGCCCAACATACTCCTAACTATTCGCGGTGGTAAAGAATCGCGGTAAAATCATTTCCCTCCATTCCTCAGTACCCCTACATTTTGCCAAAATATGTGTCCACGAATCTTCCTCCTGGCGAATGGGGTAGATTCTCATAACGTTCTCGTCAGAAATTTTTATCATCCGCCATGTTCATAGTGTAATCCAGTAAGTGCTGTGATCGACTCAGTTTCTGTGAATAATACTAATTTGAATGTGATAATATAAGACCTTTGAAGAGTCGGAGCTGGAGTCCGTTTGTATATTGCTGGCTTGTGAAGCGGATCCTTGCTCTGAAGAATCGGAGCTTGAGTCCGTTTGTGTATTGCTGCTCTGTGAAGCGGATCCTCGCTCTGAAGAGTCGGAGCTTGAGTCCGTTTGTTTAATGCTGGGTTGTGAAGCGGATCCTCGCTTTGAACTCTCGGAGCTTGAGCCCGTTTGTTTATTGCTGGGTTGTGAAGCGGATACTCGCTCAGAAGAGTCGGAGCTTGAGCCCGTTTGTTTAATGCTGGGTTGTGAAGCGGATCCTTGGTTTGGAGAGTCGGAGCTTGAGCCCGTTTGTTTATTGCTGCATTGTGAAGCGGACCCTCGCTCTGAAGAGTCGGAATTTGAGCCAGTTTGTTAATGCTGGGTTCTAAAGCGGATCTTCGGTTTGAAGAGACGGAGCTTGGGCCCGTTTGTTTATTGCTGGCTTATGAAGCGGATCTTCGGTTTGAAGAGTCGGAGCTTCAGCCCATTTGTTTATTGCTGGATTGTGAAGCGGATCCTCTCTTGGAAGAGTCATAGCTTGAGCCCGTTTGTTTATTGCTGGGCTGTGAAGCGGATCTTCGGTTTGAAGAGTCGGAGCTTGGGCCCGTTTTTTAATGCTGGATTGTGAAGCGGATCCTCTCTTGGAAGAGTCGGAGCTTGAGCCCGTTTGTTAATGCTGGGTTGTGTAGCGGATCTTCGGTTTGAAGAGTCGGAGCTTGAGCCCGTTTGTTTAATGCTGGGGTTGTGAAGCGGATCTTCGGTTTGAAGAGTCGGAGCTTGAGCCCGTTTGTTTAATGCTGGGTTGTGAAGCGGATCTTCAGTTTGAAGAGTCGGAGCTTGAGCACATTTGTTTATTGCTGGATTGTGAAGCGGATCCTCTCTTGGAAGAGTCGGAGCTTGAGCCCGTTTGTTAATGCTGGGTTGTGAAGCGGATCTTCGGTTTGAAGAGTCGGAGCTTGGGCCCGTTTGTTTATTGCTGGCTTATAAAGGGGATCTTCGGTTTGAAGAGTCGGAGCTTGAGCCCATTTGTTTATTGCTGGATTATGAAGCGGATCCTCTCTTGGAAGAGTCGGAGCTTGAGCCCGTTTGTTAATGCTGGGTTGTGAAGCGGATCTTTGGTTTGAAGAGTCGGAGCTTGGGCCCGTTTGTTTATTGCTGGCTTATGAAGCGAACCTCGCCAGTCGTGTATATTTACACAAGGACACATTAATCGCTTCAACCTACGCCACGGTCTGCCTTTTAAAACATGTTTATGGGCCATTGAACTTTCTTTTCCGTCAGACAGAATGTGCTCCCAACAAATTCTATAGGAACCTACCTTCGCTTCCATTCACATGACTTTCTCTACTTATTCTAAACAAGAGATCACTTCATGCTGATTGAGATAAACACTAACGGAAACATGTATTACGATTTCCCGGTTAAGAAATTAAAACCAACAATTGGAACGTCTCGGAAACGGTTAATCCCACAAAAGTATGTGAGTGTTAAGTTTTATTAGTTATCAAAAGTCAGCAATAATGAACAGGACTTGAGAGACCATTCCCAGGTATATATTTCTTTTGGCACGAAATATTTTAAACATGTATGTTAATCAATATCACGTATTTTTGAGAAAGTAATTTTTTTAAAAAAAATGTTTCGTTTCAGATGAGTAAATTTTCTTGAAAATCTTAGTGTCGCACTCTTGGAAGATGCTGATTTAAATATGAAGTTTTGTATTTAATCTAATTTTGGTTTTTCAGGGAACCTCAAAACAGATCGTGGTATCGAATTTTTGGGTGGATTACAATACCTTGTGTATCTATTGCGATGTGCCATTTCCTTAAATGGGACTTCATCAAAAGGCTTAGTGGATGCGTGACCAACTCTATCTTGTTCTGGGCACAGGTACAGTGTGTCAATTGGCAGTTTATAACATCTGCAACAGAAACCAATAACACAAATCTCATGTGTTCCATTCACATGACTTTCTCTGCAACAAATATTGTTAAAAAGCTATTGCTAGTCGAGAAAAAATTAGCAGAAATAGTCTTATTACTTGCTTCCTTGTAAGTAGAAGCGAAATAAGGGAGTATCATAGGTTAAAGTGATAGTCAAACGTTGGTTGCTATGTGACTGAAGTTCCTGGTTTGTATGGAAAAGAGTTGAGAAATTCCTGTATGAGAAAAGTATGTTTTTTAAAGCTGAAACCAAAAAGAAGGAATATCTCAAAAACAATAAACTCCACGAAAAAAAATGTATATAACATAAATTGTATGTTTTAATATGCTCTACATTTTTGTGTGATAAGTTTTTGTCCATCTCTTACGGTTTAGCAGTTATGTAAAATTCCGTAAAATTCATCCAGAATAAAGTAGTCTTTAGAGGATATTCCCAGACATACATTTTATTTATCAGGTAAATATCTTTAATGTATCATATTTTAATCAAAATCGTTAGAGCCATTTTTGAGAACATAAACATTTTCGAAAACATTTCCATGTAAAGGGTAGTTTGGGGTGGGGTAATTTTTCTGAAAATCTTCGTGTTGCATCCCTGGAAGATACTAAACTTAAATACCAAGTTTGGTATTTTACCGATTTTTCATTTTTGAGTTATCGTGGTCACGGACACACGGACCTGTTTCTGAAAATGCTTTATTTTTGGATGCAGGGGACCCTAAAACATATTTCCGGTGAAATCTCGGTATCGAATTTTTGGGTGCAATACAATACCTTCTCTATACACTATGTTATCGAATTTTTGGGTGCAATACAATACCTTCTCTATACACTATGTACATAGTACGTGTAGAGTAGAGTAGGTAATTGATAACAATTAATATAATACATAAACATCTAATATTAAATATAATTTTGATAAATATATAGGTTCAGATGTTTTAAAGTTATTTAGGTTAAGTTATTAGTCTGACAACTGTATATTTATTTTATTTTGTAAAATAAAAAAGAATGTTTGTTAATAAATGAAATAAAGTGTGAGATATTTGCCCCGGTGTAAGCAATTAGAAGTTGGGGTATAGTGTACAGATGTTATTTTTATTTTTTTATAACGTAAACTAACTTCCCATCTGAGGCTAGCAAGAAAAGGGATACAACCAGCACGACGTAGTTGCCAGAAGTGACTCAAGAAAACACACTTACATAAAGATACATTGGATATGTAGAGTCCGACTGAAATATTCAATGCCGCAGCCGGGAATTGAACCACGGATCCCCCGATTTCTAGCAGGTTGCCTCACCACTGATGACATTCCGGCACGGCATTGAATTCCTCGACTAATTCGCAAGTTTCCCGGTTAACCACATGGAGATCTCAAATTATTTTGAGATGATATTCCCCAACTGAGTGAATCTAGCTATCCAACTCCTGTGCTACACACGAAAAGAAGAGAAAAAAAAAACAACAACATTAAATTAATATTGTCAACATCATTGGAACATCTAAAACGGATGTTTATCGAATAATACAGGAATTTGGGTCTAGAGTCTAGAACAGCGCTTCCAAACGCAGGAAAACCTTAGGAGCAGGACCTGGCAGGTGAAATGTGGCAATGGGTATTTCTTTAGATAAAACGAATGTTTTTATTACCATCGAGTGGGCCAAAGTGATGCTCCAACTTCATTCGAGAGAACATGGAAAAGTTTTCCAAGGGATTCATGTTACTGCTCTCGGGGAAACTTGGCATTCAGAGGATTGTCAATAATAAAAACTAATGCAGCCTGTTGTCATAGGAATATTATGGACCCAATTTTTTATGGTGATTCCCCAGTTGGTGTGGTGATGATGCCCCAAATGTTTGTATCCACAGCGACCAGCATTACTACCATAGGAAAGCTGTAGAAACAGACCCAATTTTGGATGAAGGAGTTCCCCAGTTGTATGGTGAAGATACACCAAATGTCTGTATCCACAGCAACCAGCATTACTACAGACCGAATTTTGGATGAAGGAATTCCTCAGTTGTATGGTGAAGATACACCAAATGTCTGTATCCACAGCGACCAGCATTACTTC
Organism: Hymenopus coronatus; assembly: GCA_030762935.1. Taxonomy (NCBI): domain Eukaryota; kingdom Metazoa; phylum Arthropoda; class Insecta; order Mantodea; family Hymenopodidae; genus Hymenopus; species Hymenopus coronatus. The sequence goes on from CM060890.1 coordinate 149,459,710, forward strand.
CATAGGAAAGCTGTAGAAACAGACCCAATTTTGGATGAAGGAGTTCCCCAGTTGTATGGTGAAGATACACCAAATGTCTGTATCCACAGCGACCAGCATTACTACCATAGGAAAGCTGTAGAAACAGACCCAATTTTGGATGAAGGAGTTCCCCAGTTGTATGGTGAAGATACACCAAATGTCTGTATCCACAGCAACCAGCATTACTACAGACCGAATTTTGGATGAAGGAATTCCCCAGTTGTATGGTGAAGATACACCAAATGTCTGTATCCACAGCGACCAGCATTACTTCCATAGGAAAGCTGTGGAAACAGACCCAATTTTGGATGAAGGAATTCCCCAGTTGTGTGGTGAAGATACACCAAATGTTTGTATCCACAGCAACCAGCATTACTACCATAGGAAACAGTTGTATGGTGAAGGTACACCAAATGTTTGTATCCACAGCAACCAGCATTACTACCATAGGAAACAGGTGTCAGCGTGATACCATTTTTGAAGTCACCAGATGTCTCAGCAATGCCTACTGAAACTGCGCCTTGCTTCTTGGCGTCCTATTCTTAGATGCAGTCTCCTACAATGGAAATTGCGCTGCAGAGCCTGGATATCACACCGAACTTGATACGTGGAGCCGAAAGGATATTTCGCCATGAAAAAACGGCAAAGTTTTGATCTCAGAAAATTAAATTTGCAACCAAAGTGAACAGGACAGTTACCAAAGAGAACAACTTTACCATCTACCACTGTATGTGAACGTTTTTGGTTATTATCATGGTACTTGGTACAGATGGTATTGTATTGTACCCAAAAATTCAATACCGGTATTTAACCGGAAACATATATTTTGAGACCCCCTGAATAAAAAAAAAAAAACTATTTTACTTTTTCTAGACGTACTATGTGCATAGTATATTGAGGAAGTATTGTATTCCACCCAAAAATTCGATACCGAGATTTCACCAGAAATACATCTTTTAGGGCCCCCTGAATCCAAAAATGCATTTTTACAAAAAGATCCGTGTGTGTGTCTGTCTGCCTGTCTGTCTGTGCACAGCATAGCTCAAAACCGAAACGACCGTTAAATACCAGACTTGGTATTTAAGTTTGGTATCTTCCAAGGAGGCGACACGAATATTTACAAGAAAATCGCCACACCCCAAACTACCCATTAGAAAGAGGAATTTTCGAAAATGTTGATTTTCAAAAAATTGGCTGTAACGATTTTGATTTAAATGGCATATATTAAAGTAATTTCCATCACAAATAAAATGTACGAGTATCTTGAATTTTCTGGGAATAGCTTTTGAAGACCTGTTTATTCTGAATGAATTTTGCATAACTGGTAAACCGCAAGAAATAAACAAAAACTTTAGCACTCCTTATAAGACACCATTTATGCCGTATACATTTTTACTTTCTCCATACGCATTATGTACATAGTGTATAGAGAAAGTATTGCACTCCACCCAAAAATTCGATACCGAGATTTCACCGTAAATATATGTTTTAGGGTCCCCAATATTCAAAAAAAGCATTTTCACAAAAAGGTCCGTGTGTGTGTGTGTGTGTCCGTGTGTCCGTGTGCCTGTGAACACGATAACTCAAAAAGGAAAAGTCGGTAAAATACCAAACTTGGTACTTAAGTTTAGTATCTTCCAGGGATGCTAAACGAAGATTTTGAGAAAAATCCCTCCATCCCCAACTACCCTTTATATGGAACTTTTTCGAAAATTTTGATTTCTCAAAAATGGCTCTAACGATTTTGATTAAAATTTCGTATATTAAACATATTTAGCTGACAAAATGTATATCTTGAATTTTCTGGGAATAGCCTCTGAAGAGTAGTTTATTCTGGATGAATTTTACTAAATTTTGGATAACTGCTAAACCGTAAGACATGGAAAAAACTTAGTACACAAAAAATGTAGAGTACATTAAAACACACATTTTTTCATGGAGTTCGTCGTTTTTTAGACATTCCTTATTTTTGGTTTCTGCTATGAAAAACATACTTTTCTCACACAGGAACTTGTCAACTCCTATCCATATAAACAAAGGAACTTCATTGACATAGCAACCAGCTTTTGACTATCCCTTTAACCTACGGTTGTCCTTTATTTCGCTTCTACTTACAAGGAAGCGAGTAATTATACTATTTCTGCTATTTTTTTCTGATTAGCATAAAGTAAATAGAAGTATAAACTTTTAAAGAATTATTTGTTGCAGGGATATGGAGAAAGTCATGTGAATGGTACACATCAGATTTTTTTTCCTGGAGCTGACCGTTTTTGAGGTATTCCTTGTTATAGGCTTCCGTATCAAAATACTTAAAAATGTCTCATACAGGGACTTGTCAACTCTTAGCCACGCAAACAAACGAATTTCAATCCCATAGCAACGATATTTTGAAACATTCGACTATCGCTCTAGTCTTGTATACACCATTATATAGCTTGTACTTAAATGGAAGCAGTTTCTGCTAGTGTTACCTTGATTACGATTATTAGATAGGAGAATAAGCTTATAAAAAAACATAATTTATTACAGAGATGTAGAGAAACTCATCTGTGAATGGAACACCAGAATTTTGAAAACTTTCTTACAGCTGTCGTACAAGCACAGGATGGATAGGTAGAGTCAGCTTGAAAAATGCAATACCATAGCCGGCATTTCAAGCACAGATCTCCCAGTCTCTGGCTGTTACTCTAACAATTTAACCACCATGGCAACATGCGAAGACAGTATTAAAACCCCAAATGACTCTCATGTTTCCTAGGAAACCACAGATCTCCTAGCCTCAGGTAGTTACTATAAACACTTAACTACCACGGCAACATGCCAAGACAGTATTAAAACCCCAACTGACTCGCAAATTTCCTAGGATACCACAGATTACCCAATCTCTGGCTGTTACTCTAACAATTTAACTACCATGGCAACATGCTAAGACAGTATTAAAACCCCAAATAACTCGCATGCACTCGCATGTTTCCTAGGAAACCACAGATCTCCTAGTCTCAGGTAGTTACTCTAACCACTTAGCTACCACGGAAACATGCCAAGACAGTATTAAAACCCTAACTGACTCGCATGTTTCCTAGGAAACCACAGATCTCCCAGCCTCAGGTAGTTACTCTAACCACTTAGCTACCACGGAGACATGCCAAGACAGTATTAAAACCCCAACTGACTCGCATGTTTACTAGGATACCACAGATCTCCCAGTCTCAGGCTGTTACTCTAACAATTTAACTACCATGGCAACATGCCAAGACAGTATTAAAACCCCAACTGACTCGCATGTTTCCTAGGAAACGACAGATCTCCCAGCCTTAGGCAGTTACTCTAACCACTTAGCTACCACGGTAACATGCCAAGACATAATTAAAACACCAACTGACTCGCATGTTTCCTAGGAAACAACAGATCTCCCAGCCTCAGGCAGGTACTCTAACCACTTAGCTACCACGGCAACATGCCAAGACAGTACTAAAACCCCAACTGACTCGCAAGTTTCCTAGGAAACCACAGATCTCCCAGTCTGAGGCAGTTACACTAACCACTTAGCTACCAAGGCAACATGCCAAGACAGTATTAAAATCCCAACTGACTCGCATGTTTCCTAGGAAACCACAGATCTCCTAGCCTCAGGCAGTTACTGTAACCACTTAGCTACCACGGCAACATGCCAAGACAGTATTGAAACCCCAACTGACTCGCACGTTTCCTAGGAAACCACAGATCTCCCAGCCTCAGGCAGTTACTCTAACCACTTAGCTACCACGGCAACATGCCAAGACAGTATTAAAACCCCAACTGACTCGCAAGTTTCCTAGGAAACCACAGATCTCCTAGCCTCAGGCAGTTACTCTAACCACTTAGCTACCACGGCAACATGCCAAGACAGTATTAAAACCCCAACTGACTCGCATGTTTCCTAGGAAACCACAGATCTCCTAGCCTCAGGCAGTTACTCTAACCACTTAACTACCACGGCAACATGCCATGACAGTATTTAAACACAAACTGACTCGCATGTTTCCTAGGAAACCACAGAACTCCTAGTCTGAGGCAGTTACTCTAACCACTTAGCTACCACGTCAACATGCCAAGACAGTATTAAAATCCCAAACTGCCTCCCTGGTTTCCTAGGAAACCACAGATCTGTTAGTCTCAGGCAGTTACTCTAACCACTTAGGCACCTCGGCAACATGCCAACACAGTATTAAAACCCCAACTGACTCGCATGTTTCCTAGAAAACCACAGAACTGCTAGTCTGAGGCAGTTACTCTAACCACTTAGCTACCACGGAAGCATGCCAAGACAGTATTAAAACCCCCAACTGACTCGCAAGTTTCCTAGGAAACCACAGATCTCCTAGTCTCAGGCAGTTACTCTAACCACTTAGCTACCACGGAAACATGCCAAGACAGTATTAAAACCCCCAACTGACTCGCAAGTTTCCTAGGAAACCACAGATCTCCTAGTCTCAGGCAGTTACTCTAACCACTTAGCTACCACGGCAACATGCCAAGACAGTATTAAAATCCCAACTGACTCGCATGTTTCCTAGGAAACCACAGATCTACTAGCCTCAGGCAGTTACTCTAACCACTTAGCTACCACGGCAACATGCCAAGACAGTATTAAAACCCCAACTGACTCGCATGTTTCCTAGGAAACCACAGATCTCCCAGCCTCAAGCATTTACTCTAACCACTTAGCTACCACGGCAACATGCCAAGACAGTATTAAAACCCCAACTGCCTCGCATATTTCCTAGGAAACCACAGATCTCCTAGTCTCAGGCAGGTACTCTAACCACTTAGCTACCACGGCAAAATGCCAAGGCAGTGTTAAAACCCCAACTGACTCGCATGTTTCCTAGGAAACCACTGATCTCCTAGCCTCAGGCACTTACTCTAACCACTTCACTACCAAGGCAACATGCCAAGTCAGTATTAACACCCCAAATGACTCGCATGTTTCCTAGGAAACCACAGATCACCCAGCCTCAGGCAGTTACTCTAACCACTTAGCTACCACGGCAACATGCCATGGCAGTTTTAAAACCCCAACTGACTCGCATGTTTCCTAGGAAACCACAGATCTTTCAGCCTCAGGCAGTTACTCTAACCACTTAGCTACCACGGCAACAGGCCAAGAGAGTATGAAAACCCCAGCTGACTCGCATGTTTTCTAGGAAACCACAGATCTCCTAGCCTCAGGTAGTTACTCTAACCACTTAGCTACCATGGCAACATGCCAAGACAGTATTAAAACCCCAACTGACTCGCAAGTTTCCAAGGATACCACAGATCTCCCAGTCTGAGGCAGTTACTCTAACCACTTAGCTACCACGGCCACGAGCCAAGACAATTTTAAAACCCCAACTGACTCGCATGTTTCCCAGGAAACAACAGATCTCCCAGCCTCAGGCAGTTACTCTAACCACTTAGCTACAAAGGCAACATGCCAAGACAGTATTATAACCCCAACTGAGTCGCATGATTCCTCGGAAACCACAGATCTCCTAGTCTCAGGCAGTTACTCTAACCACTTAGCTACCACGGCAACATGCTAAGACAGTATTAAAACCCCAGCTGACTCGCATGTTTCCTAGGAAACCACAGATTTCCCCGTTTGAGGCAGTTACTCTAACCACTTAGCTACCACGGCAACATGCCAAGACAGTATTAAAACCCCAACTGGGTAGCATGAATCCTCGGAAATCACAGATCTCCTAGTCTCAGGTAGTTTCTCTAACCTCTTAGCTACGACGGCAACAGGCCAAGACAGTATTAAAACCCCAACTGACTCGCATATTTCCTAGGAAACCACAGATCTCCCAGCCTCAGGCAGTTACTCTAACCACTTAGCTACCACGTCAACATGCCAAGACAGTATTAAAACCCCAACTGCCTTGAATGTTTACTAGGAAACCACAGATCTCCCAGTCTCTGGCTGTTACTCTAACAATTTAACTACCATGGCAACATGCCAAGACAGTATTAAAACCCCAACTGACTCGCATGTTTTCTAGGAAACCAAAGTTCTCCCAGTCTCTGGCTGTTACTCTAACAATTTAATTACCATGGCAACATGCCAAGACAGTATTATAACCCCAAATGTCTCGCATGATTCCTAGGAAACCACAGATCTCCTAGTCTAAGGTAGTTAACTCTAACCACTTAGCTACCACGGAAACATGCCAAGACAGTATTAAAAGCCCAACTGACTCGCATGTTTACTAGGAAACCACAGATCTCCCAGTCTCTGGCTGTTACTATAACAATTTAACTACCATGGCAGCATGCCAAGACAGTATTAAAACCCCAACTGACTCGCATGTTTCCTAGGAAACGACAGATCTCCCAGGCTTAGGCAGTTACTCTAACCACTTAGCTACCACGGCAACATGCAAAGACATAATTAAAACACCAACTGACTCGAATGTTTCCTAGGAAACAACAGATCTCCCAGCCTCAGGCAGGTACTCTAACCACTTAGCTACCACGGCAACATGCCAAGAGAGTATTAAAATCCCAACTGATTCGCATGTTTCCTAGGAAACCACAGATCTCCTAGCCTCAGGCAGTTACTCTAACCACTTAGCTACCAAGGCAATATACCAAGACAGTATTAAAATCCCAACTGACTCGCATGTTTCCTAGGAAACCACAGATCTCCCAGTCTGAGGCAGTTACTCTAACCACTTAGCTACCACGGCCACGAGCCAAGACAATTTTAAAACCCCAACTGACTCGCATGTTTCCCAGGAAACAACAGATCTCCCAGCCTCAGGCAGTTACTCTAACCACTTAGCTACAAAGGCAACATGCCAAGACAGTATTATAACCCCAACTGAGTCGCATGATTCCTCGGAAACCACAGATCTCCTAGTCTCAGGCAGTTACTCTAACCACTTAGCTACCACGGCAACATGCTAAGACAGTATTAAAACCCCAGCTGACTCGCATGTTTCCTAGGAAACCACAGATTTCCCCGTTTGAGGCAGTTACTCTAACCACTTAGCTACCACGGCAACATGCCAAGACAGTATTAAAACCCCAACTGGGTAGCATGAATCCTCGGAAATCACAGATCTCCTAGTCTCAGGTAGTTTCTCTAACCTCTTAGCTACCACGGCAACAGGCCAAGACAGTATTAAAACCCCAACTGACTCGCATATTTCCTAGGAAACCACAGATCTCCCAGCCTCAGGCAGTTACTCTAACCACTTAGCTACCACGGCAACATGCCAAGACAGTATTAAACCCCAACTGACTCGCATGTTTTCTGGCAAACCACAGATCTCTTGCCTCAGGCAGTTATTCTAACCACTTAGCTACCACGGGAACATGCCAAGACATAATTAAAACCCCAACTGACTCGCATGTTTCCTAGGAAACCACAGATCTCCCAGCCTCAGGCACTTACTCTAACAAGTTAGCTACCACGTCAACATGCCAAGACAGTATTACAACCCCAACTAACTCGCATGTTTCCTAGGATACCACAGATCCCCTAGTCTCAGGCAGTTACTCTAACCACTTAGCTACCACGGCAACATGCCAAGACAGTATTAAAACCCCAACTGCCTCGCATATTTCCTAGGAAACCACAGATCTCCTAGTCTCAGGCAGGTACTCTAACCACTTAGCTACCACGGCAACATGCCAAGACAGTATTAAAACCCCAACTGACTCGCATGTTTCCTAGGAAACCACAGATCTCCCAGCCTCAAGCATTTACTCTAAACACTTAGCTACCACGGCAACATGCCAAGACAGTATTAAAACCCCAACTGCCTCGCATATTTCCTAGGAAACCACAGATCTCCTAGTCTCAGACAGGTACTCTAACCACTTAGCTACCACGGCAAAATGCCAAGGCAGTATTAAAACCCCAACTGACTCGCATGTTTCCTAGGAAACCACTGATCTCCTAGCCTCAGGCAGTTACTCTAACCACTTAGCTACCAAGGCAACATGCCAAGTCAGTATTAACACCCCAAATGACTCGCATGTTTCGTAGGTAACCACAGATATCCCAGACTCAGGCAGTTACTCTAACCACTTAGCTACCACGGCAACATGCCAAGGCAGTTTTAAAACCCCAACTGACTCGCATGTTTCCTAGGAAACCACAGATCTTTCAGCCTCAGGCAGTTACTATAACCACTTAGCTACCACGGCAACATGCCAAGACAGTATGAAAACCCCAGCTGACTCGCATGTTTCCTAGGAAACCATAGATCTCCTAGACTCAGGTAGTTACTCTAACCACTTAGCTACCATGGCAACATGCCAAGACAGTACTAAAACCCTAACTGCCTCGCAAGTTTCCTAGGATACCACAGATCTCCCAGTCTGAGGCAGTTACTCTAACCACTTAGCTACCACGGCCACGAGCCAAGACAATTTTAAAACCCCAACTGACTCGCATGTTTCCCAGGAAACGACAGATCTCCCAGCCTCAGGCAGTTACTCTAACCACTTAGCTACCAAGGCAACATGCCAAGACAGTATTAAAACCCCAACTGAGTCGCATGATTCCTCGGAAATCACAGATCTCCTAGTCTCAGGCAGTTACTCTAACCACTTAGCTACCACGGCAACATGCCAAGACAGAATTAAAACCCCAGCTGACTCGCATGTTTCCTAGGAAACCACAGATTTCCCCGTCTGAGGAAGTTACTCTAACCACTTAGCTACCACGGCAACATGCCAAGGCAGTATTAAAACCCCAATTGGGTAGCATGAATCCTCGGAAATCACAGATCTCCTAGTCTCAGGTAGTTTCTCTAACCACTTAGCTACCACGGCAAAAGGCCAAGACAGTATTAAAACCCCAACTGACTCGCATGTTTCCTAGGAAACCACAGATCTCCCAGCCTCAGGCAGTTACTCTAACCACTTAGCTACCACGTCAACATGCCAAGAGAGTATTAAAACCCCAACTGCCTTGAATGTTTACTAGGAAACCACAGATCTCCCAGTCTCTGGCTGTTACTCTAACAATTTAACTACCATGGCAACATGCCAAGACAGTATTAAAACCCCAACTGACTCGCATGTTTCCTAGGAAACCAAAAATCTCCCAGTCTCTGGCTGTTACTCTAACAATTTAACTACCATGGCAACATGCCAAGACAGTATTAAAACCCCAAATGTCTCGCATGGTTCCTAGGAAACCACAGATCTCCTAGTCTAAGGTGTTTAACTCTAACCACTTAGCTACCACGGAAACATGCCAAGACAGTATTAAAAGCCCAACTGACTCGCATGTTTACTAGGAAACCACAGATCTCCCAGTCTCTGGCTGTTACTCTAACAATTTAGCTACCATGGCAGCATGCCAAGACAGTATTAAAACCCCAACTGACTCGCATGTTTCCTTGGAAACGACAGATCTCCCAGCCTTAGGCAATTACTCTAACCACTTAGCTACCACGGCAACATGCAAAGACATAATTAAAACACCAACTGACTCGAATGTTTCCTAGGAAACAACAGATCTCCCAGCCTTAGGCAGGTACTCTAACCACTTAGCTACCACGGCAACATGCCAAGACAGTATTTAAACCCCAACTGACTCGCATGTTTCCTAGGAAACCACAGAACTACTAGTCTGAGGCAGTTACTCTAACCACTTAGCTACCACGTCAACATGCCAAGACAGTATTAAAACCCCAAACTGCCTCGCATGTTTCCTAGGAAACCACAGATCTGCTAGTCTCAAGCAGTTACTCTAACCACTTAGCCACCACGGCAACATGCCAACACAGTATTAAAACCCCAACTGACTCGCATGTTTCCTAGGAAACCACAGATCTCCCAGCCTTAGGCAGTTACTCTAACCACTTAGCTACCACGGCAACATGCCAAGACAGTATTAAACCCCAACTGACTCGCATGTTTTCTGGGAAACCACAGATCTCTTGCCTCAGGCAGTTATTCTAACCACTTAGCTACCACGGCAACATGCCAAGACATAATTAAAACCCCAACTGACTCGCATGTTTCCTAGGAAACCACAGATCTCCCAGCCTCAGGCAGTTACTCTAACAAGTTAGCTACCACGTCAACATGCCAAGACAGTATTACAACCCCAACTAACTCGCATGTTTCCTAGGATACCACAGATCCCCTAGTCTCAGGCAGTTACTCTAACCAGTTAGCTACCACGGCAACATGCCAAGACAGTATTAAAACCCCAACTGCCTCGCATATTTCCTAGGAAACCACAGATCTCCTAGTCTCAGGCAGGTACTCTAACCACTTAGCTACCACGGCAACATGCCAAGACAGTATTAAAACCCCAACTGACTCGCATGTTTCCTAGGAAACCACAGATCTCCCAGCCTCAAGTATTTACTCTAAACACTTAGCTACCACGGCAACATGCCAAGACAGTATTAAAACCCCAACTGACTCGCATATTTCCTAGGAAACCACAGATCTCCTAGTCTCAGGCAGGTACTCTAACCACTTAGCTACCACGGCAAAATGCCAAGGCAGTATTAAAACCCCAACTGACTCGCATGTTTCCTAGGAAACCACTGATCTCCTAGCCTCAGGCAGTTACTCTAACCACTTAGCTACCAAGGCAACATGCCAAGTCAGTATTAACACCCCAAATGACTCGCATGTTTCGTAGGTAACCACAGATCTCCCAGACTCAGGCAGTTACTCTAACCACTTAGCTACCACGGCAACATGCCAAGGCAGTTTTAAAACCCCAACTGACTCGCATGTTTCCTAGGAAACCACAGATCTTTCAGCCTCAGGCAGTTACTATAACCACTTAGCTACCACGGCAACATGCCAAGACAGTATGAAAACCCCAGCTGACTCGCATGTTTCCTAGGAAACCACAGATCTCCTAGACTCAGGTAGTTACTCTAACCACTTAGCTACCATGGCAACATGCCAAGACAGTATTAAAACCCCAACTGCCTCGCAAGTTTCCTAGGATACCACAGATCTCCCAGTCTGAGGCAGTTACTCTAACCACTTAGCTACCACGGCCACGAGCCAAGACAATTTTAAAACCCCAACTGACTCGCATGTTTCCCAGGAAACGACAGATCTCCCAGCCTCAGGCAGTTACTCTAACCACTTAGCTACCAAGGCAACATGCCAAGACAGTATTAAAACCCCAACTGAGTCGCATGATTCCTCGGAAATCACAGATCTCCTAGTCTCAGGCAGTTACTCTAACCACTTAGCTACCACGGCAACATGCCAAGACAGTATTAAAACCCCAGCTGACTCGCATGTTTCCTAGGAAACCACAGATTTCCCCGTCTGAGGAAGTTACTCTAACCACTTAGCTACCACGGCAACATGCCAAGGCAGTATTAAAACCCCAATTGGGTAGCATGAATCCTCGGAAATCACAGATCTCCTAGTCTCAGGTAGTTTCTCTAACCACTTAGCTACCACGGCAACAGGCCAAGACAGTATTAAAACCCCTACTGACTCGCATGTTTCCTAGGAAACCACAGATCTCCCAGCCTCAGGCAGTTACTCTAACCACTTAGCTACCACGTCAACATGCCAAGAGAGTATTAAAACCCCAACTGCCTTGAATGTTTACTAGGAAACCACAGATCTCCCAGTCTCTGGCTGTTACTCTAACAATTTAACTACCATGGCAACATGCCAAGACAGTATTAAAACCCCAACTGACTCGCATGTTTCCTAGGAAACCAAAAATCTCCCAGTCTCTGGCTGTTACTCTAACAATTTAACTACCATGGCAACATGCCAAGACAGTATTAAAACCCCAAATGTCTCGCATGGTTCCTAGGAAACCACAGATCTCCTAGTCTAAGGTAGTTAACTCTAACCACTTAGCTACCACGGAAACATGCCAAGACAGTATTAAAAGCCCAACTGACTCGCATGTTTACTAGGAAACCACAGATCTCCCAGTCTCTGGCTGTTACTCTAACAATTTAGCTACCATGGCAGCATGCCAAGACAGTATTAAAACCCCAACTGACTCGCATGTTTCCTAGGAAACGACAGATCTCCCAGCCTTAGGCAATTACTCTAACCACTTAGCTACCACGGCAACATGCAAAGACATAATTAAAACACCAACTGACTCGAATGTTTCCTAGGAAACAACAGATCTCCCAGCCTTAGGCAGGTACTCTAACCACTTAGCTACCACGGCAACATGCCAAGAGAGTATTAAAATCACAACTGACTCGCATGTTTCCTAGGAAACCACAGATCTCCTATTTTCAGGAAGTTACTCTAACCACTTAGCTACCATGGCAACATACCAAGACAGTATTAAAACCCCAACTGACTCGCAAGTTTCCTAGGAAACCACAGATCTACTAGCCTCAGGCAGTTACTCTAACCACTTAGCTACCACGGCAACATGCCAAGACAGTATTAAAACCCCAACTTACTCGCATGTTTCCTAGGAAACCACAGATCTCCCAGCCTCAAGCATTTACTCTAACCACTTAGCTACCACGGCAACATGCCAAGACAGTATTAAAACCCCAACTGCCTCGCATATTTCCTAGGAAACCACAGATCTCCTAGTCTCAGGCAGGTACTCTAACCACTTAGCTACCACGGCAAAATGCCAAGGCAGTGTTAAAACCCCAACTGACTCGCATGTTTCCTAGGAAACCACTGATCTCCTAGCCTCAGGCAGTTACTCTAACCACTTCACTACCAAGGCAACATGCCAAGTCAGTATTAACACCCCAACTGACTCGCATGTTTCCTAGGAAACCACAGATCTCCCAGCCTCAGGCAGTTACTCTAACCACTTAGCTACCACGGCAACATGCCATGGCAGTTTTAAAACTCCAACTGACTCGCATGTTTCCTAGGAAACCACAGATCTTTCAGCCTCAGGCAGTTACTCTAACCACTTAGCTACAAAGGCAACATGCCAAGACAGTATTATAACCCCAACTGAGTCGCATGATTCCTCGGAAACCACAGATCTCCTAGTCTCAGGCAGTTACTCTAACCACTTAGCTACCACGGCAACATGGTAAGACAGTATTAAAACCCCAGCTGACTCGCATGTTTCCTAGGAAACCACAGATTTCCCCGTTTGAGGCAGTTACTCTAACCACTTAGCTACCACGGCAACATGCCAAGACAGTATTAAAACCCCAACTGGGTAGCATGAATCCTCGGAAATCACAGATCTCCTAGTCTCAGGTAGTTTCTCTAACCTCTTAGCTACCACGGCAACAGGCCAAGACAGTATTAAAACCCCAACTGACTCGCATATTTCCTAGGAAACCACAGATCTCCCAGCCTCAGGCAGTTACTCTAACCACTTAGCTACCACGTCAACATGCCAAGAGAGTATTAAAACCCCAACTGCCTTGAATGTTTACTAGGAAACCACAGATCTCCCAGTCTCTGGCTGTTACTCTAACAATTTAACTACCATGGCAACATGCCAAGACAGTATTAAAACCCCAACTGACTCGCATGTTTTCTAGGAAACCAAAGTTCTCCCAGTCTCTGGCTGTTACTCTAACAATTTAATTACCATGGCAACATGCCAAGACAGTATTATAACCCCAAATGTCTCGCATGATTCCTAGGAAACCACAGATCTCCTAGTCTAAGGTAGTTAACTCTAACCACTTAGCTACCACGGAAACATGCCAAGACAGTATTAAAAGCCCAACTGACTCGCATGTTTACTAGGAAACCACAGATCTCCCAGTCTCTGGCTGTTACTATAACAATTTAACTACCATGGCAGCATGCCAAGACAGTATTAAAACCCCAACTGACTCGCATGTTTCCTAGGAAACGACAGATCTCCCAGGCTTAGGCAGTTACTCTAACCACTTAGCTACCACGGCAACATGCAAAGACATAATTAAAACACCAACTGACTCGAATGTTTCCTAGGAAACAACAGATCTCCCAGCCTCAGGCAGGTACTCTAACCACTTAGCTACCACGGCAACATGCCAAGAGAGTATTAAAATCCCAACTGATTCGCATGTTTCCTAGGAAACCACAGATCTCCTAGCCTCAGGCAGTTACTCTAACCACTTAGCTACCAAGGCAATATACCAAGACAGTATTAAAATCCCAACTGACTCGCATGTTTCCTAGGAAACCACAGATCTCCCAGTCTGAGGCAGTTACTCTAACCACTTAGCTACCACGGCCACGAGCCAAGACAATTTTAAAACCCCAACTGACTCGCATGTTTCCCAGGAAACAACAGATCTCCCAGCCTCAGGCAGTTACTCTAACCACTTAGCTACAAAGGCAACATGCCAAGACAGTATTATAACCCCAACTGAGTCGCATGATTCCTCGGAAACCACAGATCTCCTAGTCTCAGGCAGTTACTCTAACCACTTAGCTACCACGGCAACATGCTAAGACAGTATTAAAACCCCAGCTGACTCGCATGTTTCCTAGGAAACCACAGATTTCCCCGTTTGAGGCAGTTACTCTAACCACTTAGCTACCACGGCAACATGCCAAGACAGTATTAAAACCCCAACTGGGTAGCATGAATCCTCGGAAATCACAGATCTCCTAGTCTCAGGTAGTTTCTCTAACCTCTTAGCTACCACGGCAACAGGCCAAGACAGTATTAAAACCCCAACTGACTCGCATATTTCCTAGGAAACCACAGATCTCCCAGCCTCAGGCAGTTACTCTAACCACTTAGCTACCACGGCAACATGCCAAGACAGTATTAAACCCCAACTGACTCGCATGTTTTCTGGGAAACCACAGATCTCTTGCCTCAGGCAGTTATTCTAACCACTTAGCTACCACGGGAACATGCCAAGACATAATTAAAACCCCAACTGACTCGCATGTTTCCTAGGAAACCACAGATCTCCCAGCCTCAGGCACTTACTCTAACAAGTTAGCTACCACGTCAACATGCCAAGACAGTATTACAACCCCAACTAACTCGCATGTTTCCTAGGATACCACAGATCCCCTAGTCTCAGGCAGTTACTCTAACCACTTAGCTACCACGGCAACATGCCAAGACAGTATTAAAACCCCAACTGCCTCGCATATTTCCTAGGAAACCACAGATCTCCTAGTCTCAGGCAGGTACTCTAACCACTTAGCTACCACGGCAACATGCCAAGACAGTATTAAAACCCCAACTGACTCGCATGTTTCCTAGGAAACCACAGATCTCCCAGCCTCAAGCATTTACTCTAACCACTTAGCTACCACGGCAACATGCCAAGACAGTATTAAAACCCCAACTGCCTCGCATATTTCCTAGGAAACCACAGATCTCCTAGTCTCAGGCAGGTACTCTAACCACTTAGCTACCACGGCAAAATGCCAAGGCAGTGTTAAAACCCCAACTGACTCGCATGTTTCCTAGGAAACCACTGATCTCCTAGCCTCAGGCAGTTACTCTAACCACTTCACTACCAAGGCAACATGCCAAGTCAGTATTAACACCCCAACTGACTCGCATGTTTCCTAGGAAACCACAGATCTCCCAGCCTCAGGCAGTTACTCTAACCACTTAGCTACCACGGCAACATGCCATGGCAGTTTTAAAACCCCAACTGACTCGCATGTTTCCTAGGAAACCACAGATCTTTCAGCCTCAGGCAGTTACTCTAACCACTTAGCTACAAAGGCAACATGCCAAGACAGTATTATAACCCCAACTGAGTCGCATGATTCCTCGGAAACCACAGATCTCCTAGTCTCAGGCAGTTACTCTAACCACTTAGCTACCACGGCAACATGCTAAGACAGTATTAAAACCCCAGCTGACTCGCATGTTTCCTAGGAAACCACAGATTTCCCCGTTTGAGGCAGTTACTCTAACCACTTAGCTACCACGGCAACATGCCAAGACAGTATTAAAACCCCAACTGGGTAGCATGAATCCTCGGAAATCACAGATCTCCTAGTCTCAGGTAGTTTCTCTAACCTCTTAGCTACCACGGCAACAGGCCAAGACAGTATTAAAACCCCAACTGACTCGCATATTTCCTAGGAAACCACAGATCTCCCAGCCTCAGGCAGTTACTCTAACCACTTAGCTACCACGTCAACATGCCAAGAGAGTATTAAAACCCCAACTGCCTTGAATGTTTACTAGGAAACCACAGATCTCCCAGTCTCTGGCTGTTACTCTAACAATTTAACTACCATGGCAACATGCCAAGACAGTATTAAAACCCCAACTGACTCGCATGTTTTCTAGGAAACCAAAGTTCTCCCAGTCTCTGGCTGTTACTCTAACAATTTAATTACCATGGCAACATGCCAAGACAGTATTATAACCCCAAATGTCTCGCATGATTCCTAGGAAACCACAGATCTCCTAGTCTAAGGTAGTTAACTCTAACCACTTAGCTACCACGGAAACATGCCAAGACAGTATTAAAAGCCCAACTGACTCGCATGTTTACTAGGAAACTACAGATCTCCCAGTCTCTGGCTGTTACTATAACAATTTAACTACCATGGCAGCATGCCAAGACAGTATTAAAACCCCAACTGACTCGCATGTTTCCTAGGAAACGACAGATCTCCCAGGCTTAGGCAGTTACTCTAACCACTTAGCTACCACGGCAACATGCAAAGACATAATTAAAACACCAACTGACTCGAATGTTTCCTAGGAAACAACAGATCTCCCAGCCTCAGGCAGGTACTCTAACCACTTAGCTACCACGGCAACATGCCAAGAGAGTATTAAAATCCCAACTGATTCGCATGTTTCCTAGGAAACCACAGATCTCCTAGCCTCAGGCAGTTACTCTAACCACTTAGCTACCAAGGCAATATACCAAGACAGTATTAAAATCCCAACTGACTCGCATGTTTCCTAGGAAACCACAGATCTCCCAGTCTGAGGCAGTTACTCTAACCACTTAGCTACCACGGCCACGAGCCAAGACAATTTTAAAACCCCAACTGACTCGCATGTTTCCCAGGAAACAACATATCTCCCAGCCTCAGGCAGTTACTCTAACCACTTAGCTACAAAGGCAACATGCCAAGACAGTATTATAACCCCAACTGAGTCGCATGATTCCTCGGAAACCACAGATCTCCTAGTCTCAGGCAGTTACTCTAACCACTTAGCTACCACGGCAACATGCTAAGACAGTATTAAAACCCCAGCTGACTCGCATGTTTCCTAGGAAACCACAGATTTCCCCGTTTGAGGCAGTTACTCTAACCACTTAGCTACCACGGCAACATGCCAAGACAGTATTAAAACCCCAACTGGGTAGCATGAATCCTCGGAAATCACAGATCTCCTAGTCTCAGGTAGTTTCTCTAACCTCTTAGCTACCACGGCAACAGGCCAAGACAGTATTAAAACCCCAACTGACTCGCATATTTCCTAGGAAACCACAGATCTCCCAGCCTCAGGCAGTTACTCTAACCACTTAGCTACCACGGCAACATGCCAAGACAGTATTAAACCCCAACTGACTCGCATGTTTTCTGGGAAACCACAGATCTCTTGCCTCAGGCAGTTATTCTAACCACTTAGCTACCACGGGAACATGCCAAGACATAATTAAAACCCCAACTGACTCGCATGTTTCCTAGGAAACCACAGATCTCCCAGCCTCAGGCACCTAGTCTAACAAGTTAGCTACCACGTCAACATGCCAAGACAGTATTACAACCCCAACTAACTCGCATGTTTCCTAGGATACCACAGATCCCCTAGTCTCAGGCAGTTACTCTAACCACTTAGCTACCACGGCAACATGCCAAGACAGTATTAAAACCCCAACTGCCTCGCATATTTCCTAGGAAACCACAGATCTCCTAGTCTCAGGCAGGTACTCTAACCACTTAGCTACCACGGCAACATGCCAAGACAGTATTAAAACCCCAACTGACTCGCATGTTTCCTAGGAAACCACAGATCTCCCAGCCTCAAGCATTTACTCTAAACACTTAGCTACCACGGCAACATGCCAAGACAGTATTAAAACCCCAACTGCCTCGCATATTTCCTAGGAAACCACAGATCTCCTAGTCTCAGACAGGTACTCTAACCACTTAGCTACCACGGCAAAATGCCAAGGCAGTATTAAAACCCCAACTGACTCGCATGTTTCCTAGGAAACCACTGATCTCCTAGCCTCAGGCAGTTACTCTAACCACTTAGCTACCAAGGCAACATGCCAAGTCAGTATTAACACCCCAAATGACTCGCATGTTTCGTAGGTAACCACAGATATCCCAGACTCAGGCAGTTACTCTAACCACTTAGCTACCACGGCAACATGCCAAGGCAGTTTTAAAACCCCAACTGCCTCGCATGTTTCCTAGGAAACCACAGATCTTTCAGCCTCAGGCAGTTACTATAACCACTTAGCTACCACGGCAACATGCCAAGACAGTATGAAAACCCCAGCTGACTCGCATGTTTCCTAGGAAACCACAGATATCCTAGACTCAGGTAGTTACTCTAACCACTTAGCTACCATGGCAACATGCCAAGACAGTACTAAAACCCTAACTGCCTCGCAAGTTTCCTAGGATACCACAGATCTCCCAGTCTGAGGCAGTTACTCTAACCACTTAGCTACCACGGCCACGAGCCAAGACAATTTTAAAACCCCAACTGACTCGCATGTTTCCCAGGAAACGACAGATCTCCCAGCCTCAGGCAGTTACTCTAACCACTTAGCTACCAAGGCAACATGCCAAGACAGTATTAAAACCCCAACTGAGTCGCATGATTCCTCGGAAATCACAGATCTCCTAGTCTCAGGCAGTTACTCTAACCACTTAGCTACCACGGCAACATGCCAAGACAGAATTAAAACCCCAGCTGACTCGCATGTTTCCTAGGAAACCACAGATTTCCCCGTCTGAGGAAGTTACTCTAACCACTTAGCTACCACGGCAACATGCCAAGGCAGTATTAAAACCCCAATTGGGTAGCATGAATCCTCGGAAATCACAGATCTCCTAGTCTCAGGTAGTTTCTCTAACCACTTAGCTACCACGGCAAAAGGCCAAGACAGTATTAAAACCCCAACTGACTCGCATGTTTCCTAGGAAACCACAGATCTCCCAGCCTCAGGCAGTTACTCTAACCACTTAGCTACCACGTCAACATGCCAAGAGAGTATTAAAACCCCAACTGCCTTGAATGTTTACTAGGAAACCACAGATCTCCCAGTCTCTGGCTGTTACTCTAACAATTTAACTACCATGGCAACATGCCAAGACAGTATTAAAACCCCAACTGACTCGCATGTTTCCTAGGAAACCAAAAATCTCCCAGTCTCTGGCTGTTACTCTAACAATTTAACTACCATGGCAACATGCCAAGACAGTATTAAAACCCCAAATGTCTCGCATGGTTCCTAGGAAACCACAGATCTCCTAGTCTAAGGTAGTTAACTCTAACCACTTAGCTACCACGGAAACATGCCAAGACAGTATTAAAAGCCCAACTGACTCGCATGTTTACTAGGAAACCACAGATCTCCCAGTCTCTGGCTGTTACTCTAACAATTTAGCTACCATGGCAGCATGCCAAGACAGTATTAAAACCCCAACTGACTCGCATGTTTCCTTGGAAACGACAGATCTCCCAGCCTTAGGCAATTACTCTAACCACTTAGCTACCACGGCAACATGCAAAGACATAATTAAAACACCAACTGACTCGAATGTTTCCTAGGAAACAACAGATCTCCCAGCCTTAGGCAGGTACTCTAACCACTTAGCTACCACGGCAACATGCCAAGAGAGTATTAAAATCCCAACTGACTCGCATGTTTCCTAGGAAACCACAGATCTCCAATTTTTAGGAAGTTACTCTAACCACTTAGCTACCAAGGCAACATGCCAAGACAGTATTAAAATCCCAACTGACTCGCATGTTTCCTAGGAAACCGCAGATCTCCCAGCCTCAGGCAGTTACTCTAACCGCTTAGCTACCACGGCAACATACCAAGACAGTATTAAAACCCCAACTGACTCGCAAGTTTCCTAGGAAACCACAGATCTACTAGCCTCAGGCAGTTACTCTAACCACTTAGCTACCACGGCAACATGCCAAGACAGTATTAAAATCCCAACTGACTCGCATTTTCCTAGGAAACCACAGATCTCCTAGCCTCAGGCAGTTTCTCTAACCACTTAACTACCACGGCTACATGCCAAGAGAGTATTTAAACCCCAAATGACTCGCATGTTTCCTAGGAAACCACAGATCTCCTAGCCTCAGGCAGTTACTCTAACCACTTAGCTACCACATCAACATGCCAAGACAGTATTAAAACCCCAAACTGCCTCGCATGTTTCCTAGGAAACCACAAATCTGCTAGTCTCAGGCAGTTACTCTAACCACTTAGCCACCACGGCAACATGCCAACACAGTATTAAAACCCCAACTGACTCGCATGTTACCTAGGAAACCACAGATCTCCCAGCCTTAGGCAGTTACTCTAACCACTTAGCTACCACGGCAACATGCCAAGACAGTATTAAACCCCAACTGACTCGCATGTTTTCTAGGAAACCACAGATCTCTTGCCTCAGGCAGTTATTCTAACCAGTTAGCTACCACGTCAATGTGCTAAGACAGTATTACAACCCCAAATAACTCGCATGTTTCCTAGGATACCATAGATCCCCTAGTCTCAGGCAGTTACTCTAACCACTTAGCTACCACGGCAACATGCCAAGACAGTATTAAAACCCCAGCTGACTAGCATGTTTCCTAGGAAACCACAGATTTCCCAGTCTGAGGCAATTACTCTAACCACTTAGCTACCACGGCAACATGCCAAGTCAGTATTAACACCCCAAATGACTCGCATGTTTCGTAGAAAACCACAGATCTCCCAGACTCAGGCAGTTACTCTAACCACTTAGCTACCACGGCAACATGCCAAGGCAGTTTTAAAACCCCAACTGACTCGCATGTTTCCTAGGAAACCACAGATCTTTCAGCCTCAGGCAGTTACTATAACCACTTAGCTACCACGGCAACATGCCAAGACAGTATGAAAACCCCAGCTGACTCGCATGTTTCCTAGGAAACCACAGATCTCCTAGACTCAGGCAGTTACTCTAACCACTTAGCTACCACGTCAATATGCCAAGACAGTATTAAAACCCCAACTGCCTTGAATGTTTACTAGGAAACCACAGATCTCCCAGTCTCTGGCTGTTACTCTAACAATTTAACTACCATGGCAACATGCCAAGACAGTATTAAAACCCCAACTGACTCGCATGTTTTCTAGGAAACCAAAGTTCTCCCAGTCTCTGGCTGTTACTCTAACAATTTAATTACCATGGCAACATGCCAAGACAGTATTATAACCCCAAATGTCTCGCATGATTCCTAGGAAACCACAGATCTCCTAGTCTAAGGTAGTTAACTCTAACCGCTTAGCTACCACGGAAACATGCCAAGACAGTATTAAAAGCCCAACTGACTCGCATGTTTACTAGGAAACCACAGATCTCCCAGTCTCTGGCTGTTACTATAACAATTTAACTACCATGGCAGCATGCCAAGACAGTATTAAAAACCCCAACTGACTCGCATGTTTCCTAGGAAACGACAGATCTCCCAGGCTTAGGCAGGTACTCTAACCACTTAGCTACCACGGCAACATGCAAAGACATAATTAAAACACCAACTGACTCGAATGTTTCCTAGGAAACAACAGATCTCCCAGCCTCAGGCAGGTACTCTAACCACTTAGCTACCACGGCAACATGCCAAGAGAGTATTAAAATCCCAACTGATTCGCATGTTTCCTAGGAAACCACAGATCTCCTAGCCTCAGGCAGTTACTCTAACCACTTAGCTACCAAGGCAATATGCCAAGACAGTATTAAAATCCCAACTGACTCGCATGTTTCCTAGGAAACCACAGATCT
This sequence comes from Hymenopus coronatus, assembly GCA_030762935.1. Lineage (NCBI taxonomy): Eukaryota > Metazoa > Arthropoda > Insecta > Mantodea > Hymenopodidae > Hymenopus > Hymenopus coronatus. The sequence continues at coordinate 149,481,625 of CM060890.1, forward strand.
CCCAGCCTCAGGCAGTTACTCTAACCGCTTAGCTACCACGGCAACATACCAAGACAGTATTAAAACCCCAACTGACTCGCAAGTTTCCTAGGAAACCACAGATCTACTAGCCTCAGGCAGTTACTCTAACCACTTAACTACCACGGCAACATGCCAAGACAGTATTTAAACCCCAACTGACTCGCATGTTTCCTAGGAAACCACAGAACTGCTAGTCTGAGGCAGTTACTCTAACCACTTAGCTACCACGTCAACATGCCAAGACAGTATTAAAACCCCAAACTGCCTCGCATGTTTCCTAGGAAACCACAGATCTGCTAGTCTCAAGCAGTTACTCTAACCACTTAGCCACCACGGCAACATGCCAACACAGTATTAAAACCCCAACTGACTCGCATGTTTCCTAGGAAACCACAGATCTCCCAGCCTTAGGCAGTTACTCTAACCACTTAGCTACCACGGCAACATGCCAAGACAGTATTAAACCCCAACTGACTCGCATGTTTTCTGGGAAACCACAGATCTCTTGCCTCAGGCAGTTATTCTAACCACTTAGCTACCACGGCAACATGCCAAGACATAATTAAAACCCCAACTGACTCGCATGTTTCCTAGGAAACCACAGATCTCCAAGCCTCAGGCACTTACTCTAACAAGTTAGCTACCACGTCAACATGCCAAGACAGTATTACAACCCCAACTAACTCGCATGTTTCCTAGGATACCACAGATCCCCTAGTCTCAGGCAGTTACTCTACCCACTTAGCTACCACGGCAACATGCCAAGACAGTATTAAAACCCCAACTGCCTCGCATATTTCCTAGGAAACCACAGATCTCCTAGTCTCAGGCAGGTACTCTAACCACTTAGCTACCACGGCAACATGCCAAGACAGTATTAAAACCCCAACTGACTCGCATGTTTCCTAGGAAACCACAGATCTCCCAGCCTCAAGCATTTACTCTAAACACTTAGCTACCACGGCAACATGCCAAGACAGTATTAAAACCCCAACTGCCTCGCATATTTCCTAGGAAACCACAGATCTCCTAGTCTCAGGCAGGTACTCTAACCACTTAGCTACCACGGCAAAATGCCAAGGCAGTATTAAAACCCCAACTGACTCGCATGTTTCCTAGGAAACCACTGATCTCCTAGCCTCAGGCAGTTACTCTAACCACTTAGCTACCAAGGCAACATGCCAAGTCAGTATTAACACCCCAAATGACTCGCATGTTTCGTAGGTAACCACAGATCTCCCAGACTCAGGCAGTTACTCTAACCACTTAGCTACCACGGCAACATGCCAAGGCAGTTTTAAAACCCCAACTGACTCGCATGTTTCCTAGGAAACCACAGATCTTTCAGCCTCAGGCAGTTACTATAACCACTTAGCTACCACGGCAACATGCCAAGACAGTATGAAACCCCCAGCTGACTCGCATGTTTCCTAGGATACCACAGATCTCCCAGTCTGAGGCAGTTACTCTAACCACTTAGCTACCACGGCCACGAGCCAAGACAATTTTAAAACCCCAACTGACTCGCATGTTTCCCAGGAAACGACAGATCTCGCAGCCTCAGGCAGTTACTCTAACCACTTAGCTACCAAGGCAACATGCCAAGACAGTATTAAAACCCCAACTGAGTCGCATGATTCCTCGGAAATCACAGATCTCCTAGTCTCAGGCAGTTACTCTAACCACTTAGCTACCACGGCAACATGCCAAGACAGTATTAAAACCCCAGCTGACTCGCATGTTTCCTAGGAAACCACAGATTTCCCCGTCTGAGGAAGTTACTCTAACCACTTAGCTACCACGGCAACATGCCAAGGCAGTATTAAAACCCCAATTGGGTAGCATGAATCCTCGGAAATCACAGATCTCCTAGTCTCAGGTAGTTTCTCTAACCACTTAGCTACCACGGCAACAGGCCAAGAGAGTATTAAAACCCCAACTGCCTTGAATGTTTACTAGGAAACCACAGATCTCCCAGTCTCTGGCTGTTACTCTAACAATTTAACTACCATGGCAACATGCCAAGACAGTATTAAAACCCCAACTGACTCGCATGTTTCCTAGGAAACCAAAAATCTCCCAGTCTCTGGCTGTTACTCTAACAATTTAACTACCATGGCAACATGCCAAGACAGTATTAAAACCCCAAATGTCTCGCATGGTTCCTAGGAAACTACAGATCTCCTAGTCTAAGGTAGCTAACTCTAACCACTTAGCTACCACGGAAACATGCCAAGACAGTATTAAAAGCCCAACTGACTCGCATGTTTACTAGGAAACCACAGATCTCCCAGTCTCTGGCTGTTACTCTAACAATTTAGCTACCATGGCAGCATGCCAAGACAGTATTAAAACCCCAACTGACTCGCATGTTTCCTAGGAAACGACAGATCTCCCAGCCTTAGGCAATTACTCTAACCACTTAGCTACCACGGCAAATGCAAAGACATAATTAAAACACCAACTGACTCGAATGTTTCCTAGGAAACAACAGATCTCCCAGCCTTAGGCAGGTACTCTAACCACTTAGCTACCACGGCAACATGCCAAGAGAGTATTAAAATCCCAACTGACTCGCATGTTTCCTAGGAAACCACAGATCTCCTATTTTCAAGAAGTTACTCTAACCACTTAGCTACCAAGGCAACATGCCAAGACAGTATTAAAATCCCAACTGACTCGCATGTTTCCTAGGAAACCGCAGATCTCCCAGCCTCAGGCAGTTACTCTAACCGCTTAGCTACCACGGCAACATACCAAGACAGTATTAAAACCCCAACTGACTCGCAAGTTTCCTAGGAAACCACAGATCTACTAGCCTCAGGCAGTTACTCTAACCACTTAGCTACCACGGCAACATGCCAAGACAGTATTAAAACCCCAACTGACTCGCATGTTTCCTAGGAAACCACAGATCTCCCAGCCTCAAGCATTTACTCTAACCACTTAGCTACCACGGCAACATGCCAAGACAGTATTAAAACCCCAACTGCCTCGCATATTTCCTAGGAAACCACAGATCTCCTAGTCTCAGGCAGGTACTCTAACCACTTAGCTACCACGGCAAAATGCCAAGGCAGTGTAAAAACCCCAACTGACTCGCATGTTTCCTAGGAAACCACTGATCTCCTAGCCTCAGGCAGTTACTCTAACCACTTCACTACCAAGGCAACATGCCAAGTCAGTATTAACACCCCAACTGACTCGCATGTTTCCTAGGAAACCACAGATCTCCCAGCCTCAGGCAGTTACTCTAACCACTTAGCTACCACGGCAACATGCCATGGCAGTTTTAAAACCCCAACTGACTCGCATGTTTCCTAGGAAACCACAGATCTTTCAGCCTCAGGCAGTTACTCTAACCACTTAGCTACCACGGCAACAGGCCAAGACAGTATGAAAACCCCAGCTGACTCGCATGTTTTCTATGAAACCACAGATCTCCTAGCCTCAGGTAGTTACTCTAACCACTTAGCTATCATGGCAACATGCCAAGACAGTATTAAAACCCCAACTGACTCGCAAGTTTCCTAGGATACCACAGATCTCCCAGTCTGAGGCAGTTACTCTAACCACTTAGCTACCACGGCCACGAGCCAAGACAATTTTAAAACCCCAACTGACTCTCATGTTTCCCAGGAAACAACAGATCTCCCAGCCTCAGGCAGTTACTCTAACCACTTAGCTACAAAGGCAACATGCCAAGACAGTATTATAACCCCAACTGAGTCGCATGATTCCTCGGAAACCACACATCTCCTAGTCTCAGGCAGTTACTCTAACCACTTAGCTACCACGGCAACATGCTAAGACAGTATTAAAACCCCAGCTGACTCGCATGTTTCCTAGGAAACCACAGATTTCCCCGTTTGAGGCAGTTACTCTAACCACTTAGCTACCACGGCAACATGCCAAGACAGTATTAAAACCCCAACTGGGTAGCATGAATCCTCGGAAATCACAGATCTCCTAGTCTCAGGTAGTTTCTCTAACCTCTTAGCTACCACGGCAACAGGCCAAGACAGTATTAATACCCCAACTGACTCGCATATTTCCTAGGAAACCACAGATCTCCCAGCCTCAGGCAGTTACTCTAACCACTTAGCTACCACGTCAACATGCCAAGACAGTATTAAAACCCCAACTGCCTTGAATGTTTACTAGGAAACCACAGATCTCCCAGTCTCTGGCTGTTACTCTAACAATTTAACTACCATGGCAACATGCCAAGACAGTATTAAAACCCCAACTGACTCGCATGTTTTCTAGGAAACCAAAGTTCTCCCAGTCTCTGGCTGTTACTCTAACAATTTAATTACCATGGCAACATGCCAAGACAGTATTATAACCCCAAATGTCTCGCATGATTCCTAGGAAACCACAGATCTCCTAGTCTAAGGTAGTTAACTCTAACCACTTAGCTACCACGGAAACATGCCAAGACAGTATTAAAAGCCCAACTGACTCGCATGTTTACTAGGAAACCACAGATCTCCCAGTCTCTGGCTGTTACTATAACAATTTAACTACCATGGCAGCATGCCAAGACAGTATTAAAACCCCAACTGACTCGCATGTTTCCTAGGAAACGACAGATCTCCCAGCCTTAGGCAATTACTCTAACCACTTAGCTACCACGGCAAATGCAAAGACATAATTAAAACACCAACTGACTCGAATGTTTCCTAGGAAACAACAGATCTCCCAGCCTTAGGCAGGTACTCTAACCACTTAGCTACCACGGCAACATGCCAAGAGAGTATTAAAATCCCAACTGACTCGCATGTTTCCTAGGAAACCACAGATCTCCTATTTTCAAGAAGTTACTCTAACCACTTAGCTACCAAGGCAACATGCCAAGACAGTATTAAAATCCCAACTGACTCGCATGTTTCCTAGGAAACCGCAGATCTCCCAGCCTCAGGCAGTTACTCTAACCGCTTAGCTACCACGGCAACATACCAAGACAGTATTAAAACCCCAACTGACTCGCAAGTTTCCTAGGAAACCACAGATCTACTAGCCTCAGGCAGTTACTCTAACCACTTAGCTACCACGGCAACATGCCAAGACAGTATTAAAACCCCAACTGACTCGCATGTTTCCTAGGAAACCACAGATCTCCCAGCCTTAGGCAGTTACTCTAACCACTTAGCTACCACGGCAACAAGCCAAGACAGTATTAAACCCCAACTGACTCGCATGTTTTCTGGGAAACCACAGATCTCTTGCTTCAGGCAGTTATTCTAACCACTTAGCTACCACGGCAACATGCCAAGACATAATTAAAACCCCAACTGACTCGCATGTTTCCTAGGAAACCACAGATCTCCCAGCCTCAGGCACTTACTCTAACAAGTTAGCTACCACGTCAACATGCCAAGACAGTATTACAACCCCAACTAACTCGCATGTTTCCTAGGATACCACAGATCCCCTAGTCTCAGGCAGTTACTCTAACCACTTAGCTACCACGGCAACATGCCAAGACAGTATTAAAACCCCAACTGCCTCGCATATTTCCTAGGAAACCACAGATCTCCAAGTCTCAGGCAGGTACTCTAACCACTTAGCTACCACGGCAACAGGCCAAGACAGTATTAAAACCCCAACTGACTCGCATGTTTCCTAGGAAACCACAGATCTCCCAGCCTCAAGCATTTACTCTAAACACTTAGCTACCACGGCAACATGCCAAGACAGTATTAAAACCCCAACTGCCTCGCATATTTCCTAGGAAACCACAGATCTCCTAGTCTCAGGCAGGTACTCTAACCACTTAGCTACCACGGCAAAATGCCAAGGCAGTATTAAAACCCCAACTGACTCGCATGTTTCCTAGGAAACCACTGATCTCCTAGCCTCAGGCAGTTACTCTAACCACTTAGCTACCAAGGCAACATGCCAAGTCAGTATTAACACCCCAAATGACTCGCATGTTTCGTAGGTAACCACAGATCTCCCAGACTCAGGCAGTTACTCTAACCACTTAGCTACCACGGCCACGAGCCAAGACAATTTTAAAACCCCAACTGACTCGCATGTTTCCCAGGAAACGACAGATCTCGCAGCCTCCGGCAGTTACTCTAACCACTTAGCTACCAAGGCAACATGCCAAGACAGTATTAAAACCCCAACTGAGTCGCATGATTCCTCGGAAATCACAGATCTCCTAGTCTCAGGCAGTTACTCTAACCACTTAGCTACCACGGCAACATGCCAAGACAGTATTAAAACCCCAACTGCCTCGCATATTTCCTAGGAAACCACAGATCTCCTAGTCTCAGGCAGGTACTCTAACCACTTAGCTACCACGGCAAAATGCCAAGGCAGTGTAAAAACCCCAACTGACTCGCATGTTTCCTAGGAAACCACTGATCTCCTAGCCTCAGGCAGTTACTCTAACCACTTCACTACCAAGGCAACATGCCAAGTCAGTATTAACACCCCAACTGACTCGCATGTTTCCTAGGAAACCACAGATCTCCCAGCCTCAGGCAGTTACTCTAACCACTTAGCTACCACGGCAACATGCCATGGCAGTTTTAAAACCCCAACTGACTCGCATGTTTCCTAGGAAACCACAGATCTTTCAGCCTCAGGCAGTTACTCTAACCACTTAGCTACCACGGCAACTGGCCAAGACAGTATGAAAACCCCAGCTGACTCGCATGTTTTCTATGAAACCACAGATCTCCTAGCCTCAGGTAGTTACTCTAACCACTTAGCTATCATGGCAACATGCCAAGACAGTATTAAAACCCCAACTGACTCGCAAGTTTCCTAGGATACCACAGATCTCCCAGTCTGAGGCAGTTACTCTAACCACTTAGCTACCACGGCCACGAGCCAAGACAATTTTAAAACCCCAACTGACTCTCATGTTTCCCAGGAAACAACAGATCTCCCAGCCTCAGGCAGTTACTCTAACCACTTAGCTACAAAGGCAACATGCCAAGACAGTATTATAACCCCAACTGAGTCGCATGATTCCTCGGAAACCACAGATCTCCTAGTCTCAGGCAGTTACTCTAACCACTTAGCTACCACGGCAACATGCTAAGACAGTATTAAAACCCCAGCTGACTCGCATGTTTCCTAGGAAACCACAGATTTCCCCGTTTGAGGCAGTTACTCTAACCACTTAGCTACCACGGCAACATGCCAAGACAGTATTAAAACCCCAACTGGGTAGCATGAATCCTCGGAAATCACAGATCTCCTAGTCTCAGGTAGTTTCTCTAACCTCTTAGCTACCACGGCAACAGGCCAAGACAGTATTAAAACCCCAACTGACTCGCATGTTTCCTAGGAAACCACAGATCTCCCAGCCTCAAGCATTTACTCTAAACACTTAGCTACCACGGCAACATGCCAAGACAGTATTAAAACCCCAACTGCCTCGCATATTTCCTAGGAAACCACAGATCTCCTAGTCTCAGGCAGGTACTCTAACCACTTAGCTACCACGGCAAAATGCCAAGGCAGTATTAAAACCCCAACTGACTCGCATGTTTCCTAGGAAACCACTGATCTCCTAGCCTCAGGCAGTTACTCTAACCACTTAGCTACCAAGGCAACATGCCAAGTCAGTATTAACACCCCAAATGACTCGCATGTTTCGTAGGTAACCACAGATCTCCCAGACTCAGGCAGTTACTCTAACCACTTAGCTACCACGGCAACATGCCAAGGCAGTTTTAAAACCCCAACTGACTGGCATGTTTCCTAGGAAACCACAGATCTTTCAGCCTCAGGCAGTTACTATAACCACTTAGCTACCACGGCAACATGCCAAGACAGTATGAAACCCCCAGCTGACTCGCATGTTTCCTAGGATACCACAGATCTCCCAGTCTGAGGCAGTTACTCTAACCACTTAGCTACCACGGCCACGAGCCAAGACAATTTTAAAACCCCAACTGACTCGCATGTTTCCCAGGAAACGACAGATCTCGCAGCCTCAGGCAGTTACTCTAACCACTTAGCTACCAAGGCAACATGCCAAGACAGTATTAAAACCCCAACTGAGTCGCATGATTCCTCGGAAATCACAGATCTCCTAGTCTCAGGCAGTTACTCTAACCACTTAGCTACCACGGCAACATGCCAAGACAGTATTAAAACCCCAGCTGACTCGCATGTTTCCTAGGAAACCACAGATTTCCCCGTCTGAGGAAGTTACTCTAACCACTTAGCTACCACGGCAACATGCCAAGGCAGTATTAAAACCCCAATTGGGTAGCATGAATCCTCGGAAATCACAGATCTCCTAGTCTCAGGTAGTTTCTCTAACCACTTAGCTACCACGGCAACAGGCCAAGAGAGTATTAAAACCCCAACTGCCTTGAATGTTTACTAGGAAACCACAGATCTCCCAGTCTCTGGCTGTTACTCTAACAATTTAACTACCATGGCAACATGCCAAGACAGTATTAAAACCCCAACTGACTCGCATGTTTCCTAGGAAACCAAAAATCTCCCAGTCTCTGGCTGTTACTCTAACAATTTAACTACCATGGCAACATGCCAAGACAGTATTAAAACCCCAAATGTCTCGCATGGTTCCTAGGAAACTACAGATCTCCTAGTCTAAGGTAGCTAACTCTAACCACTTAGCTACCACGGAAACATGCCAAGACAGTATTAAAAGCCCAACTGACTCGCATGTTTACTAGGAAACCACAGATCTCCCAGTCTCTGGCTGTTACTCTAACAATTTAGCTACCATGGCAGCATGCCAAGACAGTATTAAAACCCCAACTGACTCGCATGTTTCCTAGGAAACGACAGATCTCCCAGCCTTAGGCAATTACTCTAACCACTTAGCTACCACGGCAAATGCAAAGACATAATTAAAACACCAACTGACTCGAATGTTTCCTAGGAAACAACAGATCTCCCAGCCTTAGGCAGGTACTCTAACCACTTAGCTACCACGGCAACATGCCAAGAGAGTATTAAAATCCCAACTGACTCGCATGTTTCCTAGGAAACCACAGATCTCCTATTTTCAAGAAGTTACTCTAACCACTTAGCTACCAAGGCAACATGCCAAGACAGTATTAAAATCCCAACTGACTCGCATGTTTCCTAGGAAACCGCAGATCTCCCAGCCTCAGGCAGTTACTCTAACCGCTTAGCTACCACGGCAACATACCAAGACAGTATTAAAACCCCAACTGACTCGCAAGTTTCCTAGGAAACCACAGATCTACTAGCCTCAGGCAGTTACTCTAACCACTTAGCTACCACGGCAACATGCCAAGACAGTATTAAAACCCCAACTGACTCGCATGTTTCCTAGGAAACCACAGATCTCCCAGCCTCAAGCATTTACTCTAACCACTTAGCTACCACGGCAACATGCCAAGACAGTATTAAAACCCCAACTGCCTCGCATATTTCCTAGGAAACCACAGATCTCCTAGTCTCAGGCAGGTACTCTAACCACTTAGCTACCACGGCAAAATGCCAAGGCAGTGTAAAAACCCCAACTGACTCGCATGTTTCCTAGGAAACCACTGATCTCCTAGCCTCAGGCAGTTACTCTAACCACTTCACTACCAAGGCAACATGCCAAGTCAGTATTAACACCCCAACTGACTCGCATGTTTCCTAGGAAACCACAGATCTCCCAGCCTCAGGCAGTTACTCTAACCACTTAGCTACCACGGCAACATGCCATGGCAGTTTTAAAACCCCAACTGACTCGCATGTTTCCTAGGAAACCACAGATCTTTCAGCCTCAGGCAGTTACTCTAACCACTTAGCTACCACGGCAACAGGCCAAGACAGTATGAAAACCCCAGCTGACTCGCATGTTTTCTATGAAACCACAGATCTCCTAGCCTCAGGTAGTTACTCTAACCACTTAGCTATCATGGCAACATGCCAAGACAGTATTAAAACCCCAACTGACTCGCAAGTTTCCTAGGATACCACAGATCTCCCAGTCTGAGGCAGTTACTCTAACCACTTAGCTACCACGGCCACGAGCCAAGACAATTTTAAAACCCCAACTGACTCTCATGTTTCCCAGGAAACAACAGATCTCCCAGCCTCAGGCAGTTACTCTAACCACTTAGCTACAAAGGCAACATGCCAAGACAGTATTATAACCCCAACTGAGTCGCATGATTCCTCGGAAACCACACATCTCCTAGTCTCAGGCAGTTACTCTAACCACTTAGCTACCACGGCAACATGCTAAGACAGTATTAAAACCCCAGCTGACTCGCATGTTTCCTAGGAAACCACAGATTTCCCCGTTTGAGGCAGTTACTCTAACCACTTAGCTACCACGGCAACATGCCAAGACAGTATTAAAACCCCAACTGGGTAGCATGAATCCTCGGAAATCACAGATCTCCTAGTCTCAGGTAGTTTCTCTAACCTCTTAGCTACCACGGCAACAGGCCAAGACAGTATTAAAACCCCAACTGACTCGCATATTTCCTAGGAAACCACAGATCTCCCAGCCTCAGGCAGTTACTCTAACCACTTAGCTACCACGTCAACATGCCAAGACAGTATTAAAACCCCAACTGCCTTGAATGTTTACTAGGAAACCACAGATCTCCCAGTCTCTGGCTGTTACTCTAACAATTTAACTACCATGGCAACATGCCAAGACAGTATTAAAACCCCAACTGACTCGCATGTTTTCTAGGAAACCAAAGTTCTCCCAGTCTCTGGCTGTTACTCTAACAATTTAATTACCATGGCAACATGCCAAGACAGTATTATAACCCCAAATGTCTCGCATGATTCCTAGGAAACCACAGATCTCCTAGTCTAAGGTAGTTAACTCTAACCACTTAGCTACCACGGAAACATGCCAAGACAGTATTAAAAGCCCAACTGACTCGCATGTTTACTAGGAAACCACAGATCTCCCAGTCTCTGGCTGTTACTATAACAATTTAACTACCATGGCAGCATGCCAAGACAGTATTAAAACCCCAACTGACTCGCATGTTTCCTAGGAAACGACAGATCTCCCAGCCTTAGGCAATTACTCTAACCACTTAGCTACCACGGCAAATGCAAAGACATAATTAAAACACCAACTGACTCGAATGTTTCCTAGGAAACAACAGATCTCCCAGCCTTAGGCAGGTACTCTAACCACTTAGCTACCACGGCAACATGCCAAGAGAGTATTAAAATCCCAACTGACTCGCATGTTTCCTAGGAAACCACAGATCTCCTATTTTCAAGAAGTTACTCTAACCACTTAGCTACCAAGGCAACATGCCAAGACAGTATTAAAATCCCAACTGACTCGCATGTTTCCTAGGAAACCGCAGATCTCCCAGCCTCAGGCAGTTACTCTAACCGCTTAGCTACCACGGCAACATACCAAGACAGTATTAAAACCCCAACTGACTCGCAAGTTTCCTAGGAAACCACAGATCTACTAGCCTCAGGCAGTTACTCTAACCACTTAGCTACCACGGCAACATGCCAAGACAGTATTAAAACCCCAACTGACTCGCATGTTTCCTAGGAAACCACAGATCTCCCAGCCTTAGGCAGTTACTCTAACCACTTAGCTACCACGGCAACAAGCCAAGACAGTATTAAACCCCAACTGACTCGCATGTTTTCTGGGAAACCACAGATCTCTTGCTTCAGGCAGTTATTCTAACCACTTAGCTACCACGGCAACATGCCAAGACATAATTAAAACCCCAACTGACTCGCATGTTTCCTAGGAAACCACAGATCTCCCAGCCTCAGGCACTTACTCTAACAAGTTAGCTACCACGTCAACATGCCAAGACAGTATTACAACCCCAACTAACTCGCATGTTTCCTAGGATACCACAGATCCCCTAGTCTCAGGCAGTTACTCTAACCACTTAGCTACCACGGCAACATGCCAAGACAGTATTAAAACCCCAACTGCCTCGCATATTTCCTAGGAAACCACAGATCTCCAAGTCTCAGGCAGGTACTCTAACCACTTAGCTACCACGGCAACAGGCCAAGACAGTATTAAAACCCCAACTGACTCGCATGTTTCCTAGGAAACCACAGATCTCCCAGCCTCAAGCATTTACTCTAAACACTTAGCTACCACGGCAACATGCCAAGACAGTATTAAAACCCCAACTGCCTCGCATATTTCCTAGGAAACCACAGATCTCCTAGTCTCAGGCAGGTACTCTAACCACTTAGCTACCACGGCAAAATGCCAAGGCAGTATTAAAACCCCAACTGACTCGCATGTTTCCTAGGAAACCACTGATCTCCTAGCCTCAGGCAGTTACTCTAACCACTTAGCTACCAAGGCAACATGCCAAGTCAGTATTAACACCCCAAATGACTCGCATGTTTCGTAGGTAACCACAGATCTCCCAGACTCAGGCAGTTACTCTAACCACTTAGCTACCACGGCAACATGCCAAGGCAGTTTTAAAACCCCAACTGACTCGCATGTTTCCTAGGAAACCACAGATCTTTTTGCCTCAGGCAGTTACTATAACCACTTAGCTACCACGGCAACATGCCAAGACAGTATGAAAACCCCAGCTGACTCGCATGTTTCCTAGGAAACCACAGATCTCCTAGACTCAGGTAGTTACTCTAACCACTTAGCTACCATGGCAACATGCCAAGACAGTATTAAAACCCCAACTGCCTCGCAAGTTTCCTAGGATACCACAGATCTCCCAGTCTGAGGCAGTTACTCTAACCACTTAGCTACCACGGCCACGAGCCAAGACAATTTTAAAACCCCAACTGACTCGCATGTTTCCCAGGAAACGACAGATCTCGCAGCCTCCGGCAGTTACTCTAACCACTTAGCTACCAAGGCAACATGCCAAGACAGTATTAAAACCCCAACTGAGTCGCATGATTCCTCGGAAATCACAGATCTCCTAGTCTCAGGCAGTTACTCTAACCACTTAGCTACCACGGCAACATGCCAAGACAGTATTAAAACCCCAACTGCCTCGCATATTTCCTAGGAAACCACAGATCTCCTAGTCTCAGGCAGGTACTCTAACCACTTAGCTACCACGGCAAAATGCCAAGGCAGTGTAAAAACCCCAACTGACTCGCATGTTTCCTAGGAAACCACTGATCTCCTAGCCTCAGGCAGTTACTCTAACCACTTCACTACCAAGGCAACATGCCAAGTCAGTATTAACACCCCAACTGACTCGCATGTTTCCTAGGAAACCACAGATCTCCCAGCCTCAGGCAGTTACTCTAACCACTTAGCTACCACGGCAACATGCCATGGCAGTTTTAAAACCCCAACTGACTCGCATGTTTCCTAGGAAACCACAGATCTTTCAGCCTCAGGCAGTTACTCTAACCACTTAGCTACCACGGCAACTGGCCAAGACAGTATGAAAACCCCAGCTGACTCGCATGTTTTCTATGAAACCACAGATCTCCTAGCCTCAGGTAGTTACTCTAACCACTTAGCTATCATGGCAACATGCCAAGACAGTATTAAAACCCCAACTGACTCGCAAGTTTCCTAGGATACCACAGATCTCCCAGTCTGAGGCAGTTACTCTAACCACTTAGCTACCACGGCCACGAGCCAAGACAATTTTAAAACCCCAACTGACTCTCATGTTTCCCAGGAAACAACAGATCTCCCAGCCTCAGGCAGTTACTCTAACCACTTAGCTACAAAGGCAACATGCCAAGACAGTATTATAACCCCAACTGAGTCGCATGATTCCTCGGAAACCACAGATCTCCTAGTCTCAGGCAGTTACTCTAACCACTTAGCTACCACGGCAACATGCTAAGACAGTATTAAAACCCCAGCTGACTCGCATGTTTCCTAGGAAACCACAGATTTCCCCGTTTGAGGCAGTTACTCTAACCACTTAGCTACCACGGCAACATGCCAAGACAGTATTAAAACCCCAACTGGGTAGCATGAATCCTCGGAAATCACAGATCTCCTAGTCTCAGGTAGTTTCTCTAACCTCTTAGCTACCACGGCAACAGGCCAAGACAGTATTAAAACCCCAACTGACTCGCATATTTCCTAGGAAACCACAGATCTCCCAGCCTCAGGCAGTTACTCTAACCACTTAGCTACCACGTCAACATGCCAAGACAGTATTAAAACCCCAACTGCCTTGAATGTTTACTAGGAAACCACAGATCTCCCAGTCTCTGGCTGTTACTCTAACAATTTAACTACCATGGCAACATGCCAAGACAGTATTAAAACCCCAACTGACTCGCATGTTTTCTAGGAAACCAAAGTTCTCCCAGTCTCTGGCTGTTACTCTAACAATTTAATTACCATGGCAACATGCCAAGACAGTATTATAACCCCAAATGTCTCGCATGATTCCTAGGAAACCACAGATCTCCTAGTCTAAGGTAGTTAACTCTAACCACTTAGCTACCACGGAAACATGCCAAGACAGTATTAAAAGCCCAACTGACTCGCATGTTTACTAGGAAACCACAGATCTCCCAGTCTCTGGCTGTTACTATAACAATTTAACTACCATGGCAGCATGCCAAGACAGTATTAAAACCCCAACTGACTCGCATGTTTCCTAGGAAACGACAGATCTCCCAGCCTTAGGCAATTACTCTAACCACTTAGCTACCACGGCAAATGCAAAGACATAATTAAAACACCAACTGACTCGAATGTTTCCTAGGAAACAACAGATCTCCCAGCCTTAGGCAGGTACTCTAACCACTTAGCTACCACGGCAACATGCCAAGAGAGTATTAAAATCCCAACTGACTCGCATGTTTCCTAGGAAACCACAGATCTCCTATTTTCAAGAAGTTACTCTAACCACTTAGCTACCAAGGCAACATGCCAAGACAGTATTAAAATCCCAACTGACTCGCATGTTTCCTAGGAAACCGCAGATCTCCCAGCCTCAGGCAGTTACTCTAACCGCTTAGCTACCACGGCAACATACCAAGACAGTATTAAAACCCCAACTGACTCGCAAGTTTCCTAGGAAACCACAGATCTACTAGCCTCAGGCAGTTACTCTAACCACTTAGCTACCACGGCAACATGCCAAGACAGTATTAAAACCCCAACTGACTCGCATGTTTCCTAGGAAACCACAGATCTCCCAGCCTTAGGCAGTTACTCTAACCACTTAGCTACCACGGCAACATGCCAAGACAGTATTAAACCCCAACTGACTCGCATGTTTTCTGGGAAACCACAGATCTCTTGCCTCAGGCAGTTATTCTAACCACTTAGCTACCACGGCAACATGCCAAGACATAATTAAAACCCCAACTGACTCGCATGTTTCCTAGGAAACCACAGATCTCCCAGCCTCAGGCACTTACTCTAACAAGTTAGCTACCACGTCAACATGCCAAGACAGTATTACAACCCCAACTAACTCGCATGTTTCCTAGGATACCACAGATCCCCTAGTCTCAGGCAGTTACTCTAACCACTTAGCTACCACGGCAACATGCCAAGACAGTATTAAAACCCCAACTGCCTCGCATATTTCCTAGGAAACCACAGATCTCCTAGTCTCAGGCAGGTACTCTAACCACTTAGCTACCACGGCAACATGCCAAGACAGTATTAAAACCCCAACTGACTCGCATGTTTCCTAGGAAACCACAGATCTCCCAGCCTCAAGCATTTACTCTAAACACTTAGCTACCACGGCAACATGCCAAGACAGTATTAAAACCCCAACTGCCTCGCATATTTCCTAGGAAACCACAGATCTCCTAGTCTCAGGCAGGTACTCTAACCACTTAGCTACCACGGCAAAATGCCAAGGCAGTATTAAAACCCCAACTGACTCGCATGTTTCCTAGGAAACCACTGATCTCCTAGCCTCAGGCAGTTACTCTAACCACTTAGCTACCAAGGCAACATGCCAAGTCAGTATTAACACCCCAAATGACTCGCATGTTTCGTAGGTAACCACAGATCTCCCAGACTCAGGCAGTTACTCTAACCACTTAGCTACCACGGCAACATGCCAAGGCAGTTTTAAAACCCCAACTGACTCGCATGTTTCCTAGGAAACCACAGATCTTTTTGCCTCAGGCAGTTACTATAACCACTTAGCTACCACGGCAACATGCCAAGACAGTATGAAAACCCCAGCTGACTCGCATGTTTCCTAGGAAACCACAGATCTCCTAGACTCAGGTGGTTACTCTAACCACTTAGCTACCATGGCAACATGCCAAGACAGTATTAAAACCCCAACTGCCTCGCAAGTTTCCTAGGATACCACAGATCTCCCAGTCTGAGGCAGTTACTCTAACCACTTAGCTACCACGGCCACGAGCCAAGACAATTTTAAAACCCCAACTGACTCGCATGTTTCCCAGGAAACGACTGATCTCGCAGCCTCAGGCAGTTACTCTAACCACTTAGCTACCAAGGCAACATGCCAAGACAGTATTAAAACCCCAACTGAGTCGCATGATTCCTCGGAAATCACAGATCTCCTAGTCTCAGGCAGTTACTCTAACCACTTAGCTACCACGGCAACATGCCAAGACAGTATTAAAACCCCAGCTGACTCGCATGTTTCCTAGGAAACCACAGATTTCCCCGTCTGAGGAAGTTACTCTAACCACTTAGCTACCACGGCAACATGCCAAGGCAGTATTAAAACCCCAATTGGGTAGCATGAATCCTCGGAAATCACAGATCTCCTAGTCTCAGGTAGTTTCTCTAACCACTTAGCTACCACGGCAACAGGCCAAGACAGTATTCAAACCCCAACTGACTCGCATGTTTCCTAGGAAACCACAGATCTCCCAGCCTCAGGCAGTTACTCTAACCACTTAGCTACCACGTCAACATGCCAAAAGAGTATTAAAACCCCAACTGCCTTGAATGTTTACTAGGAAACCACAGATCTCCCAGTCTCTGGCTGTTACTCTAACAATTTAACTACCATGGCAACATGCCAAGACAGTATTAAAACCCCAACTGACTCGCATGTTTCCTAGGAAACCAAAAATCTCCCAGTCTCTGGCTGTTACTCTAACAATTTAACTACCATGGCAACATGCCAAGACAGTATTAAAACCCCAAATGTCTCGCATGGTTCCTAGGAAACTACAGATCTCCTAGTCTAAGGTAGCTAACTCTAACCACTTAGCTACCACGGAAACATGCCAAGACAGTATTAAAAGCCCAACTGACTCGCATGTTTACTAGGAAACCACAGATCTCCCAGTCTCTGGCTGTTACTCTAACAATTTAGCTACCATGGCAGCATGCCAAGACAGTATTAAAACCCCAACTGACTCGCATGTTTCCTAGGAAACGACAGATCTCCCAGCCTTAGGCAATTACTCTAACCACTTAGCTACCACGGCAAATGCAAAGACATAATTAAAACACCAACTGACTCGAATGTTTCCTAGGAAACAACAGATCTCCCAGCCTTAGGCAGGTACTCTAACCACTTAGCTACCACGGCAACATGCCAAGAGAGTATTAAAATCCCAACTGACTCGCATGTTTCCTAGGAAACCACAGATCTCCTATTTTCAAGAAGTTACTCTAACCACTTAGCTACCAAGGCAACATGCCAAGACAGTATTAAAATCCCAACTGACTCGCATGTTTCCTAGGAAACCGCAGATCTCCCAGCCTCAGGCAGTTACTCTAACCGCTTAGCTACCACGGCAACATACCAAGACAGTATTAAAACCCCAACTGACTCGCAAGTTTCCTAGGAAACCACAGATCTACTAGCCTCAGGCAGTTACTCTAACCACTTAGCTACCACGGCAACATGCCAAGACAGTATTAAAACCCCAACTGACTCGCATGTTTCCTAGGAAACCACAGATCTCCCAGCCTCAAGCATTTACTCTAACCACTTAGCTACCACGGCAACATGCCAAGACAGTATTAAAACCCCAACTGCCTCGCATATTTCCTAGGAAACCACAGATCTCCTAGACTCAGGCAGGTACTCTAACCACTTAGCTACCACGGCAAAATGCCAAGGCAGTGTAAAAACCCCAACTGACTCGCATGTTTCCTAGGAAACCACTGATCTCCTAGCCTCAGGCAGTTACTCTAACCACTTCACTACCAAGGCAACATGCCAAGTCAGTATTATCACCCCAACTGACTCGCATGTTTCCTAGGAAACCACAGACCTCCTAGCCTCAGGCAGCTACTCTAACCACTTAGCTACCACGGCAACATGCCAAGGCAGTTTTAAAACCCCAACTGACTCGCATGTTTCCTAGGAAACCACAGATCTTTCAGCCTCAGGCAGTTACTCTAACCACTTAGCTACCATGGCAACATGCCAAGACAGTATTAAAACCCCAACTGACTCGCAATTTTCCTAGGATACCACAGATCTCCCAGTCTGAGGCAGGTACTCTAACCACTTAGCTACCACGGCCACGTGCCAAGACAATTTTAAAACCCCAACTCACTCGCATGTTTCCTAGAAAACCACAGATCTCCCAGCCTGTGGCAGTTACTCTAACCACTTAGCTACCACGGCAACATGCCATGGCAGTTTTAAAACCCCAACTGACTCGCATGTTTCCTAGGAAACCACAGATCTTTCAGCCTCAGGCAGTTACTCTAACCACTTAGCTACCACGGCAACAGGCCAAGACAGTATGAAAACCCCAGCTGACTCGCATGTTTTCTAGGAAACCACAGATCTCCTAGCCTCAGGTAGTTACTCTAACCACTTAGCTACCATGGCAACATGCCAAGACAGTATTAAAACCCCAACTGACTCGCAAGTTTCCTAGGATACCACAGATCTCCCAGTCTGAGGCAGTTACTCTAACCACTTAGCTACCACGGCCACGAGCCAAGACAATTTTAAAACCCCAACTGACTCTCATGTTTCCCAGGAAACAACAGATCTCCCAGCCTCAGGCAGTTACTCTAACCACTTAGCTACAAAGGCAACATGCCAAGACAGTATTATAACCCCAACTGAGTCGCATGATTCCTCGGAAACCACAGATCTCCTAGTCTCAGGCAGTTACTCTAACCACTTAGCTACCACGGCAACATGCTAAGACAGTATTAAAACCCCAGCTGACTCGCATGTTTCCTAGGAAACCACAGATTTCCCCGTTTGAGGCAGTTACTCTAACCACTTAGCTACCACGGCAACATGCCAAGACAGTATTAAAACCCCAACTGGGTAGCATGAATCCTCGGAAATCACAGATCTCCTAGTCTCAGGTAGTTTCTCTAACCTCTTAGCTACCACGGCAACAGGCCAAGACAGTATTAAAACCCCAACTGACTCGCATATTTCCTAGGAAACCACAGATCTCCCAGCCTCAGGCAGTTACTCTAACCACTTAGCTACCACGTCAACATGCCAAGACAGTATTAAAACCCCAACTGCCTTGAATGTTTACTAGGAAACCACAGATCTCCCAGTCTCTGGCTGTTACTCTAACAATTTAACTACCATGGCAACATGCCAAGACAGTATTAAAACCCCAACTGACTCGCATGTTTTCTAGGAAACCAAAGTTCTCCCAGTCTCTGGCTGTTACTCTAACAATTTAATTACCATGGCAACATGCCAAGACAGTATTATAACCCCAAATGTCTCGCATGATTCCTAGGAAACCACAGATCTCCTAGTCTAAGGTAGTTAACTCTAACCACTTAGCTACCACGGAAACATGCCAAGACAGTATTAAAAGCCCAACTGACTCGCATGTTTACTAGGAAACCACAGATCTCCCAGTCTCTGGCTGTTACTATAACAATTTAACTACCATGGCAGCATGCCAAGACAGTATTAAAACCCCAACTGACTCGCATGTTTCCTAGGAAACGACAGATCTCCCAGCCTTAGGCAATTACTCTAACCACTTAGCTACCACGGCAAATGCAAAGACATAATTAAAACACCAACTGACTCGAATGTTTCCTAGGAAACAACAGATCTCCCAGCCTTAGGCAGGTACTCTAACCACTTAGCTACCACGGCAACATGCCAAGAGAGTATTAAAATCCCAACTGACTCGCATGTTTCCTAGGAAACCACAGATGTCCTATTTTCAAGAAGTTACTCTAACCACTTAGCTACCAAGGCAACATGCCAAGACAGTATTAAAATCCCAACTGACTCGCATGTTTCCTAGGAAACCGCAGATCTCCCAGCCTCAGGCAGTTACTCTAACCGCTTAGCTACCACGGCAACATACCAAGACAGTATTAAAACCCCAACTGACTCGCAAGTTTCCTAGGAAACCACAGATCTACTAGCCTCAGGCAGTTACTCTAACCACTTAGCTACCACGGCAACATGCCAAGACAGTATTAAAACCCCAACTGACTCGCATGTTTCCTAGGAAACCACAGATCTCCCAGCCTCAAGCATTTACTCTAACCACTTAGCTACCACGGCAACATGCCAAGACAGTATTAAAACCCCAACTGCCTCGCATATTTCCTAGGAAACCACAGATCTCCTAGTCTCAGGCAGGTACTCTAACCACTTAGCTACCACGGCAAAATGCCAAGGCAGTGTAAAAACCCCAACTGACTCGCATGTTTCCTAGGAAACCACTGATCTCCTAGCCTCAGGCAGTTACTCTAACCACTTCACTACCAAGGCAACATGCCAAGTCAGTATTAACACCCCAACTGACTCGCATGTTTCCTAGGAAACCACAGATCTCCCAGCCTCAGGCAGTTACTCTAACCACTTAGCTACCACGGCAACATGCCATGGCAGTTTTAAAACCCCAACTGACTCGCATGTTTCCTAGGAAACCACAGATCTTTCAGCCTCAGGCAGTTACTCTAACCACTTAGCTACCACGGCAACAGGCCAAGACAGTATGAAAACCCCAGCTGACTCGCATGTTTTCTAGGAAACCACAGATCTCCTAGCCTCAGGTAGTTACTCTAACCACTTAGCTACCATGGCAACATGCCAAGACAGTATTAAAACCCCAACTGACTCGCAAGTTTCCTAGGATACCACAGATCTCCCAGTCTGAGGCAGTTACTCTAACCACTTAGCTACCACGGCCACGAGCCAAGACAATTTTAAAACCCCAACTGACTCTCATGTTTCCCAGGAAACAACAGATCTCCCAGCCTCAGGCAGTTACTCTAACCACTTAGCTACAAAGGCAACATGCCAAGACAGTATTATAACCCCAACTGAGTCGCATGATTCCTCGGAAACCACAGATCTCCTAGTCTCAGGCAGTTACTCTAACCACTTAGCTACCACGGCAACATGCTAAGACAGTATTAAAACCCCAGCTGACTCGCATGTTTCCTAGGAAACCACAGATTTCCCCGTTTGAGGCAGTTACTCTAACCACTTAGCTACCACGGCAACATGCCAAGACAGTATTAAAACCCCAACTGGGTAGCATGAATCCTCGGAAATCACAGATCTCCTAGTCTCAGGTAGTTTCTCTAACCTCTTAGCTACCACGGCAACAGGCCAAGACAGTATTAAAACCCCAACTGACTCGCATATTTCCTAGGAAACCACAGATCTCCCAGCCTCAGGCAGTTACTCTAACCACTTAGCTACCACGTCAACATGCCAAGACAGTATTAAAACCCCAACTGCCTTGAATGTTTACTAGGAAACCACAGATCTCCCAGTCTCTGGCTGTTACTCTAACAATTTAACTACCATGGCAACATGCCAAGACAGTATTAAAACCCCAACTGACTCGCATGTTTTCTAGGAAACCAAAGTTCTCCCAGTCTCTGGCTGTTACTCTAACAATTTAATTACCATGGCAACATGCCAAGACAGTATTATAACCCCAAATGTCTCGCATGATTCCTAGGAAACCACAGATCTCCTAGTCTAAGGTAGTTAACTCTAACCACTTAGCTACCACGGAAACATGCCAAGACAGTATTAAAAGCCCAACTGACTCGCATGTTTACTAGGAAACCACAGATCTCCCAGTCTCTGGCTGTTACTATAACAATTTAACTACCATGGCAGCATGCCAAGACAGTATTAAAACCCCAACTGACTCGCATGTTTCCTAGGAAACGACAGATCTCCCAGGCTTAGGCAGTTACTCTAACCACTTAGCTACCACGGCAACATGCAAAGACATAACTAAAACACCAACTGACTCGAATGTTTCCTAGGAAACAACAGATCTCCCAGCCTCAGGCAGGTACTCTAACCACTTAGCTACCACGGCAACATGCCAAGAGAGTATTAAAATCCCAACTGATTCGCATGTTTCCTAGGAAACCACAGATCTCCTAGCCTCAGGCAGTTACTCTAACCACTTAGCTACCAAGGCAATATGCCAAGACAGTATTAAAATCCCAACTGACTCGCATGTTTCCTAGGAAACCACAGATCTCCCAGTCTGAGGCAGTTACTCTAACCACTTAGCTACCACGGCCACGAGCCAAGACAATTTTAAAACCCCAACTGTCTCGCATGTTTCCCAGGAAACAACAGATCTCCCAGCCTCAGGCAGTTACTCTAACCACTTAGCTACAAAGGCAACATGCCAAGACAGTATTATAACCCCAACTGAGTCGCATGATTCCTCGGAAACCACAGATCTCCTAGTCTCAGGCAGTTACTCTAACAACTTAGCTACCACGGCAACATGCTAAGACAGTATTAAAACCCCAGCTGACTCGCATGTTTCCTAGGAAACCACAGATTTCCCCGTTTGAGGCAGTTACTCTAACCACTTAGCTACCACGGCAACATGCCAAGACAGTATTAAAACCCCAGCTGACTCGCATGTTTCCTAGGAAACCACAGATCTCCTAGTCTCAGGTAGTTTCTCTAACCTCTTAGCTACCACGGCAACAGGCCAAGACAGTATTAAAACCCCAACTGACTCGCATATTTCCTAGGAAACCACAGATCTCCCAGCCTCAGGCAGTTACTCTAACCACTTAGCTACCACGGCAACATGCCAAGACAGTATTAAACCCCAACTGACTCGCATGTTTTCTGGGAAACCACAGATCTCTTGCCTCAGGCAGTTATTCTAACCACTTAGCTACCACGGCAACATGCCAAGACATAATTAAAACCCCAACTGACTCGCATGTTTCCTAGGAAACCACAGATCTCCCAGCCTCAGGCACTTACTCTAACAAGTTAGCTACCACGTCAACATGCCAAGACAGTATTACAACCCCAACTAACTCGTATGTTTCCTAGGATACCACAGATCCCCTAGTCTCAGGCAGTTACTCTAACCACTTAGCTACCACGGCAACATGCCAAGACAGTATTAAAACCCCAACTGCCTCGCATATTTCCTAGGAAACCACAGATCTCCTAGTCTCAGGCAGGTACTCTAACCACTTAGCTACCACGGCAACATGCCAAGACAGTATTAAAACCCCAACTGACTCGCATGTTTCCTAGGAAACCACAGATCTCCCAGCCTCAAGCATTTACTCTAAACACTTAGCTACCACGGCAACATGCCAAGACAGTATTAAAACCCCAACTGCCTCGCATATTTCCTAGGAAACCACAGATCTCCTAGTCTCAGGCAGGTACTCTAACCACTTAGCTACCACGGCAAAATGCCAAGGCAGTATTAAAACCCCAACTGACTCGCATGTTTCCTAGGAAACCACTGATCTCCTAGCCTCATTCAGTTACTCTAACCACTTAGCTACCAAGGCAACATGCCAAGTCAGTATTAACACCCCAAATGACTCGCATGTTTCGTAGGTAACCACAGATCTCCCAGACTCAGGCAGTTACTCTAACCACTTAGCTACCACGGCAACATGCCAAGGCAGTTTTAAAACCCCAACTGACTCGCATGTTTCCTAGGAAACCACAGATCTTTCAGCCTCAGGCAGTTACTATAACCACTTAGCTACCACGG
Organism: Hymenopus coronatus; assembly: GCA_030762935.1. Classification (NCBI taxonomy): domain Eukaryota; kingdom Metazoa; phylum Arthropoda; class Insecta; order Mantodea; family Hymenopodidae; genus Hymenopus; species Hymenopus coronatus. The sequence goes on from CM060890.1 coordinate 149,505,493, forward strand.
CAACATGCCAAGACAGTATGAAAACCCCAGCTGACTCGCATGTTTCCTAGGAAACCACAGATCTCCTAGACTCAGGTAGTTACTCTAACCACTTAGCTACCATGGCAACATGCCAAGACAGTATTAAAACCCCAACTGCCTCGCAAGTTTCCTAGGATACCACAGATCTCCCAGTCTGAGGCAGTTACTCTAACCACTTAGCTACCACGGCCACGAGCCAAGACAATTTTAAAACCCCAACTGACTCGCATGTTTCCCAGGAAACGACAGATCTCCCAGCCTCAGGCAGTTACTCTAACCACTTAGCTACCAAGGCAACATGCCAAGACAGTATTAAAACCCCAACTGAGTCGCATGATTCCTCGGAAATCACAGATCTCCTAGTCTCAGGCAGTTACTCTAACCACTTAGCTACCACGGCAACATGCCAAGACAGTATTAAAACCCCAGCTGACTCGCATGTTTCCTAGGAAACCACAGATTTCCCCGTCTGAGGAAGTTACTCTAACCACTTAGCTACCACGGCAACATGCCAAGGCAGTATTAAAACCCCAATTGGGTAGCATGAATCCTCGGAAATCACAGATCTCCTAGTCTCAGGTAGTTTCTCTAACCACTTAGCTACCACGGCAACAGGCCAAGACAGTATTAAAACCCCAACTGACTCGCATGTTTCCTAGGAAACCACAGATCTCCCAGCCTCAGGCAGTTAATCTAACCACTTAGCTACCACGTCAACATGCCAAGAGAGTATTAAAACCCCAACTGCCTTGAATGTTTACTAGGAAACCACAGATCTCCCAGTCTCTGGCTGTTACTCTAACAATTTAACTACCATGGCAACATGCCAAGACAGTATTAAAACCCCAACTGACTCGCATGTTTCCTAGGAAACCAAAAATCTCCCAGTCTCTGGCTGTTACTCTAACAATTTAACTACCATGGCAACATGCCAAGACAGTATTAAAACCCCAACTGACTCGCATGTTTCCTAGGAAACCAAAAATCTCCCAGTCTCTGGCTGTTACTCTAACAATTTAATTACCATGGCAACATGCCAAGACAGTATTAAAACCCCAAATGTCTCGCATGGTTCCTAGGAAACCACAGATCTCCTAGTCTAAGGTAGTTAACTCTACCCACTTAGCTACCAGGGAAACATGCCAAGACAGTATTAAAAGCCCAACTGACTCGCATGTTTACTAGGAAACCACAGATCTCCCAGTCTCTGGCTGTTACTCTAACAATTTAGCTACCATGGCAGCATGCCAAGACAGTATTAAAACCCCAACTGACTCGCATGTTTCCTAGGAAACGACAGATCTCCCAGCCTTAGGCAATTACTCTAACCACTTAGCTACCACGGCAACATGCAAAGACATAATTAAAACACCAACTGACTCGAATGTTTCCTAGGAAACAACAGATCTCCCAGCCTTAGGCAGGTACTCTAACCACTTAGCTACCACGGCAACATGCCAAGAGAGTATTAAAATCCCAACTGACTCGCATGTTTCCTAGGAAACCACAGATCTCCTATTTTCAGGAAGTTACTCTAACCACTTAGCTACCAAGGCAACATGCCAAGACAGTATTAAAATCCCAACTGACTCGCATGTTTCCTAGGAAACCGCAGATCTCCCAGCCTCAGGCAGTTACTCTAACCGCTTAGCTACCACGGCAACATACCAAGACAGTATTAAAACCCCAACTGACTCGCAAGTTTCCTAGGAAACCACAGATCTACTAGCCTCAGGCAGTTACTCTAACCACTTAGCTACCACGGCAACATGCCAAGACAGTATTAAAATCCCAACTGACTCGCATTTTCCTAGGAAACCACAGATCTCCTAGCCTCAGGCAGTTTCTCTAACCACTTAACTACCACGGCAACATGCCAAGAGAGTATTTAAACCCCAAATGACTCGCATGTTTCCTAGGAAACCACAGATCTCCTAGCCTCAGGCAGTTACTCTACCCACTTAGCTACCACATCAACATGCCAAGACAGTATTAAAACCCCAAACTGCCTCGCATGTTTCCTAGGAAACCACAAATCTGCTAGTCTCAGGCAGTTACTCTAACCACTTAGCCACCACGGCAACATGCCAACACAATATTAAAACCCCAAGTGACTCGCATGTTACCTAGGAAACCACAGATCTCCCAGCCTTAGGCAGTTACTCTAACCACTTAGCTACCACGGCAACATGCCAAGACAGTATTAAACCCCAACTGACTCGCATGTTTTCTAGGAAACCACAGATCTCTTGCCTCAGGCAGTTATTCTAACCAGTTAGCTACCACGTCAACATGCTAAGACAGTATTACAACCCCAACTAACTCGCATGTTTCCTAGGATACCATAGATCCCCTAGTCTCAGGCAGTTACTCTAACCACTTAGCTACCACGGCAAAATGCCAAGACAGTATTAAAACCCCAGCTGACTAGCATGTTTCCTAGGAAACCACAGATTTCCCAGTCTGAGGCAATTACTCTAACCACTTAGCTACCACGGCAACATGCCAAGTCAGTATTAACACCCCAAATGACTCGCATGTTTCGTAGAAAACCACAGATCTCCCAGACTCAGGCAGTTACTCTAACCACTTAGCTACCACGGCAACATGCCAAGGCAGTTTTAAAACCCCAACTGACTCGCATGTTTCCTAGGAAACCACAGATCTTTCAGCCTCAGGCAGTTACTATAACCACTTAGCTACCACGGCAACATGCCAAGACAGTATGAAAACCCCAGCTGACTCGCATGTTTCCTAGGAAACCACAGATCTCCTAGACTCAGGTAGTTACTCTAACCACTTAGCTACCATGGCAACATGCCAAGACAGTATTAAAACCCCAACTGCCTCGCAAGTTTCCTAGGATATCAAAGATCTCCCAGTCTGAGGCAGTTACTCTAACCACTTAGTTACCACGGCCACGAGCCAAGACAATTTTAAAACCCCAACTGACGCGCATGTTTCCCAGGAAACGACAGATCTCCTAGCCTCAGGCAGTTACTCTAACCACTTAGCTACCAAGGCAACATGCCAAGACAGTATTAAAACCCCAACTGAGTCGCATGATTCCTCGGAAATCACAGATCTCCTAGTCTCAGGCAGTTACTCTAACCACTTAGCTACCACGGCAACATGCCAAGACAGTATTAAAACCCCAGCTGACTCGCATGTTTCCTAGGAAACCACAGATTTCCCCGTCTGAGGAAGTTACTCTAACCACTTAGCTACCACGGCAACATGCCAAGACAGTATTAAAACCCCAATTGGGTAGCATGAATCCTCGGAAATCACAGATCTCCTAGTCTCAGGTAGTTTCTCTAACCACTTAGCTACCACGGCAACAGGCCAAGACAGTATTAAAACCCCAACTGCCTCGCATGTTTCCTAGGAAACCACAGATCTCCCAGCCTCAGGCAGTTACTCTAACCACTTAGCTACCACGTCAACATGCCAAGAGAGTATTAAAACCCCAACTGCCTTGAATGTTTACTAGGAAACCACAGATCTCCCAGTCTCTGGCTGTTACTCTAACAATTTAACTACCATGGCAACATGCCAAGACAGTATTAAAACCCCAACTGACTCGCATGTTTCCTAGGAAACCAAAAATCTCCCAGTCTCTGGCTGTTACTCTAACAATTTAACTACCATGGCAACATGCCAAGACAGTATTAAAACCCCAAATGTCTCGCATGGTTCCTAGGAAACCACAGATCTCCTAGTCTAAGGTAGTTAACTCTAACCACTTAGCTACCACGGAAACATGCCAAGACAGTATTAAAAGCCCAACTGACTCGCATGTTTACTAGGAAACCACAGATCTCCCAGTCTCTGGCTGTTACTCTAACAATTTAGCTACCATGGCAACATGCCAAGACAGTATTAAAACCCCAACTGACTCGCATGTTTCCTAGGAAACGACAGATCTCCCAGCCTTAGGCAATTACTCTAACCACTTAGCTACCACGGCAACATGCAAAGACATAATTAAAACACCAACTGACTCGAATGTTTCCTAGGAAACAACAGATCTCCCAGCCTCAGGCAGGTACTCTAACCACTTAGCTACCACGGCAACATGCCAAGAGAGTATTAAAATCCCAACGGACTCGCATGTTTCCTAGGAAACCACAGATCTCCTATTTTCAGGAAGTTACTCTAACCACTTAGCTACCAAGGCAACATGCCAAGACAGTATTAAAATCCCAACTGACTCGCATGTTTCCTAGGAAACCGCAGATCTCCCAGCCTCAGGCAGTTACTCTAACCGCTTAGCTACCACGGCAACATACCAAGACAGTATTAAAACCCCAACTGACTCGCAAGTTTCCTAGGAAACCACAGATCTACTAGCCTCAGGCAGTTACTCTAACCACTTAGCTACCACGGCAATATGCCAAGACAGTATTAAAATCCCAACTGACTCGCATTTTCCTAGGAAACCACAGATCTCCTAGCCTCAGGCAGTTTCTCTAACCACTTAACTACCACGGCAACATGCCAAGAGAGTATTTAAACCCCAAATGACTCGCATGTTTCCTAGGAAACCACAGATCTCCTAGCCTCAGGCAGTTACTCTAACCACTTAGCTACCACATCAACATGCCAAGACAGTATTAAAACCCCAAACTGCCTCGCATGTTTCCTAGGAAACCACAAATCTGCTAGTCTCAGGCAGTTACTCTAACCACTTAGCCACCACGGCAACATGCCAACACAGTATTAAAACCCCAACTGACTCGCATGTTACCTAGGAAACCACAGATCTCCCAGCCTTAGGCAGTTACTCTAACCACTTAGCTACCACGGCAACATGCCAAGACAGTATTAAACCCCAACTGACTCGCATGTTTTCTAGGAAACCACAGATCTCTTGCCTCAGGCAGTTATTCTAACCAGTTAGCTACCACGTCAACATGCTAAGACAGTATTACAACCCCAACTAACTCGCATGTTTCCTAGGATACCATAGATCCCCTAGTCTCAGGCAGTTACTCTAACCACTTAGCTACCACGGCAACATGCCAAGACAGTATTAAAACCCCAGCTGACTAGCATGTTTCCTAGGAAACCACAGATTTCCCAGTCTGAGGCAATTACTCTAACCACTTAGCTACCACGGCAACATGCCAAGACAGTATTAAAACCCCAACTGAGTCGCATGATTCCTCGGAAACCACAGATCTCCTAGTCTCAGGCAGTTACTCTAACCACTTAGCTACCACGGCAACAGGCCAAGACAGTATTAAAACCCCAAATGACTCGCATGTTTCCTAGGAAACCACAGATCTCCCAGCCTCAGGCAGTTACTCTAACCACTTAGCTACCACGTCAATATGCCAAGACAGTATTAAAACCCCAACTGCCTCGCATGTTTACTAGGAAACCACAGATCTCCCAGTCTCTGGCTGTTACTCTAAAAATTTAACTACCATGGCAACATGCCCAGACAGTATTAAAATCCCAAATGTTTCGCATGTTTCCCAGGAAACCACAGATCTCCTAGTCTCAGGTAGTTACTCTAACCACTTAGCTACCACGGAGACATGCCAAGACAGTATTAAAACCCCAACTGCCTCGCATGTTTACTAGGAAACCACAGATCTCCCAGTCTCTGGCTGTTACTCTAACAATTTAACTACCACGGCAACATGCCAAGACAGTATTAAAACCCCAACTCACTCGCAAGTTTCCTAGGAAACGACAGATCTCCTAGCCTCAGGCAGTTACTCTAACCACTTAGCTACCAAGGCAACATGCCAAGATAGTATTAAAATCCCAACTGACTCGCATGTTTCCTAGGAAAGCACAGATCTCCTAGCCTCAGGCAGTTACTCTAACCACTTAGCTACCACGGCAACATGCCAAGACAGTATTGAAACCCTAACTGACTCGCATGTTTCCTAGGAAATCACAGATCTCCCAGCCTCAGGCAGATACTCTAACCACTTAGCTATCACGGCAACATACCAAGACAGTATTAAAATCCCAACAGACTCGCAAGTTTCCTAGGAAACCACAGATCTCCTAGCCTCAGGCAGTTACTCTAACCACTTAACTACCACGGCAACATGCCAAGACAGTATTAAGATCCCAACTGACTCGCATGTTTCCTACGAAACCACAGATCTCCCAGCCTCAGGCAGTTACTCTAACCACTTAGCTACCACGGCAACATGCCAAGGCAGTTGAAAACCCCAACTCACTCGCATGTTTCCTAGGAAACCACAGATCTTTCAGCCTCAGGCAGTTACTCTAACCACTTAGCTACCATGGCAACATGCCAAGACAGTATTAAAACCCCAACTGCCTCGCAAGTTTCCTAGGATACCACAGATCTCCCAGTCTGAGGCAGTTACTCTAACCACTTAGCCACCACGGCAACATGCCAACACAGTATTAAAACCCCAACTGACTCGCATGTTTCCTAGGAAACCACAGATCTCCCAGCCTTAGGCAGTTACTCTAACCACTTAGCTACCACGGCAACATGCCAAGACAGTACTAAACCCCAACTGACTCGCATGTTTTCTAGGAAACCACAGATCTCTTGCCTCAGGCAGTTATTCTAACCACTTAGCTACCACGGCAACATGCCAAGACATAATTAAAACCCCAACTGACTCGCATGTTTCCTAGGAAACCACAGATCTCCCAGCCTCAGGCACTTACTCTAACCAGTTAGCTACCGCGTCAACATGCCAAGACAGTATTAAAACCCCAACTGACTCGCAAGGTTTCTAGGAAACCACAGATCTCCTAGCCTCAGGCAGTTACTCTAACCACTTAACTACCACGGCAACATGCCAAGACAGTATTTAAACCCCAACTGACTCGCATGTTTCCTAGGAAACCACAGAACTCCTAGTCTGAGGCTGTTACTCTAACCACTTAGCTACCACATCAACATGCCAAGACAGTAAGTATTAAAACCCCAAACTGCCTCGCATGTTTCCTAGGAAACCACAGATCTTCAAGTCTCAGGTAGTTACTCTAACCACTTAGCCACCACGGCAACATGCCAACACAGTATTAAAACCCCAACTGACTCGCATGTTACCTAGGAAACCACAGAACTCCTAGTCAGAGGCAGTTACTCTAACCACTTAGCTATCAAGGCAACATGCCAAGACAGTATTAAAACCCCAACTGACTCGCATGTTTCCTAGGAAACCACAGATCTCCTATCCTTAGGCAGTTACTCTAACCACTTAGCTACCACGGCAACATGCCAAGACAGTATTAAACCCCAACTGACTTGCATGTTTTCTAGGAAACCACAGATCTCTTGCCTCAGGCAGTTATTCTAACCACTTAGCTACCACGGCAACATGCCAAGACAGTATTAAAACCCCAACTGCCTCGCATGTTTCCTAGGAAACCACAGATCTCCTAGTCTCAGGCAGTTACTCTAACCACTTAGCTACCACGGCAACATGCCAAGGCAGGATTAAAACCCCAACTGACTCGCATGTTTCCTAGGAAACCACAGATCTCCTAGCCTCAGGCAGTTACTCTAACCACTTGCCTACCAAGGCAACATGCCTAGTCAGTACTAACACCCCAACTGACTCGCATGTTTCCTAGGAAACCACAGATCTCCCAGCCTCAGGCAGTTACTCTAACCACTTAGCTACCACGGCAACATGCCAAGGCAGTTTTAAAACCCCAACTGACTCGCATGTTTCCTAGGAAACCACAGATCTTTCAGCCCCAGGCAGTTACTCTAACCACTTAGCTACCACGGCAACATGCCAAGACAGTATGAAAACCCCAGCTGACTGGCATGTTTCCTAGGAAACCACAGATCTCCTAGCCTCCGGTAGTTACTCTAACCACTTAGCTAACATGGGAACATGCCAAGACAGTATTAAAACCCCAACTGACTCACCAGTTTCCTAGGATACCACAGATCTCCCAGTCGGAGGCAGGTACTCTAACCACTTAGCTACCACGGCCACGAGCCAAGACAATTTTAAAACCCCAACTGACTCGCTTTTTCCTAGGAAACAACAGATCTCCCAGCCTCAGGCAATTTCTCTAACCAGTTAGCTACCAAGGCAACATGCCAAGACAGTATTAAAACCCCAACTGAGTCGCATGATTCCTCGGAAATCACAGATCTCCTAGTCTCAGGCAGTTACTCTAACCACTTAACTACCACGGCAACATGCCAAGACAGTATTTAAACCCCACTGACTCGCAAGTTTCCTAGGAAACCACAGAACTCCTAGTCTGAGGCAGTTACTCTAACCACTTAGCTACCACGTCAACATGCCAAGACAGTATTAAAACCCCAAACTGCCTCGCATGTTTCCTAGGAAACTACAGATCTGCAAGTTTCAGGCAGTTACTCTAACCACTTAGCCACCACGGCAACATGCCAACACAGTATTAAAACCCCAACTGACTCGCATGTTTCCTAGGAAACCACAGAACTCCTAGTCAGAGGCAGTTACTCTAACCACTTATCTACCACGGCAACATGCCAAGACAGTATTAAAACCCCCAACTGACTCGCATGTTTCCTAGGAAACCACAGATCTCCTAGCCTTAGGCAGTTACTCTAACCACTTAGCTACCACGGCAACATGCCAAGACAGTATTAAACCCCAACTGACTTGCATGTTTTCTAGGAAACCACAGATCTATTGCCTCAGGCAGTTACTCTAACCACTTAGCTACCACGGCAACATGCCAAGACATAATTAAAACCCCAACTGACTCGCATGTTTCCTAGGAAACCACAGATCTCCCAGCCTCAGGCACTTACTCTAACCACTTAGCTACCACATCAACATGCCAAGACAGTATTAAAACCCCAAACTGCCTCGCATGTTTCCTAGGAAACCACAAATCTGCTAGTCTCAGGCAGTTACTCTAACCACTTAGCCACCACGGCAACATGCCAACACAGTATTAAAACCCCAACTGACTCGCATGTTACCTAGGAAACCACAGATCTCCCAGCCTTAGGCAGTTACTCTAACCACTTAGCTACCACGGCAACATGCCAAGACAGTATTAAACCCCAACTGACTCGCATGTTTTCTAGGAAACCACAGATCTCTTGCCTCAGGCAGTTATTCTAACCAGTTAGCTACCACGTCAACATGCTAAGACAGTATTACAACCCCAACTAACTCGCATGTTTCCTAGGATACCATAGATCCCCTAGTCTCAGGCAGTTACTCTAACCACTTAGCTACCACGGCAACATGCCAAGACAGTATTAAAACCCCAGCTGACTAGCATGTTTCCTAGGAAACCACAGATCTCCTAGTCTCAGGCAGTTACTCTAACCACTTAGCTACCACGGCAACAGGCCAAGACAGTATTAAAACCCCAAATGACTCGCATGTTTCCTAGGAAACCACAGATCTCCCAGCCTCAGGCAGTTACTCTAACCACTTAGCTACCACGTCAATATGCCAAGACAGTATTAAAACCCCAACTGCCTCGCATGTTTACTAGGAAACCACAGATCTCCCAGTCTCTGGCTGTTACTCTAAAAATTTAACTACCATGGCAACATGCCCAGACAGTATTAAAATCCCAAATGTTTCGCATGTTTCCCAGGAAACCACAGATCTCCTAGTCTCAGGTAGTTACTCTAATCACTTAGCTACCACGGAGACATGCCAAGACAGTATTAAAACCCCAACTGCCTCGCATGTTTACTAGGAAACCACAGATCTCCCAGTCTCTGGCTGTTACTCTAACAATTTAACTACCACGGCAACATGCCAAGACAGTATTAAAACCCCAACTCACTCGCAAGTTTCCTAGGAAACGACAGATCTCCTAGCCTCAGGCAGTTACTCTAACCACTTAGCTACCAAGGCAACATGCCAAGATAGTATTAAAATCCCAACTGACTCGCATGTTTCCTAGGAAAGCACAGATCTCCTAGCCTCAGGCAGTTACTCTAACCACTTAGCTACCACGGCAACATGCCAAGACAGTATTGAAACCCTAACTGACTCGCATGTTTCCTAGGAAACCACAGATCTCCCAGCCTCAGGCAGATACTCTAACCACTTAGCTATCACGGCAACATACCAAGACAGTATTAAAATCCCAACAGACTCGCAAGTTTCCTAGGAAACCACAGATCTCCTAGCCTCAGGCAGTTACTCTAACCACTTAACTACCACGGCAACATGCCAAGACAGTATTAAGATCCCAACTGACTCGCATGTTTCCTACGAAACCACAGATCTCCCAGCCTCAGGCAGTTACTCTAACCACTTAGCTACCACGGCAACATGCCAAGGCAGTTTTAAAACCCCAACTCACTCGCATGTTTCCTAGGAAACCACAGATCTTTCAGCCTCAGGCAGTTACTCTAACCACTTAGCTACCATGGCAACATGCCAAGACAGTATTAAAACCCCAACTGCCTCGCAAGTTTCCTAGGATACCACAGATCTCCCAGTCTGAGGCAGTTACTCTAACCACTTAGCCACCACGGCAACATGCCAACACAGTATTAAAACCCCAACTGACTCGCATGTTTCCTAGGAAACCACAGATCTCCCAGCCTTAGGCAGTTACTCTAACCACTTAGCTACCACGGCAACATGCCAAGACAGTACTAAACCCCAACTGACTCGCATGTTTTCTAGGAAACCACAGATCTCTTGCCTCAGGCAGTTATTCTAACCACTTAGCTACCACGGCAACATGCCAAGACATAATTAAAACCCCAACTGACTCGCATGTTTCCTAGGAAACCACAGATCTCCCAGCCTCAGGCACTTACTCTAACCAGTTAGCTACCGCGTCAACATGCCAAGACAGTATTAAAACCCCAACTGACTCGCAAGGTTTCTAGGAAACCACAGATCTCCTAGCCTCAGGCAGTTACTCTAACCACTTAACTACCACGGCAACATGCCAAGACAGTATTTAAACCCCAACTGACTCGCATGTTTCCTAGGAAACCACAGAACTCCTAGTCTGAGGCTGTTACTCTAACCACTTAGCTACCACATCAACATGCCAAGACAGTAAGTATTAAAACCCCAAACTGCCTCGCATGTTTCCTAGGAAACCACAGATCTTCAAGTCTCAGGTAGTTACTCTAACCACTTAGCCACCACGGCAACATGCCAACACAGTATTAAAACCCCAACTGACTCGCATGTTACCTAGGAAACCACAGAACTCCTAGTCAGAGGCAGTTACTCTAACCACTTAGCTATCAAGGCAACATGCCAAGACAGTATTAAAACCCCAACTGACTCGCATGTTTCCTAGGAAACCACAGATCTCCTATCCTTAGGCAGTTACTCTAACCACTTAGCTACCACGGCAACATGCCAAGACAGTATTAAACCCCAACTGACTTGCATGTTTTCTAGGAAACCACAGATCTCTTGCCTCAGGCAGTTATTCTAACCACTTAGCTACCACGGCAACATGCCAAGACAGTATTAAAACCCCAACTGCCTCGCATGTTTCCTAGGAAACCACAGATCTCCTAGTCTCAGGCAGTTACTCTAACCACTTAGCTACCACGGCAACATGCCAAGGCAGGATTAAAACCCCAACTGACTCGCATGTTTCCTAGGAAACCACAGATCTCCTAGCCTCAGGCAGTTACTCTAACCACTTGCCTACCAAGGCAACATGCCTAGTCAGTACTAACACCCCAACTGACTCGCATGTTTCCTAGGAAACCACAGATCTCCCAGCCTCAGGCAGTTACTCTAACCACTTAGCTACCACGGCAACATGCCAAGGCAGTTTTAAAACCCCAACTGACTCGCATGTTTCCTAGGAAACCACAGATCTTTCAGCCCCAGGCAGTTACTCTAACCACTTAGCTACCACGGCAACATGCCAAGACAGTATGAAAACCCCAGCTGACTCGCATGTTTCCTAGGAAACCACAGATCTCCTAGCCTCCGGTAGTTACTCTAACCACTTAGCTAACATGGGAACATGCCAAGACAGTATTAAAACCCCAACTGACTCACCAGTTTCCTAGGATACCACAGATCTCCCAGTCGGAGGCAGGTACTCTAACCACTTAGCTACCACGGCCACGAGCCAAGACAATTTTAAAACCCCAACTGACTCGCTTTTTCCTAGGAAACAACAGATCTCCCAGCCTCAGGCAATTTCTCTAACCAGTTAGCTACCAAGGCAACATGCCAAGACAGTATTAAAACCCCAACTGAGTCGCATGATTCCTCGGAAATCACAGATCTCCTAGTCTCAGGCAGTTACTCTAACCACTTAACTACCACGGCAACATGCCAAGACAGTATTTAAACCCCAACTGACTCGCAAGTTTCCTAGGAAACCACAGAACTCCTAGTCTGAGGCAGTTACTCTAACCACTTAGCTACCACGTCAACATGCCAAGACAGTATTAAAACCCCAAACTGCCTCGCATGTTTCCTAGGAAATTACAGATCTGCAAGTTTCAGGCAGTTACTCTAACCACTTAGCCACCACGGCAACATGCCAACACAGTATTAAAACCCCAACTGACTCGCATGTTTCCTAGGAAACCACAGAACTCCTAGTCAGAGGCAGTTACTCTAACCACTTATCTACCACGGCAACATGCCAAGACAGTATTAAAACCCCCAACTGACTCGCATGTTTCCTAGGAAACCACAGATCTCCTAGCCTTAGGCAGTTACTCTAACCACTTAGCTACCACGGCAACATGCCAAGACAGTATTAAACCCCAACTGATTTGCATGTTTTCTAGGAAACCACAGATCTCTTGCCTCAGGCAGTTACTCTAACCACTTAGCTACCACGGCAACATGCCAAGACATAATTAAAACCCCAACTGACTCGCATGTTTCCTAGGAAACCACAGATCTCCCAGCCTCAGGCACTTACTCTAACCACTTAGCTACCACATCAACATGCCAAGACAGTATTAAAACCCCAAACTGCCTCGCATGTTTCCTAGGAAACCACAAATCTGCTAGTCTCAGGCAGTTACTCTAACCACTTAGCCACCACGGCAACATGCCAACACAGTATTAAAACCCCAACTGACTCGCATGTTACCTAGGAAACCACAGATCTCCCAGCCTTAGGCAGTTACTCTAACCACTTAGCTACCACGTCAACATGCTAAGACAGTATTACAACCCCAACTAACTCGCATGTTTCCTAGGATACCATAGATCCCCTAGTCTCAGGCAGTTACTCTAACCACTTAGCTACCACGGCAACATGCCAAGACAGTATTAAAACCCCAGCTGACTAGCATGTTTCCTAGGAAACCACAGATTTCCCAGTCTGAGGCAATTACTCTAACCACTTAGCTACCACGGCAACATGCCAAGACAGTATTAAAACCCCAACTGAGTCGCATGATTCCTCGGAAACCACAGATCTCCTAGTCTCAGGCAGTTACTCTAACCACTTAGCTACCACGGCAACAGGCCAAGACAGTATTAAAACCCCAAATGACTCGCATGTTTCCTAGGAAACCACAGATCTCCCAGCCTCAGGCAGTTACTCTAACCACTTAGCTACCACGTCAATATGCCAAGACAGTATTAAAACCCCAACTGCCTCGCATGTTTACTAGGAAACCACAGATCTCCCAGTCTCTGGCTGTTACTCTAAAAATTTAACTACCATGGCAACATGCCCAGACAGTATTAAAATCCCAAATGTTTCGCATGTTTCCCAGGAAACCACAGATCTCCTAGTCTCAGGTAGTTACTCTAACCACTTAGCTACCACGGAGACATGCCAAGACAGTATTAAAACCCCAACTGCCTCGCATGTTTACTAGGAAACCACAGATCTCCCAGTCTCTGGCTGTTACTCTAACAATTTAACTACCACGGCAACATGCCAAGACAGTATTAAAACCCCAACTCACTCGCAAGTTTCCTAGGAAACGACAGATCTCCTAGCCTCAGGCAGTTACTCTAACCACTTAGCTACCAAGGCAACATGCCAAGATAGTATTAAAATCCCAACTGACTCGCATGTTTCCTAGGAAAGCACAGATCTCCTAGCCTCAGGCAGTTACTCTAACCACTTAGCTACCACGGCTACATGCCAAGACAGTATTGAAACCCTAACTGACTCGCATGTTTCCTAGGAAACCACAGATCTCCCAGCCTCAGGCAGATACTCTAACCACTTAGCTATCACGGCAACATACCAAGACAGTATTAAAATCCCAACAGACTCGCAAGTTTCCTAGGAAACCACAGATCTCCTAGCCTCAGGCAGTTACTCTAACCACTTAACTACCACGGCAACATGCCAAGACAGTATTAAGATCCCAACTGACTCGCATGTTTCCTACGAAACCACAGATCTCCCAGCCTCAGGCAGTTACTCTAACCACTTAGCTACCTCGGCAACATGCCAAGGCAGTTTTAAAACCCCAACTCACTCGCATGTTTCCTAGGAAACCACAGATCTTTCAGCCTCAGGCAGTTACTCTAACCACTTAGCTACCATGGCAACATGCCAAGACAGTATTAAAACCCCAACTGCCTCGCAAGTTTCCTAGGATACCACAGATCTCCCAGTCTGAGGCAGTTACTCTAACCACTTAGCCACCACGGCAACATGCCAACACAGTATTAAAACCCCAACTGACTCGCATGTTTCCTAGGAAACCACAGATCTCCCAGCCTTAGGCAGTTACTCTAACCACTTAGCTACCACGGCAACATGCCAAGACAGTACTAAACCCCAACTGACTCGCATGTTTTCTAGGAAACCACAGATCTCTTGCCTCAGGCAGTTATTCTAACCACTTAGCTACCACGGCAACATGCCAAGACATAATTAAAACCCCAACTGACTCGCATGTTTCCTAGGAAACCACAGATCTCCCAGCCTCAGGCACTTACTCTAACCAGTTAGCTACCGCGTCAACATGCCAAGACAGTATTAAAACCCCAACTGACTCGCAAGGTTTCTAGGAAACCACAGATCTCCTAGCCTCAGGCAGTTACTCTAACCACTTAACTACCACGGCAACATGCCAAGACAGTATTTAAACCCCAACTGACTCGCATGTTTCCTAGGAAACCACAGAACTCCTAGTCTGAGGCTGTTACTCTAACCACTTAGCTACCACATCAACATGCCAAGACAGTAAGTATTAAAACCCCAAACTGCCTCGCATGTTTCCTAGGAAACCACAGATCTTCAAGTCTCAGGTAGTTACTCTAACCACTTAGCCACCACGGCAACATGCCAACACAGTATTAAAACCCCAACTGACTCGCATGTTACCTAGGAAACCACAGAACTCCTAGTCAGAGGCAGTTACTCTAACCACTTAGCTATCAAGGCAACATGCCAAGACAGTATTAAAACCCCAACTGACTCGCATGTTTCCTAGGAAACCACAGATCTCCTATCCTTAGGCAGTTACTCTAACCACTTAGCTACCACGGCAACATGCCAAGACAGTATTAAACCCCAACTGACTTGCATGTTTTCTAGGAAACCACAGATCTCTTGCCTCAGGCAGTTATTCTAACCACTTAGCTACCACGGCAACATGCCAAGACAGTATTAAAACCCCAACTGCCTCGCATGTTTCCTAGGAAACCACAGATCTCCTAGTCTCAGGCAGTTACTCTAACCACTTAGCTACCACGGCAACATGCCAAGGCAGGATTAAAACCCCAACTGACTCGCATGTTTCCTAGGAAACCACAGATCTCCTAGCCTCAGGCAGTTACTCTAACCACTTGCCTACCAAGGCAACATGCCTAGTCAGTACTAACACCCCAACTGACTCGCATGTTTCCTAGGAAATCACAGATCTCCCAGCCTCAGGCAGTTACTCTAACCACTTAGCTACCACGGCAACATGCCAAGGCAGTTTTAAAACCCCAACTGACTCGCATGTTTCCTAGGAAACCACAGATCTTTCAGCCCCAGGCAGTTACTCTAACCACTTAGCTACCACGGCAACATGCCAAGACAGTATGAAAACCCCAGCTGACTCGCATGTTTCCTAGGAAACCACAGATCTCCTAGCCTCCGGTAGTTACTCTAACCACTTAGCTAACATGGGAACATGCCAAGACAGTATTAAAACCCCAACTGACTCACCAGTTTCCTAGGATACCACAGATCTCCCAGTCGGAGGCAGGTACTCTAACCACTTAGCTACCACGGCCACGAGCCAAGACAATTTTAAAACCCCAACTGACTCGCTTTTTCCTAGGAAACAACAGATCTCCCAGCCTCAGGCAATTTCTCTAACCAGTTAGCTACCAAGGCAACATGCCAAGACAGTATTAAAACCCCAACTGAGTCGCATGATTCCTCGGAAATCACAGATCTCCTAGTCTCAGGCAGTTACTCTAACCACTTAACTACCACGGCAACATGCCAAGACAGTATTTAAACCCCAACTGACTCGCAAGTTTCCTAGGAAACCACAGAACTCCTAGTCTGAGGCAGTTACTCTAACCACTTAGCTACCACGTCAACATGCCAAGACAGTATTAAAACCCCAAACTGCCTCGCATGTTTCCTAGGAAACTACAGATCTGCAAGTTTCAGGCAGTTACTCTAACCACTTAGCCACCACGGCAACATGCCAACACAGTATTAAAACCCCAACTGACTCGCATGTTTACTAGGAAACCACAGAACTCCTAGTCAGAGGCAGTTACTCTAACCACTTATCTACCACGGCAACATGCCAAGACAGTATTAAAACCCCCAACTGACTCGCATGTTTCCTAGGAAACCACAGATCTCCTAGCCTTAGGCAGTTACTCTAACCACTTAGCTACCACGGCAACATGCCAAGACAGTATTAAACCCCAACTGACTTGCATGTTTTCTAGGAAACCACAGATCTCTTGCCTCAGGCAGTTACTCTAACCACTTAGCTACCACGGCAACATGCCAAGACATAATTAAAACCCCAACTGACTCGCATGTTTCCTAGGAAACCACAGATCTCCCAGCCTCAGGCACTTACTCTAACCACTTAGCTACCACATCAACATGCCAAGACAGTATTAAAACCCCAACTGCCTCGCATGTTTCCTAGGAAACCACAGATCTCCTAGTCTCAGGCAGTTACTCTAACCACTTAGCTACCACGGCAACATGCCAAGGCAGTATTAAAACCCCAACTGACTCGCATGTTTCCTAAGAAACCACAGATCTCCTAGCCTCAGGCAGTTACTCTAACCACTTAGCTACCAAGGCAACATGCCAAGTCAGTATTAACACCCCAACTGACTCGCATGTTTCCTAGGAAACCACAGATATCCCAGCCTCAGGCAGTTACTCTAACCACTTAGCTACCTCGGCAACATGCCAAGGCAGTTTTAAAACCCCAACTGACTCGCATGTTTCCTAGGAAACCACAGATCTTTCAGCCTCAGGCAGTTACTCTAACCACTTAGCTACTACGGCAACATGCCAAGACAGTATGAAAACCCCAACTGACTCGCAAGTTTCCTAGGATACCACAGATCTCCCAGTCGGAGGCAGGTACTCTAACCACTTAGCTACCACGGCCACGAGCCAAGACAATTTTAAAACCCCAACTGACTCGCATGTTTCCTAGGAAACAACAGATCTCCCAGCCTCAGGCAGTTACACTAACCACTTAGCTACCAAGGCAACATGCCAAGACAGTATTAAAACCCCAACTGAGTCGCATGATTCCTCGGAAATCACAGATCTCCTAGTCTCAGGCAGTTACTCTAACAACTTAGCTACCACGGCAACATGCCAAGACAGTATTAAAACCCCAGCTGACTCGCATGTTTCCTAGGAAACCACAGATTTCCCAGTATGAGGCAGTTACTCTAACCACTTAGCTACCACGGCAACATACCAAGACAGTATTAAAACCCCAAATGGTTCGCATGAATCCTCGGAAATCACAGATCTCCTAGTCTCAGGTAGTTTCTCTAACCACTTAGCTACCACGGCAACAGGCCAAGACAGTATTAAAACCCCAACTGACTCGCATGTTTCCAAGGAAACCACAGATCTCCCAGCCTCAGGCAGTTACTCTAACCACTTAGCTACCACGTCAACATGCCAAGACAGTATTAAAACCCCAACTGACTCGCATGTTTACTAGGAAACCACAGATCTCCCAACCTCAGGTAGTTATTCTAACCACTTAGCCACCACGGAAACATGCCAAGACAGTATTAAAACCCCAACTGACTCGCATGTTTAATAGGAAACCACAGATCTCCCAGCCTTAGGCAGTTACTCTTACCACTTAGGTACCACGGCAACATGCCAAAACATAATTAAAACACCAACTGACTCGCATGTTTCCTAGGAAACAACAGATCTCCCAGCCTCAGGCAGGTACTCTATTCACTTAGCTACCACGGCAACATGCCAAGACAGTACTAAAACCACAACTGACTCGCAAGTTTCCTAGGAAACCACAGATCTCCTAGCCTCAGGCAGTTACTCTAACCACTTAGCTACCAAGGCAACATGCCAAGAAAGTATTAAAATCCCAACTGACTCGCATGTTTCCTTGGAAACCACAGATCCCCTAGCCTCAAGCAGTTACTCCAACCACTTAGCTACCACGGCAACATGCCAAGACAGTATTGAAACCCCAACTGACTCGCATGTTTCCTAGGAAACCACAGATCACCCAGCCTCAGGCAGTTACTCTAACCACTTAGCTACCAAGGCAACATGCCAAGAAAGTATTAAAATCCCAACTGACTCGCATGTTTCCTTGGAAACCACAGATCCCCTAGCCTCAAGCAGTTACTCCAACCACTTAGCTACCACGGCAACATGCCAAGACAGTATTGAAACCCCAACTGACTCGCATGTTTCCTAGGAAACCACAGATCTCCCAGCCTCAGGCAGTTACTCTAACCACTTAGCTACCACGGCAACATACCAAGACAGTATTAAAATCCCAACTGACTCGTATGTTTCCTAGGAAAGCACAGATCTCCTAGCCTCAGGCAGTTACTCTAAATACTTAACTACCACGGCAACATGCCAAGACAGTATTTAAACCCCAACTGACTCGCATGTTTCCTAGGAAAACACAGAACTCCTAGTCTGAGGCAGTTACTCTAACCACTTAGCTACCACTTCAACATGCCAAGACAGTTATAAAACCCCAAACTGCCTCGCATGTTACCTAGGAAACCACAGATCTGCTAGTCTCAGGCAGTTACTCTAACCACTTAGCCACCACGGCAACATGCCAACACAGTATTAAAACCCCAGCTGACTCGCATGTTTCCTAGGAAACCACAGAACTGCTAGTCTGAGGCAGTTACTCTAATCACTTAGCTACCACGGCAACATGCCAAGACAGTATTAAAATCCCAACTGACTCGCATGTTTCCTAGGAAAACACAGATCTCCCAGCCTCAAGCATTTACTCTAACCACTTAGCCACCACGGCAACATGCCAAGACAGTATTAAAACCCCAACTGACTCGCAAGTTTCCTAGGAAACCACAGATCTCCTAGCCTCAGGCAGTTACTCTAACCACTTAACTAGCACGGCAACATGCCAAGACAGTATTTAAACCCCAACTGATTCGCATGTTTCCTAGGAAACCACAGAACTGCTAGTCTGAGGCAGTTACTCTAACCACTTAGCTACCACGTCATAATGCCAAGACAGTATTAAAACCCCAAACTGCCTCGCATGTTTCCTAGGAAATCACAGATCTGCTAGTCTCAGGCAGTTACTCTAACCACTTAGCCACCACGGCAACATGCCAATAGAGTATTAAAACCCCAACTGACTCGCATGTTTCCTAGGAAATTACAGATCTCCTAGCCTCAGGCAGTTACTCTAACCACTTAGCTACCACGGCAACATGCTAAAAAAGTATTAAAACCCCAACTAACTCGCTTGTTTCCTAGGAAACCACAGATCTCCTGGTCTCAGGCAGTTACTCAGACCCCTAAGCTACCACGGCAACATGCCAAGACAGTATTTAAACCCCAACTGACTCACATGTTTCCTAGGAAACCACAGATCTCCCAGCCTCAGGCAGTTACTCTAACCACTTAGCTACCACGGCAACATGCCAAGACAGTATTAAAACCCCAACTGAACCGCATGTTTCCTAGGAAACCACAGATCTCCCAACCTCAGGCAGTTACTCTAACCACTTAACTACCACGGCAACATGCCAAGACAGATTTAAAACCCCAACTGACTCGCATGCTTCCTAGGAAACCACAGATCTTTCAGCCGCAGGCAGTTACTCTAACCACTTAGCTACCACGGAAACATGCCAAGACAGTATTAAAACCCCAGCTGACTCTCATGTTTCCTAGGAAACCACACACTCCCAGTCTGAGGCAGTTACTCTAACCACTTAGCTACCAAGGCAACATGCCAAGTCAGTATTATCACCCCAACTGACTCGCATGTTTCCTAGGAAACCACAGACCTCCTAGCCTCAGGCAGCTACTCTAACCACTTAGCTACCACGGCAACATGCCAAGGCAGTTTTAAAACCCCAACTGACTCGCATGTTTCCTAGGAAACCACAGATCTTTCAGCCTCAGGCAGTTACTCTAACCACTTAGCTACCATGGCAACATGCCAAGACAGTATTAAAACCCCAACTGACTCGCAATTTTCCTAGGATACCACAGATCTCCCAGTCTGAGGCAGGTACTCTAACCACTTAGCTACCACGGCCACGTGCCAAGACAATTTTAAAACCCCAACTCACTCGCATGTTTCCTAGAAAACCACAGATCTCCCAGCCTGTGGCAGTTACTCTAACCACTTAGCTACCACGTCAACATGCCTAGACAGTATAATAGCCCCAAACTGCCTCGCATGTTTCCTTGGAAACCACAGATCTGCTAGCCTCAGGCAGTTACTCTAACCACTTAGCTACCACGGCAACATTTCAAGACAGTATTAAAATCCCAACTGCCTCGCATGTTTTCTAGGAAACCAAAGATCTCGCAGCCTCAGGCAGTTACTCTAACCACTTAGCTACCACGGCAACATGCCAAGACAGTATTAAAACCCCAACTGACTCGCATGTTTCCAAGGAAACCACAGATCTCCCAGCCTCAGGCTGTTACTCTAACCACTTAGCTACCACGGCAACATGCCAAGACAGTATTAAAACCCCAACTGAGTCGCATGATTCCTCGGAAATCACAGATCTCCTAGTCTCAGGCAGTCACTCTAACCACTTAGCTACCACGGCAACATGCCTAGGCAGTATTAAAACCCCAACTGACTCGCATGTTTCCTAGGAAACCACAGATCTCCTAGCCTCAGGCAGTTACTCTAACCACTTAGCTACCAAGGCAACATGCCAAGTCAGTATTATCACCCCAACTGACTCGCATGTTTCCTAGGAAACCACAGATCTCCCAGCCTCAGGCAGCTACTCTAACCACTTAGCTACCACGGCAACATGCCAAGGCAGTTTTAAAACCCCAACTGACTCGCATGTTTCCTAGGAAACCACAGATCTTTCAGCCTCAGGCAGTTACTCTAACCACTTAGCTACCATGGCAACATGCCAAGACAGTATTAAAACCCCAACTGACTCGCAAGTTTCCTAGGATACCACAGATCTCCCAGTCTGAGGCAGGTACTCTAACCACTTAGCTACCAAGGCCACGTGCCAAGACAATTTTAAAACCCCAACTCACTCGCATGTTTCCTAGGAAACCACAGATCTCCCAGCCTGAGGCAGTTACTCTAACCACTTAGCTACCACGTCAACATGCCAAGACAGTATTGTAACCCCAAACTGCCTCGCATGTTTCCTAGGAAACCACAGATCTGCTAGCCTCAGGGAGTTACTCTAACCACTTAGCTACCACGGCAACATGTCAAGACAGTATTAAAATCCCAACTGACTCGCATGTTTCCTAGGAAACCAAAGATCTCGCAGCCTCAGGCAGTTACTCTAACCACTTAGCTACCGCGGCAACGTGCCAAGACAGTATTAGAACCCCAACTCACTCGCATGTTTCCTAGGAAACCACAGAACTCCTTGTCTGAGGCAGTTACTCTAACCACTTAGCTACCACGGCAACATGCCAAGACAGTATTAAAACCCCAACTCACTCGCATGTTTCCTAGGAAACCACAGAACTCCTTGTCTGAGGCAGTTACTCTAACCACTTAGCTACCACGGCAACATGCCAAGGCAGTATTAAAACCCCAACTGACTCGCATGTTTCCAATGAAACCACAGATCTCATAGCCCCAGGCAGTTACTCTAACCACTTAGCTACCACGGCAACGTGGCAAGACAGTATTAAAACCCCAACTGAACCTCATGTTTCCTAGGAAACCACAGATTTCCCAGCCTCAAGCAGTTACTCTAACCACTTAGCTACCACGGCAACGTGCCAAGACAGTATTGAAACCCCAACTGAACCGCATGTTTCTTAGGAAACCACAGATTTCCCAGTCTGAGGCAGTTACTCTAACCACTTAGCTACCACGGCAACATGCCAAGACAGTATTAAAACCCCAACTGAGTCGCATGATTCCTCGGAAATCACAGATCTCCTAGTCTCAGGCAGTCACTCTAACCACTTAGCTACCACGGCAACATGCCAAGACAGTATTAAAACCCCAGCTGACTCGCATGTTTCCTAGGAAACCACAGATTTCCCATTCTGAGGCAGTTACTCTAACCACTTAGCTACCACGGTAACATGCCAAGACAGTATTAAAACCCCTATTGAGTCGCATGATTCCTCGGAAATCACAGATCTCCTAGTCTCAGGCAGTTTCTCTAACCACTTAGCTACCACGGCAACAGGCCAAGACAGTATTAAAACCGCAACTGCCTCGCATGTTTCCTAGGAAACCACAGATCTGCTAGTCTCAGGCAGTTACTCTAACCACTCAGCTACCACGGCAACATGCCAAGGCAGTATTAAAACCCCAACTGACTCGCATGTTTCCTAGGAAACCACAGATCTCCTAGCCTCAGGCAGTTACTCTAACCACTTAGCTACCAAGGCAAAATGCCAAGTCAGTATTAACACCCCAACTGACTCGCATGTTTCCTAGGAAACCACAGATCTCCCAGCCTCAGGCAGTTACTTTTACCACTTAGCTACCACGGCAACTTGCCAAGGCAGTTTTAAAACCCCAACTGACTCGCATGTTTCCTAGGAAACCACAGATCTTTCAGCCTCAGGCAGTTACTCTAACCACTTAGCTACCACGGCAACATCCCAGACAGTATGAAAACCCCAACTGACTCGCAAGGTTCCTAGGATACCACAGATCTCCCAGTCTGAAGCAGGTACTCTAACAACTTAGCTACCACGACCACGTGCCAAGACAATTTTAAAACCCCAACTGACTCGCAAGGTTCCTAGGATACCACAGATCTCCCAGTCTGAGGCAGTTACTCTAACCACTTAGCTACCACGGCCACGTGCCAAGACAATTTTAAAACCCCAACTGACTCGCATGTTTCCTAGAAAACCACAGATCTCCCAGCCTGAGGCAGTTACTCTGACCACTTAGCTACCACGTCAACATGCCAAGACAGTATTAAAACCCCAAACTGCCTCGCATGTTTCCTAGGAAACCACAGATCTGCTAGCCTCTTGCAGTTACTCTAACCACTTAGCCACCACGGCAACATGCCAACACAGTATTAAAACCCCAACTGACTCGCATGTTTCCTAGGAAACCACAGAACTACTAGTCTGAGGCAGTTACTCTAACCACTTAGCTACCACGGCAACATGCCAAGACAGTATTAAAACCCCAACTCACTCGCATGTTTCCTAGGAAACCACAGATCTCCTAGTCTCAGGCAGTTACTCTAACCACTTAGCTACCACGGCAACATGCCAAGGCAGTATTAAAACCCCAACTGACTCGCATGTTTCCAATGAAACCACAGATCTCATAGCCCCAGGCAGTTACTCTAACCACTTAGCTACCACGGCAACGTGGCAAGATAGTATTAAAACCCCAACTGAACCGCATGTTTCCTAGGAAACCACAGATTTCCCAGCCTCAGGCAGTTACTCTAACCACTTAGCTACCACGGCAACGTGCCAAGACAGTATTGAAACCCCAACTGAACGGCATGTTTCTTAGGAAACCACAGATTTCCCAGTCTGAGGCAGTTACTCTAACCACTTAGCTACCACGGCAACATGCCAAGACAGTATTAAAATCCCAACTGACTCGCATGTTTCCTAGGAACCCACAGATCTCCCAGCCTCAAGCAGTTACTCTAACCACTTAGCTACCACGGCAACATGCCAAGACATAATTAAAACCCCAACTGAGTCGCATGATTCCTAGGAAACCACAGATCTCCTATCTCAGGCAGTTACTGTAACCACTTAGCTACCACGGCAACATGCCAAGACATATTTTAAACCCCAACTGACTAGCATGTTTCCTAGGAAACCACAGATCTCCCAGCCTCAAGCAGTTACTCTAACCAATTAGCTAGCACGGCAACATGCCAAAACAGTTTTAAAACCCCAACTGAGTCGCATGATTCCTCGGAAATCACAGATCTCCTAGTCTCAGGCAGTTACTCTAACCACTTAGCTACCACGGCAACATGCCAAGACAGTATTAAAACCCCAGCTGACTCGCATATTTCCTAGGAAACCACTGATTTCCCAGTCTGAGGCAGTTACTCTAACCACTTAGGTACCACGGCAACAGGCCAAGGCAGTATTAAAACCCCAACTGATACGCATGTTTCCTAGGAAACCACAGATCTCCCAGTCTCAGGCAGTTACTCTAACCACTTAGCTACCACGGCAACAGGCCAAGACAGTAATAAAACCCCAACTGACTCGCATGTTTCCTAGGAAACCACAGATCTCCCAGCCTCAGGCAGTTACTCTAACCACTTAGCTACCACGTCAACATGCCAAGACAGTATTAAAACCCCAACTGCCTCGCATAATTCCTAGGAAACCGCAGATCTCCTAGTCTCAGGCAGTTACTCTAACCAATTAGCTACCACGGCAACATGCCAAGGCAGTATTAAAACCCCAACTGACTCGCATGTTTCCTAGGAAACCACAGATCTCCTAGCCTCAGGCAGTTACTCTAACCACTTAGCTACCAAGGCAACATGCCAAGTCAGTATTATCACCCCAACTGACTCGCATGTTTCCTAGGAAACCACAGATCTCCCAGCCTCAGGCAGCTACTCTAACCACTTAGCTACCACGGCAACATGCCAAGGCAGTATTAAAACCCCAACTGACTCGCATGTTTCCTAGGAAACCACAGATCTCCTAGCCTCAGGCAGTTACTCTAACCACTTAGCTACCAAGGCAACATGCCAAGTCAGTATTATCACCCCAACTGACTCGCATGTTTCCTAGGAAACCACAGATCTCCCAGCCTCAGGCAGCTACTCTAACCACTTAGCTACCACGGAAACATGCCAAGACAGTAATAAAACCCCAACTGACTCGCATGTTTCCTAGGAAACCACATATCTTTCAGCCTCAGGCAGTTACTCTAACCACTTAGCTACCATGGCTAGATGCCAAGACAGTATTAAAACCCCAACTGACTCGCAAGTTTCCTAGGATACCACAGATCTCCCAGTCTGAGGCAGGTACTCTAACCACTTAGCTACCACGGCCACGTGCCAAGACAATTTTAAAACCCCAACTCACTCGCATGTTTCCTAGGAAACCACAGATCTCCCAGCCTGAGGCAGTTACTCTAACCACTTAGCTACCACGTCAACATGCCAAGACAGTATTATAACCCCAAACTGCCTCGCATGTTTCCTAGGAAACCACAGATCTGCTAGCCTCAGGCAGTTACTATAACCACTTAGGTACCACGGCAACATGCCAAGACAGTATTAAAACCCCAACTGCCTCGCATGTTTCCTAGGAAACCACAGATCTCCTAGTCTCAGGCAGTTACTCTAACCACTTAGCTACCACGGCAACATGCCAAGGCAGTATTAAAACCCCAACTGACTCGCATGTTTCCAATGAAAACACAGATCTCATAGCCTCAGGCAGTTACTCTAACCACTTAGCTACCACGGCAACGTGGCAAGACAGTATTAAAACCCCAACTGAACCGCATGTTTCCTAGGAAACCACAGATTTCCCAGCCTCAGGCAGTTACTCTAACCACTTAGGGACCACGGCAACGTGCCAAGACAGTATTGAAACGCCAACTGAACCGCATATTTCTTAGGAAACCACAGATTTCCCAGTCTGAGGCAGTTACTCTAACCACTTAGCTACCACGGCAACATGCCAAGACAGTTATAAAACCCCAACTGAGTCGCATGATTCCTCGGAAATCACAGATCTCCTAGTCTCAGGCAGTTACTCTAACCACTTAGCTACCACGGCAACATGCCAAGACAGTATTAAAACCCCAGCTGACTCGCATGTTTCCTAGGAAACCACAGATTTCCCAGTCTGAGGCAGTTACTCTAACCACTTAGCTAGCACGGCATCATGCCAAGACAGTATTAAAACCCCAACTGAGTCGCATGATTCCTCGGAAATCACAGATCTCCTATTCTCAGGCAGTTTCTCTAACCACTTAGCTACCACGGCAACAGGCCAAGATAGTATTAAAACCACAACTGACTCGCATGTTTCCTAGGAAACCACAGATCTCCCAGCCTCAGGAAGTTACTCTAACCACTTAGCTACCACGTCCACATGCCAAGACAGTATTAAAACCCCAACTGCCTCGCATGTTTCCTAGGAAACCACAGATCTGCTAGTCTCAGGCAGTTACTCTAACCACTCAGTTACCACGGCAACATGCCAAGGCAGTATTAAAACCCCAACTGACTCGCATCTTTCCTAGGAAACCAAAGATCTGCTAGCCTCATGCAGTTACTCTAAACACTTAGCTACCACGGCAACATGCCAAGACAGTATGAAAACCCGAACTGACTCGCAAGTTTCCTAGGATACCACAGATCTCCCAGCCTGGGGCAGTTACTCTAACCACTGAGCTACCACGTCAACATGCCAAGACAGTATTAAAACCCCAAACTGCCTCGCATGTTTCCTAGGAAACCACAGATCTGCTAGCCTCATACAGTTACTCTAACCACTTAGCCACCACGGCAACATGCCAACACAGTATTAAAACCCCAGCTGACTCGCATGTTTCCTAGGAAACCACAGAACTGCTAGTCTGAGGCAGTTACTCTAATCACTTAGCTACCACGGCAACATGCCAAGACAGTATTAAAATCCCAACTGACTCGCATGTTTCCTAGGAAAACACAGATCTCCCAGCCTCAAGCATTTACTCTAACCACTTAGCCACCACGGCAACATGCCAAGACAGTATTAAAACCCCAACTGACTCGCAAGTTTCCTAGGAAACCACAGATCTCCTAGCCTCAGGCAGTTACTCTAACCACTTAACTAGCACGGCAACATGCTAAGACAGTATTTAAACCCCAACTGATTCGCATGTTTCCTAGGAAACCACAGAACTGCTAGTCTGAGGCAGTTACTCTAACCACTTAGCTACCACGTCATAATGCCAAGACAGTATTAAAACCCCAAACTACCTCGCATGTTTCCTAGGAAATCACAGATCTGCTAGTCTCAGGCAGTTACTCTAACCACTTAGCCACCACGGCAACATGCCAATAGAGTATTAAAACCCCAACTGACTCGCATGTTTCCTAGGAAATTACAGATCTCCTAGCCTCAGGCAGTTACTCTAGCCACTTAGCTACCACGGCAACATGCTAAAAAAGTATTAAAACCCCAACTAACCCGCTTGTTTCCTAGGAAACCACAGATCTCCTGGTCTCAGGCAGTTACTCAGACCCCTTAGCTACCACGGCAACATGCCAAGACAGTATTTAAACCCCAACTGACTCACATGTTTCCTAGGAAACCACAGATCTCCCAGCCTCAGGCAGTTACTCTAACCACTTAGCTACCACGGCAACATGCCAAGACAGTATTAAAACCCCAACTGAACCGCATGTTTCCTAGGAAACCACAGATCTCCCAACCTCAGGCAGTTACTCTAACCACTTAACTACCACGGCAACATGCCAAGACAGATTTAAAACCCCAACTGACTCGCATGCTTCCTAGGAAACCACAGATCTTTCAGCCGCAGGCAGTTACTCTAACCACTTAGCTACCACGGAAACATGCCAAGACAGTATTAAAACCCCAGCTGACTCTCATGTTTCCTAGGAAACCACACACTCCCAGTCTGAGGCAGTTACTCTAACCACTTAGCTACCAAGGCAACATGCCAAGTCAGTATTATCACCCCAACTGACTCGCATGTTTCCTAGGAAACCACAGACCTCCTAGCCTCAGGCAGCTACTCTAACCACTTAGCTACCACGGCAACATGCCAAGGCAGTTTTAAAACCCCAACTGACTCGCATGTTTCCTAGGAAACCACAGATCTTTCAGCCTCAGGCAGTTACTCTAACCACTTAGCTACCATGGCAACATGCCAAGACAGTATTAAAACCCCAACTGACTCGCAATTTTCCTAGGATACCACAGATCTCCCAGTCTGAGGCAGGTACTCTAACCACTTAGCTACCACGGCCACGTGCCAAGACAATTTTAAAACCCCAACTCACTCGCATGTTTCCTAGAAAACCACAGATCTCCCAGCCTGTGGCAGTTACTCTAACTACTTAGCTACCACGTCAACATGCCTAGACAGTATAATAGCCCCAAACTGCCTCGCATGTTTCCTTGGAAACCACAGATCTGCTAGACTCAGGCAGTTACTCTAACCACTTAGCTACCACGGCAACATTTCAAGACAGTATTAAAATCCCAACTGCCTCGCATGTTTTCTAGGAAACCAAAGATCTCGCAGCCTCAGGCAGTTACTCTAACCACTTAGCTACCACGGCAACATGCCAAGACAGTATTAAAACCCCAACTGACTCGCATGTTTCCAAGGAAACCACAGATCTCCCAGCCTCAGGCTGTTACTCTAACCACTTAGCTACCACGGCAACATGCCAAGACAGTATTAAAACCCCAACTGAGTCGCATGATTCCTCGGAAATCACAGATCTCCTAGTCTCAGGCAGTCACTCTAACCACTTAGCTACCACGGCAACATGCCTAGGCAGTATTAAAACCCCAACTGACTCGCATGTTTCCTAGGAAACCACAGATCTCCTAGCCTCAGGCAGTTACTCTAACCACTTAGCTACCAAGGCAACATGCCAAGTCAGTATTATCACCCCAACTGACTCGCATGTTTCCTAGGAAACCACAGATCTCCCAGCCTCAGGCAGCTACTCTAACCACTTAGCTACCACGGCAACATGCCAAGGCAGTTTTAAAACCCCAACTGACTCGCATGTTTCCTAGGAAACCACAGATCTTTCAGCCTCAGGCAGTTACTCTAACCACTTAGCTACCATGGCAACATGCCAAGACAGTATTAAAACCCCAACTGACTCGCAAGTTTCCTAGGATACCACAGATCTCCCAGTCTGAGGCAGGTACTCTAACCACTTAGCTACCACGGCCACGTGCCAAGACAATTTTAAAACCCCAACTCACTCGCATGTTTCCTAGGAAACCACAGATCTCCCAGCCTGAGGCAGTTACTCTAACCACTTAGCTACCACGTCAACATGCCAAGACAGTATTGTAACCCCAAACTGCCTCGCATGTTTCCTAGGAAACCACAGATCTGCTAGCCTCAGGGAGTTACTCTAACCACTTAGCTACCACGGCAACATGTCAAGACAGTATTAAAATCCCAACTGACTCGCATGTTTCCTAGGAAACCAAAGATCTCGCAGCCTCAGGCAGTTACTCTAACCACTTAGCTACCGCGGCAACGTGCCAAGACAGTATTAGAACCCCAACTCACTCGCATGTTTCCTAGGCAACCACAGAACTCCTTGTCTGAGGCAGTTACTCTAACCACTTAGCTACCACGGCAACATGCCAAGACAGTATTAAAACCCCAACTCACTCGCATGTTTCCTAGGAAACCACAGAACTCCTTGTCTGAGGCAGTTACTCTAACCACTTAGCTACCACGGCAACATGCCAAGGCAGTATTAAAACCCCAACTGACTCGCATGTTTCCAATGAAACCACAGATCTCATAGCCCCAGGCAGTTACTCTAACCACTTAGCTACCACGGCAACGTGGCAAGACAGTATTAAAACCCCAACTGAGTCGCATGATTCCTCGGAAATCACAGATCTCCTAGTCTCAGGCAGTCACTCTAACCACTTAGCTACCACGGCAACATGCCAAGACAGTATTAAAACCCCAGCTGACTCGCATGTTTCCTAGGAAACCACAGATTTCCCATTCTGAGGCAGTTACTCTAACCACTTAGCTACCACGGTAACATGCCAAGACAGTATTAAAACCCCTACTGAGTCGCATGATTCCTCGGAAATCACAGATCTCCTAGTCTCAGGCAGTTTCTCTAACCACTTAGCTACCACGGCAACAGGCCAAGACAGTATTAAAACCCCAACTGACTCGCATGTTTCCTAGGAAACCACAGATCTCCCAGCCTCAGGAAGTTACTCTAACCACTTAGCTACCACGTCCACATGCCAAGACAGTATTAAAACCGCAACTGCCTCGCATGTTTCCTAGGAAACCACAGATCTGCTAGTCTCAGGCAGTTACTCTAACCACTCAGCTACCACGGCAACATGCCAAGGCAGTATTAAAACCCCAACTGACTCGCATGTTTCCTAGGAAACCACAGATCTCCTAGCCTCAGGCAGTTACTCTAACCACTTAGCTACCAAGGCAAAATGCCAAGTCAGTATTAACACCCCAACTGACTCGCATGTTTCCTAGGAAACCACAGATCTCCCAGCCTCAGGCAGTTACTTTTACCACTTAGCTACCACGGCAACTTGCCAAGGCAGTTTTAAAACCCCAACTGACTCGCATGTTTCCTAGGAAACCACAGATCTTTCAGCCTCAGGCAGTTACTCTAACCACTTAGCTACCACGGCAACATCCCAGACAGTATGAAAACCCCAACTGACTCGCAAGGTTCCTAGGATACCACAGATCTCCCAGTCTGAGGCAGGTACTCTAACAACTTAGCTACCACGGCCACGTGCCAAGACAATTTTAAAACCCCAACTGACTGGCAAGGTTCCTAGGATACCACAGATCTCCCAGTCTGAGGCAGTTACTCTAACCACTTAGCTACCACGGCCACGTGCCAAGACAATTTTAAAACCCCAACTGACTCGCATGTTTCCTAGAAAACCACAGATCTCCCAGCCTGAGGCAGTTACTCTAACCACTTAGCTACCACGTCAACATGCCAAGACAGTATTAAAACCCCAAACTGCCTCGCATGTTTCCTAGGAAACCACAGATCTGCTAGCCTCTTGCAGTTACTCTAACCACTTAGCCACCACGGCAACATGCCAACACAGTATTAAAACCCCAACTGACTCGCATGTTTCCTAGGAAACCACAGAACTCCTAGTCTGAGGCAGTTACTCTAACCACTTAGCTACCACGGCAACATGCCAAGACAGTATTAAAACCCCAACTCACTCGCATGTTTCCTAGGAAACCACAGATCTCCTAGTCTCAGGCAGTTACTCTAACCACTTAGCTACCACGGCAACATGCCAAGGCAGTATTAAAACCCCAACTGACTCGCATGTTTCCAATGAAACCACAGATCTCATAGCCCCAGGCAGTTACTCTAACCACTTAGCTACCACGGCAACGTGGCAAGATAGTATTGAAACCCCAACTGAACCGCATGTTTCTTAGGAAACCACAGATTTCCCAGTCTGAGGCAGTTACTCTAACCACTTAGCTACCACGGCAACATGCCAAGACAGTATTAAAATCCCAACTGACTCGCATGTTTCCTAGGAACCCACAGATCTCCCAGCCTCAAGCAGTTACTCTAACCACTTAGGTACCACGGCAACATGCCAAGACATAATTAAAACCCCAACTGAGTCGCATGATTCCTAGGAAACCACAGATCTCCTATCTCAGGCAGTTACTCTAACCACTTAGCTACCACGGCAACATGCCAAGACATATTTTAAACCCCAACTGACTAGCATGTTTCCTAGGAAACCACAGATCTCCCAGCCTCAAGCAGTTACTCTAACCAATTAGCTAGCACGGCAACATGCCAAAACAGTTTTAAAACCCCAACTGAGTCGCATGATTCCTCGGAAATCACAGATCTCCTAGTCTCAGGCAGTTACTCTAACCACTTAGCTACCACGGCAACATGCCAAGACAGTATTAAAACCCCAGCTGACTCGCATATTTCCTAGGAAACCACTGATTTCCCAGTCTGAGGCAGTTACTCTAACCACTTAGGTACCACGGCAACAGGCCAAGGCAGTATTAAAACCCCAACTGATACGCATGTTTCCTAGGAAACCACAGATCTCCCAGTCTCAGGCAGTTACTCTAACCACTTAGCTACCACGGCAACAGGCCAAGACAGTAATAAAACCCCAACTGACTCGCATGTTTCCTAGGAAACCACAGATCTCCCAGACTCAGGCAGTTACTCTAACCACTTAGCTACCACGTCAACATGCCAAGACAGTATTAAAACCCCAACTGCCTCGCATAATTCCTAGGAAACCGCAGATCTCCTAGTCTCAGGCAGTTACTCTAACCAATTAGCTACCACGGCAACATGCCAAGGCAGTATTAAAACCCCAACTGACTCGCATGTTTCCTAGGAAACCACAGATCTCCTAGCCTCAGGCAGTTACTCTAACCACTTAGCTACCAAGGCAACATGCCAAGTCAGTATTATCACCCCAACTGACTCGCATGTTTCCTAGGAAACCACAGATCTCCCAGCCTCAGGCAGCTACTCTAACCACTTAGCTACCACGGCAACATGCCAAGGCAGTTTTAAAACCCCAACTGACTCGCATGTTTCCTAGGAAACCTCATATCTTTCAGCCTCAGGCAGTTACTCTAAGCACTTAGCTACCATGGCTACATGCCAAGACAGTATTAAAACCCCAACTGACTCGCAAGTTTCCTAGGATACCACAGATCTCCCAGTCTGAGGCAGGTACTCTAACCACTTAGCTACCACGGCCACGTGCCAAGACAATTTTAAAACCCCAACTCACTCGCATGTTTCCTAGGAAACCACAGATCTCCCAGCCTGAGGCAGTTACTCTAACCACTTAGCTACCACGTCAACATGCCAAGACAGTATTATAACCCCAAACTGCCTCGCATGTTTCCTAGGAAACCACAGATCTGCTAGCCTCAGGCAGTTACTATAACCACTTAGGTACCACGGCAACATGCCAAGACAGTATTAAAACCCCAACTGAACCGCATGTTTCCTAGGAAACCACAGATTTCCCAGCCTCAGGCAGTTACTCTAACCACTTAGGGACCACGGCAACGTGCCAAGACAGTATTGAAACGCCAACTGAACCGCATATTTCTTAGGAAACCACAGATTTCCCAGTCTGAGGCAGTTACTCTAACCACTTAGCTACCACGGCAACATGCCAAGACAGTTATAAAACCCCAACTGAGTCGCATGATTCCTCGGAAATCACAGATCTCCTAGTCTCAGGCAGTTACTCTAACCACTTAGCTACCACGGCAACATGCCAAGACTGTATTAAAACCCCAGCTGACTCGCATGTTTCCTAGGAAACCACAGATTTCCCAGTCTGAGGCAGTTACTCTAACCACTTAGCTAGCACGGCATCATGCCAAGACAGTATTAAAACCCCAACTGAGTCGCATGATTCCTCGGAAATCACAGATCTCCTATTCTCAGGCAGTTTCTCTAACCACTTAGCTACCACGGCAACAGGCCAAGATAGTATTAAAACCACAACTGACTCGCATGTTTCCTAGGAAACCACAGATCTCCCAGCCTCAGGAAGTTACTCTAACCACTTAGCTACCACGTCCACATGCCAAGACAGTATTAAAACCCCAACTGCCTCGCATGTTTCCTAGGAAACCACAGATCTGCTAGTCTCAGGCAGTTACTCTAACCACTCAGTTACCACGGCAACATGCCAAGGCAGTATTAAAACCCCAACTGACTCGCATCTTTCCTAGGAAACCAAAGATCTGCTAGCCTCATGCAGTTACTCTAAACACTTAGCTACCACGGCAACATGCCAAGACAGTATGAAAACCCGAACTGACTCGCAAGTTTCCTAGGATACCACAGATCTCCCAGCCTGGGGCAGTTACTCTAACCACTGAGCTACCACGTCAACATGCCAAGACAGTATTAAAACCCCAAACTGCCTCGCATGTTTCCTAGGAAACCACAGATCTGCTAGCCTCATACAGTTACTCTAACCACTTAGCCACCACGGCAACATGCCAACACAGTATTAAAACCCCAACTGACTCGCATGTTTCCTAGGAAACCACAGAACTCCTAGTCTGAGGGAGTTACTCTAACCACTTAGCTACCAGGGCAACATGCCAAGGCAGTATTAAAACCCCCAACTGACTCGCAAGTTTCCTAGGAAACC
Source organism: Hymenopus coronatus (assembly GCA_030762935.1). NCBI lineage: Eukaryota > Metazoa > Arthropoda > Insecta > Mantodea > Hymenopodidae > Hymenopus > Hymenopus coronatus. The sequence goes on from CM060890.1 coordinate 149,539,993, forward strand.
ACTGATCTCCCAGGCTTAGGCAGTTACTCTAACCACTTAGCTACCACGGCAACATGCCAAGACAGTATTAAATCCCAACTGAATCGCATGTTTTTTAGGAAACCACAGATCTCTTGCCTCAGGCAGTTATTCTAACCACTTAGCTACCACGGCAACATGCCAAGACATAATTAAAACCCCAACTGACTCGCATGTTTCCTAGGAAACCACAGATCTCCCAGCCTCAGGCACTTACTCTAACTACTTAGCTAACACGTCAACATGCCAAGACAGTTTTGAAACCCCAACTGCCTCGCATGTTTCCTAGGAAACCACAAATCTCCTAGACTCAGGCAGTTACTCTAACCACTTAGCTACCACGGCAACATGTCAAGACAGTATTAAAATCCCAACTGACTCGCATGTTTCTTAGGAAACCACAGATCTCCTAGCCTCAGGCAGTTACTCTAATCACTTAGCTACCGCGGCAACGTGCCATGACAGTATTAGAACCCCAACTCACTCGCATGTTTCCTAGGAAACCACAGAACTCCTTGTTTTGGGCAGTTACTCTAATCACTTAGCTACCACGGCAACATGCCAAGACAGTATTAAAACCCCAACTGCCTCGCATGTTTCCTAGGAAACCACAGATTTTCCAGTCTGAGGCAGTTACTCTAACCACTTAGCTACCACGTCAACATGCCAAGACAGTATTAAAACCCCAACTGCCTCGCATGTTTCGTAGGAAACCACAGATCTCCTAGTCTCAGGCAGTTATTCTTACCACTTAGCTACCACGGCAACATGCCAAGGCAGTATTAAAACCCCAACTGACTCGCATGTTTCCAATGAAACTACAGATCTCCTAGCCTCAGGCAGTTACTCTAACCACTTAGCTACCACGGCAACGTGCCAAGACAGTATTGAAACCCCAACTGAACCGCATGTTTCCTAGGAAACCACAGATCTCCTAGCCTCAGGCAGTTACTCTAACCACTTAGCTACCACGGCATCATGCCAAGACAGTATTACAACCCTAACTAACTCGCATGTTTCTTAGGATACCACAGATCTCCTAGTCTCAGGCAGTTACTCTAACCACTTAGCCACCACGGCAACATGGCAACACAGTGTTAAAACCCCCAACTGACTCGCAAGTTTCCTAGGAAACCACAGATCTCCCAGCCTTAGGCAGTTACTCTAACCACTTAGCTACCACGGCAACATGCCAAGACAGTATTAAAACCCCAGCTGACTCGCATGTTTCCTAGGAAACCACAGATTTTCCAGTCTGAGGCAGTTACTCTAACCACTTAGCTACCACGGCAACATGCCAAGACCGTATTAAAACCCCAACTGCCTCGCATGTTTCGTAGGAAACCACAGATCTCCTAGTCTCAGGCAGTTACTCTAACCACTTAGCTACCAAGGCAACATTCCCCGTCAGTATTAACACCCCAACTGACTCGCCTGTTTCCTAGGAAACCACAGATCTCCCAGCCTCAGTCAGTTACTCTAACCACTTAGCTACCACGGCAACGTGGCAAGACAGTATTAAAACCCCAAATGAACCGCATGTTTCCTAGGAAACCACAGATTTCCCAGCCTCAGGCAGTTACTCTAACCACTTAGCTACCACGGCAACGTGCCAAGACAGTATTGAAACCCCAACTGAACCGCATGTTTCCTAGGAAACCACAGATTTCCCAGCCTCAGGCAGTTTCTCTAACCACTTAGCCACCACGGCAACATGCCAATAGAGTATTAAAACCCCAACTGACTCGCATGTTTCCTAGGAAACCACAGATCTCCCAGCCTTAGGCAGTTACTCTAACCACTTAGCTACCACGGCAACATGCCAGGACAGTATTAAACCCCAACTGACTCGCATGTTTCCTAGGATACCACAGATCTCCTAGTCTCAGGCAGTTACTCTAACCACTTAGCTACCACGGCAACATGCGAAGAGAGTATTAAAACCCCAACTGACTCGCATGTTTCCTAGGAAACCACAGATCTCCTAGTCTCAGGCAGTTACTCTAACCACTCAGCTACCACGTCAACATGCCAAGACAGTATTAAAATCTCAACTGACTCGCATGTTTCCTAGGAAATTACAGATCTCCTAGCCTCAGGCAGTTACTCTAACCACTTAGCTACCACGGCAACATGCTAAAAAAGTATTAAAACCCCAACTAACTCGCATGTTTCCTAGGAAACCACAGATCTCCTGGTCTCAGGCAGTTACTCTGACCCCTTAGCTACCACGGCAACATGCCAAGACAGTATTTAAACCCCAACTGACTCACATGTTTCCTAAGAAACCACAGATCTCCCAGCCTCAGGCAGTTACTCTAACCACTTAGCTACCACGGCAACATGCCAAGACAGTATTAAAACCCCAACTGAACCGCATGTTTCCTAGGAAACCACAGATCTCCCAACCTCAGGCAGTTACTCTAACCACTTAACTACCACGGCAACATGCCAAGACAGATTTAAAACCCCAACTGACTCGCATGTTTCCTAGGAAGCCACAGATCTTTCAGCCGCAGGCAGTTACTCTAACCACTTAGCTACCACGGCAACATGCCAAGACAGTATTAAAACCCCAGCTGACTCTCATGTTTCCTAGGAAACCACAGATCTCCTAGTCTCAGGCAGTTACTCTAACCACTTAGCTACCACGGCAACATGCCAAGGCAGTATTAAAACCCCAAATGACTCGCATGTTTCCAAAGAAACCACAGATCTCCTAGCCTCAGGCAGTTACTATAACCACTTAGCTACCAAGTCAACATGCCAAGTCAGTATTAACACCCCAACTGACTCGCATGTTTCCTAGGAAACCACAGATCTCCCAGCCTCAGGCAGTTACTCTAACCACTTAGCTACCACGGCAACGTGGCAAGACAGTATTAAAACCCCAACTGAACCGCATGTTTCCTAGGAAACCACAGATTTCCCAGCCTCAGGCAGTTACTCTAACCACTTAGCTACCACGGCAACGTGCCAAGACAGTATTGAAACCCCAACTGAACCGCATGTTTCTTAGGAAACCACAGATTTGCCAGTCTGAGGCAGTTACTCTAACCACTTAGCTACCACGGCAACATGCCAAGACAGTATTAAAACCCCAACTGAGTCGCATGATTCCTCGGAAATCACAGATCTCCTAGTCTCAGGCAGTTACTCTAACCACTTAGCTACCACGGCAACATGCCAAGACAGTATTAAAACGCCAGCTGACTCGCGTGTTTCCTAGGAAACCACAGATTTCCCAGTTGAGGCAGTTACTCTAACCACTTAGCTACCACGGCAACATGCCAAGACAGTATTAAAACCCCAACTGAGTCGCATGATTCCTCGGAAATCACAGATCTCCTATTCTCAGGCAGTTTCTCTAACCACTTAGCTACCACGGCAACAGGCCAAGACAGTATTAAAACCACAACTGACTCGCATGTTTCCTAGGAAACCACAGATCTCCCAGCCTCAGGAAGTTACTCTAACCACTTAGCTACCACGTCCACATGCCAAGACAGTATTAAAACCCCAACTGCCTCGCATGTTTCCTAGGAAACCACAGATCTGCTAGTCTCAGGCAGTTACTCTAACCACTCAGCTACCACGGCAACATGCCAAGGCAGTATTAAAACCCCAACTGACTCGCATGTTTCCTAGGAAACCACAGATCTCCTAGCCTGAGGCAGTTACTCTAACCACTTAGCTACCACGGCAACATGCCAAGACAGTATGAAAACCCCAACTGACTCGCAAGTTTCCTAGGATACCACAGATCTCCCAGCCTGAGGCAGTTACTCTAACCACTTAGCTACCACGTCAACATGCCAAGACAGTATTAAAACCCCAAACTGCCTCGCATGTTTCCTAGGAAACCACAGATCTGCTAGCCACATGCAGTTACTCTAACCACTTAGCCACCACGGCAACATGCCAACACAGTATTAAAACCCCAAACTGCCTCGCATGTTTCCTAGGAAACCACATATCTGCTAGCCACATGCAGTTACTCTAACCACTTAGCTACCACGGCAACATGACAAGGCAGTATTAAAACCCCCAACTTACTCGCAAGTTTCCTAGGAAACCACAGATCTCCCAGGCTTAGGCTGTTACTCTAACCACTTAGCTACCACGGCAACATGCCAAGACAGTATTAAATCCCAACTGAATCGCATGTTTTTTAGGAAACCACAGATCTCTTGCCTCAGGCAGTTATTCTAACCACTTAGCTACCACGGCAACATGCCAAGACATAATTAAAACCCCAACTGACTCGCATGTTTCCTAGGAAACCACAGATCTCCCAGCCTCAGGCACTTGCTCTAACTACTTAGCTACCACGTCAACATGCCAAGACAGTTTTGAAACCCCAACTGCCTCGCATGTTTCCTAGGAAACCACAAATCTCCTAGACTCAGGCAGTTACTCTAACCACTTAGCTACCACGGCAACATGTCAAGACAGTATTAAAATCCCAACTGACTCGCATGTTTCCTAGGAAACCACAGATCTCCTAGCCTCAGGCAGTTACTCTAACCACTTAGCTACCGCGGCAACGTGCCATGACAGTATTAGAACCCCAACTCACTCGCATGTTTCCTAGGAAACCACAGAACTCCTTGTCTAGGGTCTTTACTCTAACCACTTAGCTACCACGGCAACATGCCAAGACAGTATTAAAACCCCAACTGCCTCGCATGTTTCCTAGGAAACCACAGATTTTCCAGTCTGAGGCAGTTACTCTAACCACTTAGCTACCACGTCAACATGCCAAGACAGTATTAAAACCCCAACTGCCTCGCATGTTTCGTAGGAAACCACAGATCTCCTAGTCTCAGGCAGTTATTCTAACCACTTAGCTACCACGGCAACATGCCAAGGCAGTATTAAAACCCCAACTGACTCGCATGTTTCCAATGAAACCACAGATCTCCTAGCCTCAGGCAGTTACTCTAACCACTTAGCTACCACGGCAACGTGCCAAGACAGTATTGAAACCCCAACTGAACCGCATGTTTCCTAGGAAACCACAGATCTCCTAGCCTCAGGCAGTTACTCTAACCACTTAGCTACCACGGCATCATGCCAAGACAGTATTACAACCCAAACTAACTCGCATGTTTCTTAGGATACCACAGATCTCCTAGTCTCAGGCAGTTACTCTAACCACTTAGCCACCACGGCAACATGGCAACACAGTGTTAAAACCCCCAACTGACTCGCAAGTTTCCTAGGAAACCACAGATCTCCCAGCCTTAGGCAGTTACTCTAACCACTTAGCTACCACGGCAACATGCCAAGACAGTATTAAAACCCCGGCTGACTCGCATGTTTCCTAGGAAACCACAGATTTTCCAGTCTGAGGCAGTTACTCTAACCACTTAGCTACCACGGCAACATGCCAAGACCGTATTAAAACCCCAACTGCCTCGCATGTTTCGTAGGAAACCACAGATCTCCTAGTCTCAGGCAGTTACTCTAACCACTTAGCTACCAAGGCAACATGCCCCGTCAGTAATAACACCCCAACTGACTCGCATGTTTCCTAGGAAACCACAGATCTCCCAGCCTCAGTCAGTTACTCTAACCACTTAGCTACCACGGCAACGTGGCAAGACAGTATTAAAACCCCAAATGAACCGCATGTTTCCTAGGAAACCACAGATTTCCCAGCCTCAGGCAGTTACTCTAACCACTTAGCTACCACGGCAACGTGCCAAGACAGTATTGAAACCCCAACTGAACCGCATGTTTCCTAGGAAACCACAGATTTCCCAGCCTCAGGCAGTTACTCTAACCACTTAGCTACCACGGCAACATGCCAAGACAGTATTACAACCTCAACTGCCTCGCATGTTTCCTAGGAAACCACAGAACTCCTAGTGTGAGGCAGTTACTCTAACCACTTAGCTACCACGGCAGCATGCCAAGACAGTATTACAACCCCAACTAACTCGCATGTTTCTTAGGACACCACAGATCTCCTAGTCTCAGGCAGTTACTCTAACCACTTAACCACCACGGCAACATGCCAACACAGTATTAAAACCCCAACTGACTCGCATGTTTCCTAGGAAACCACAGAACTCCTAGTCTGAGGCAGTTACTCTAACCACTTAGCTACCACGGCAACATGTCAAGACAGTATTAAAACCCCCAACTGACTCGCAAGTTTCCTAGGAAACCACAGATCTCCCAGCCTTAGGCAGTTACTCTAACCACTTATCTACCACGGCAACGTGCCAAGACAGTATTGAAACCCCAACTGAACCGCATGTTTCTTAGGAAACCAAAGATTTGCCAGTCTGAGGCAGTTACTCTAACCACGTAGCTACCACGGCAACATGCCAAGACAGTATTAAAACCCCAACTGAGTCGCATGATTCCTCGGAAATCACAGATCTCCTAGTCTCAGGCAGTTACTCTAACCACTTAGCTACCACGGCAACATGCCAAGACAGTATTAAAACCCCAGCTGACTCGCATGTTTCCTAGGAAACCACAGATCTTTCAGCCGCAGGCAGTTACTCTAACCACTTAGCTACCACGGCAACATGCCAAGACAGTATTAAAACCCCAGCTGACTCTCATGTTTCCTAGGAAACCACAGATCTCCTAGTCTCAGGCAGTTACTCTAACCACTTAGCTACCACGGCAACATGCCAAGGCAGTATTAAAACCCCAAATGACTCGCATGTTTCCAAAGAAACCACAGATCTCCTAGCCTCAGGCAGTTACTATAACCACTTAGCTACCAAGTCAACATGCCAAGTCAGTATTAACACCCCAACTGACTCGCATGTTTCCTAGGAAACCACAGATCTCCCAGCCTCAGGCAGTTATTCTAACCACTTAGCTACCACGGCAACGTGGCAAGACAGTATTAAAACCCCAACTGAACCGCATGTTTCCTAGGAAACCACAGATTTCCCAGCCTCAGGCAGTTACTCTAACCACTTAGCTACCACGGCAACGTGCCAAGACAGTATTGAAACCCCAACTGAACCGCATGTTTCTTAGGAAACCACAGATTTGCCAGTCTGAGGCAGTTACTCTAACCACTTAGCTACCACGGCAACATGCCAAGACAGTATTAAAACCCCAACTGAGTCGCATGATTCCTCGGAAATCACAGATCTCCTAGTCTCAGGCAGTTACTCTAACCACTTAGCTACCACGGCAACATGCCAAGACAGTATTAAAACGCCAGCTGACTCGCGTGTTTCCTGGGAAACCACAGATTTCCCAGTTGAGGCAGCTACTCTAACCACTTAGCTACCACGGCAACATGCCAAGACAGTATTAAAACCCCAACTGAGTCGCATGATTCCTCGGAAATCACAGATCTCCTATTCTCAGGCAGTTTCTCTAACCACTTAGCTACCACGGCAACAGGCCAAGACAGTATTAAAACCACAACTGACTCGCATGTTTCCTAGGAAACCACAGATCTCCCAGCCTCAGGAAGTTACTCTAACCACTTAGCTACCACGTCCACATGCCAAGACAGTATTAAAACCCCAACTGCCTCGCATGTTTCCTAGGAAACCACAGATCTGCTAGTCTCAGGCAGTTACTCTAACCACTCAGCTACCACGGCAACATGCCAAGGCAGTATTAAAACCCCAACTGACTCGCATGTTTCCTAGGAAACCACAGATCTCCTAGCCTGAGGCAGTTACTCTAACCACTTAGCTACCACGGCAACATGCCAAGACAGTATGAAAACCCCAACTGACTCGCAAGTTTCCTAGGATACCACAGATCTCCCAGCCTGAGGCAGTTACTCTAACCACTTAGCTACCACGTCAACATGCCAAGACAGTATTAAAACCCCAAACTGCCTCGCATGTTTCCTAGGAAACCACATATCTGCTAGCCACATGCAGTTACTCTAACCACTTAGCCACCACGGCAACATGCCAACACAGTATTAAAACCCCAAACTGCCTCGCATGTTTCCTAGGAAACCACATATCTGCTAGCCACATGCAGTTACTCTAACCACTTAGCTACCACGGCAACATGCCAAGGCAGTATTAAAACCCCCAACTTACTCGCAAGTTTCCTAGGAAACCACAGATCTCCCGGGCTTAGGCTGTTACTCTAACCACTTAGCTACCACGGCAACATGCCAAGACAGTATTAAATCCCAACTGAATCGCATGTTTTTTAGGAAACCACAGATCTCTTGCCTCAGGCAGTTATTCTAACCACTTAGCTACCACGGCAACATGCCAAGACATAATTAAAACCCCAACTGACTCGCATGTTTCCTAGGAAACCACAGATCTCCCAGCCTCAGGCACTTGCTCTAACTACTTAGCTACCACGTCAACATGCCAAGACAGTTTTGAAACCCCAACTTACTCGCATGTTTCCTAGGAAACCACAAATCTCCTAGACTCAGGCAGTTACTCTAACCACTTAGCTACCACGGCAACATGTCAAGACAGTATTAAAATCCCAACTGACTCGCATGTTTCCTAGGAAACCACAGATCTCCTAGCCTCAGACAGTTACTCTAACCACTTTGCTACCGCGGCAACGTGCCATGACAGTATTAGAACCCCAACTCACTCGCATGTTTCCTAGGAAACCACAGAACTCCTTGTCTAGGGTCTTTACTCTAACCACTTAGCTACCACGGCAACATGCCAAGACAGTATTAAAACCCCAACTGCCTCGCATGTTTCCTAGGAAACCACAGATTTTCCAGTCTGAGGCAGTTACTCTAACCACTTAGCTACCACGTCAACATGCCAAGACAGTATTAAAACCCCAACTGCCTCGCATGTTTCGTAGGAAACCACAGATCTCCTAGTCTCAGGCAGTTATTCTAACCACTTAGCTACCACGGCAACATGCCAAGGCAGTATTAAAACCCCAACTGACTCGCATGTTTCCAATGAAACCACAGATCTCCTAGCCTCAGGCAGTTACTCTAACCACTTAGCTACCACGGCAACGTGCCAAGACAGTATTGAAACCCCAACTGAACCGCATGTTTCCTAGGAAACCACAGATCTCCTAGCCTCAGGCAGTTACTCTAACCACTTAGCTACCACGGCATCATGCCAAGACAGTATTACAACCCTAACTAACTCGCATGTTTCTTAGGATACCACAGATCTCCTAGTCTCAGGCAGTTACTCTAACCACTTAGCCACCACGGCAACATGGCAACACAGTGTTAAAACCCCCAACTGACTCGCAAGTTTCCTAGGAAACCACAGATCTCCCAGCCTTAGGCAGTTACTCTAACCACTTAGCTACCACGGCAACATGCCAAGACCGTATTAAAACCCCAACTGCCTCGCATGTTTCGTAGGAAACCACAGATCTCCTAGTCTCAGGCAGTTACTCTAACCACTTAGCTACCAAGGCAACATGCCCCGTCAGTATTAACACCCCAACTGACTCGCATGTTTCCTAGGAAACCACAGATCTCCCAGCCTCAGTCAGTTACTCTAACCACTTAGCTACCACGGCAACGTGGCAAGACAGTATTAAAACCCCAAATGAACCGCATGTTTCCTAGGAAACCACAGATTTCCCAGCCTCAGGCAGTTACTCTAACCACTTAGCTACCACGGCAACGTGCCAAGACAGTATTGAAACCCCAACTGAACCGCATGTTTCCTAGGAAACCACAGATTTACCAGCCTCAGGCAGTTACTCTAACCACTTAGCTACCACGGCAACATGCCAAGACAGTATTACAACCTCAACTGCCTCGCATGTTTCCTAGGAAACCACAGAACTCCTAGTGTGAGGCAGTTACTCTAACCACTTAGCTACCACGGCTGCATGCCAAGACAGTATTACAACCCCAACTAACTCGCATGTTTCTTAGGACACCACAGATCTCCTAGTCTCAGGCAGTTACTCTAACCACTTAACCACCACGGCAACATGCCAACACAGTATTAAAACCCCAACTGACTCGCATGTTTCCTAGGAAACCACAGAACTCCTAGTCTGAGGCAGTTACTCTAACCACTTAGCTACCACGGCAACATGTCAAGACAGTATTAAAACCCCCAACTGACTCGCAAGTTCCCTAGGAAACCACAGATCTCCCAGCCTTAGGCAGTTACTCTAACAACTTAGCTACCACGGCAACATGCCAAGACAGTACTAAACCCCAACTGAATCGCATGTTTTTTAGGAAACCACAGATCTCTTGCCTCAGGCAGTTATGCTAACCACTTAGCTACCACGGCAGCATGCCAAGACATAATTAAAACCCCAACTGACTCGCATGTTTCCTAGGAAACCTCAGATCTCCCAGCCTCAGGCACTTACTCTAGCCACTTAGCTACCACGTCAACATGCCAAGACAGTATTGAAACCCCAACTGCCTCGCATGTTTCCTAGGAAACCACAGATCTCCTAGACTCAGGCAGTTACTCTAACCACTTAGCTACCACGGCAACATGTCAAGACAGTATTAATATCCCAACGGACTCGCATGTTTCCTAGGAAACCAAAAATCTCGCGGCCTCAGGCAGTTACTCTAACCACTTAGCTACCACGGCAACATGCCAAGACAGTATTAAAACCCCAACTGCCTCGCATGTTTCCTAGGAAACCACAGATCTCCTAGTCTCCGGCAGTTACTCTAACCACTTAGCTACCACGGCAACATGCCAAGGCAGTATTAAAACCCCAACTGACTCGCATGTTTCCAATGAAACCACAGATCTCCTAGCCTCAGGCAGTTACTATAACCACTTAGCTACCAAGTCAACATGCCAAGTCAGTATTAACACCCCAACTGACTCGCATGTTTCCTAGGAAACCACAGATCTCCCAGCCTCAGGCAGTTACTCTAACCACTTAGCTACCACGGCAACGTGGCAAGACAGTATTAAAACCCCAACTGAACCACATGTTTCCTAGGAAACCACAGATCACCCAGTCTCAGGCAGTTACTCTAACCACTTAGCTACCACAGCAACATGCCAAGACAGTATTAAAATCCCAACTGACTCGCATGTTTCCTAGGAAACCACAGATAACCTAGCCTCAGGCAGTTACTCTAACCACTTAGCTACCACGGCAACATGCTAAGACAGTATTAAAGCCCCAACTAACTCGCATGTTTCCTAGGAAACCACAGATCTCCTGGTCTCAGGCAGTTACTCTAACCCCTTAGCTACCACGGCAACATGCCAAGTTAGTATTAAAACCCCAACTAACTCACATGTTTCCTAGGAAACCACAGATCTCCCAGCCTCAGGCAGTTACTCTAACCACTTAACTACCACGGCAAAATGCCAAGACAGTTTTAAAACCCCAACTGACTCGCATGTTTCCTAGGAAACCACAGATCTTTCAGCCTCAGGCAGTTACTCTAACCACTTAGCTACCACGGCAACATGCCAAGACAGTATTAAAACCCCGGCTGACTCGCATGTTTCCTAGGAAACCACAGACTCCCAGTCTGAGGCAGTTACTCTAACCACTTTTCTACCACGGCAACATGCCAAGACCGTATTAAAACCCCAACTAAGTCGCATGATTCCTCGGAAATCACAGATCTCCTAGTCTCAGGCAGTTACACTAACCACTTAGCTACCACGTCAACATGCCAAGACAGTATTGAAACCCCAACTGCCTCGAAATGTTTCCTAGGAAACCACAGATCTCCTAGACTCAGGCAGTTACCTTAACCACTTAGCTACCATGGCAACATGTCAAGAGAGTATTAAAATCCCAACTGACTCGCATGTTTCCTAGGAAACCAAAGATCTCCTAGTCTCAGGCAGTTACTCTAACCACTTAGCTACCACGGCAACATGCCAAGGCAGTATTAAAGCCCCAACTAACTCGCATGTTTCCTAGGAAACCACAGATCTCCTGGTCTCAGGCAGTTATTCTAACCCCTTAGCTACCACGGCAACATGCCAAGACAGTATTAAAACCCCAACTGACTCACATGTTTCCTAGGAAACCACAGATCTCCCAGCCTCAGGCAGTTACTCTAACCACTTAACTACCACGGCAACATGCCAAGACAGTTTTAAAACCCCAACTGACTCGCATGTTTCCTAGGAAACCACAGATCTTTCAGCCTCAGGCAGTTACTCTAACCACTTAGCTACCACGGCAACATGCCAAGACAGTATTAAAACCCCGGCTGACTCGCATGTTTCCTAGGAAACCACAGATCTCCTAGCCTCAGGAGTTACTCTAACCACTTAGCTACCAAGGCAACATGCCAAGTCAGTACTAACACCCCAACTGACTCGCATGTTTCCTAGGAAACCACAGATCTCCCAGCCTCAGGCAGTTACTCTAACCACTTAGCTACCACGGCAACATGCCAAGACAGTATTAAAATCCCAACTGACTCGCATGTTTCCTAGGAAACCACAGATCTTTCAGCCTCAGGCAGTTACTCTAACCACTTAGCTACCACGGCAACATGCCAAGACAGTATTAAAACCCCGGCTGACTCGCATGTTTCCTAGGAAACCACAGACTCCCAGTCTGAGGCAGTTACTCTAACCACTTATCTACCGCGGCAACATGCCAAGACCGTATTAAAACCCTAACTAAGTCGCATGATTCCTCGGAAATCACAGATCTCCTAGTCTCAGGCAGTTACACTAACCACTTAGCTACCACGGCAACATGCCAAGACAGTATTAAAACCCCAACTGAGTCGCATGATTCCTCGGAAACCACAAATTTCCCAGCCTCAGGCAGTTACTCTAACCACTTAGCTACCACGGCAACGTGCCAAGACAGTATTGAAACCCCAACTGAACTGCATGTTTCCTAGGAAACCACAGATTTCCCAGCCTCAGGCAGTTACTCTAACCACTTAGCCACCACGGCAACATGCCAACACAGTATTAAAACCCCCAACTGCCTCGCATGTTTCCTAGGAAACCACAGATCTCCTAGTCTCAGGCAGTTACTCTAACCACTTAGCTACCACGGCAACATGCCAAGGCAGTATTAAAACCCCAACTGACTCGCATGTTTCCAATGAAAACACAGATCTCATAGCCTCAGGCAGTTACTCTAACCACTTAGCTACCACGGCAACGTGGCAAGACAGTATTAAAACCCCAACTGAACCGCATGTTTCCTAGGAAACCACAGATTTCCCAGCCTCAGGCAGTTACTCTAACCACTTAGCTACCACGGCAACGTGCCAAGACAGTATTGAAACCCCAACTGAACCGCATGTTTCTTAGGAAACCACAGATTTGCCAGTCTGAGGCAGTTACTCTAACCACTTAGCTACCACGGCAACATGCCAAGACAGTATTAAAACCCCAACTGAGTCGCATGATTCCTCGGAAATCACAGATCTCCTAGTCTCAGGCAGTTACTCTAACCACTTAGCTACCACGGCAACATGCCAAGACAGTATTAAAACCCCAGCTGACTCGCATGTTTCCTAGGAAACCACAGATTTCCCAGTTGAGGCAGTTACTCTAACCACTTAGCTGCCACGGCAACATGCCAAGACAGTATTAAAACCCCAACTGAGTCGCATGATTCCTCGGAAATCACAGATCTCCTATTCTCAGGCAGTTTCTCTAACCACTTAGCTACCACGGCAACAGGCCAAGACAGTTTTAAAACCACAACTGACTCGCATGTTTCCTAGGAAACCACAGATCTCCCAGCCTCAGGAAGTTACTCTAACCACTTAGCTACCACGTCCACATGCCAAGACAGTATGAAAACCCCAACTGCCTCGCATGTTTCCTAGGAAACCACAGATCTGCTAGTCTCAGGCAGTTACTCTAACCACTCAGCTACCACGGCAACATGCCAAGGCAGTATTAAAACCCCAACTGACTCGCATGTTTCCTAGGAAACCACAGATCTCCTAGCCTCAGGCAGTTACTCTAACCACTTAGCTACCACGGCAACATGCCAAGACAGTATGAAAACCCCAACTGACTCGCAAGTTTCCTAGGATACCACAGATCTCCCAGCCTGAGGCAGTTACTCTAACCACTTAGCTACCACGTCAACATGCCAAGACAGAATTAAAACCCCAAACTGCCTCGCATGTTTCCTAGGAAACCACAGATCTGCTAGCCTCATGCAGTTACTCTAACCACTTAGCCACCACGGCAACATGCCAAGACAGTATGAAAACCCCCAACTTACTCGCAAGTTTCCTAGGAAACCACAGATCTCCCAAGGCTTAGGCTGTTACTCTAACCACTTAGCTACCACGGCAACATGCCAAGACAGTATTAAATCCCAACTGAATCGCATGTTTTTTAGGAAACCACAGATCTCTTGCCTCAGGCAGTTATTCTAACCACTTAGCTACCACGGCAACATGCCAAGACATAATTAAAACCCCAACTGACTCGCATGTTTCCTAGGAAACCACAGATCTCCCAGCCTCAGGCACTTGCTCTAACTACTTAGCTACCACGTCAACATGCCAAGACAGTTTTGAAACCCCAACTGCCTCGCATGTTTCCTAGGAAACCACAAATCTCCTAGACTCAGGCAGTTACTCTAACCACTTAGCTACCACGGCAACATGTCAAGACAGTATTAAAATCCCAACTGACACGCATGTTTCCTAGGAAACCACAGATCTCCTAGCCTCAGGCAGTTACTCTAACCACTTAGCTACCGCGGCAACATGCCATGACAGTATTAGAACCCCAACTCACTCGCATGTTTCCTAGGAAACCACAGAACTCCTTGTCTAGGGTCTTTACTCTAACCACTTAGCTACCACGGCAACATGCCAAGACAGTATTAAAACCCCAACTGCCTCGCATGTTTCCTAGGAAACCACAGATTTTCCAGTCTGAGGCAGTTACTCTAACCACTTAGCTACCACGTCAACATGCCAAGACAGTATTAAAACCCCAACTGCCTCGCATGTTTCGTAGGAAACCACAGATCTCCTAGTCTCAGGCAGTTATTCTAACCACTTAGCTACCACGGCAACATGCCAAGGCAGTATTAAAACCCCAACTGACTCGCATGTTTCCAATGAAACCAGGATCTCCTAGCCTCAGGCAGTTACTCTAACCACTTAGCTACCACGGCAACGTGCCAAGACAGTATTGAAACCCCAACTGAACCGCATGTTTCCTAGGAAACCACAGATCTCCTAGCCTCAGGCAGTTACTCTAACCACTTAGCTACCACGGCATCATGCCAAGACAGTATTACAACCCTAACTAACTCGCATGTTTCTTAGGATACCACAGATCTCCTAGTCTCAGGCAGTTACTCTAACCACTTAGCCACCACGGCAACATGGCAACACAGTGTTAAAACCCCCAACTGACTCGCAAGTTTCCTAGGAAACCACAGATCTCCCAGCCTTAGGCAGTTACTCTAACCACTTAGCTACCACGGCAACATGCCAAGACAGTATTAAAACCCCAGCTGACTCGCATGTTTCCTAGGAAACCACAGATTTTCCAGTCTGAGGCAGTTACTCTAACCACTTAGCTACCACGGCAACATGCCAAGACCGTATTAAAACCCCAACTGCCTCGCATGTTTCGTAGGAAACCACAGATCTCCTAGTCTCAGGCAGTTACTCTAACCACTTAGCTACCAAGGCAACATGCCCCGTCAGTATTAACACCCCAACTGAATCGCATGTTTCCTAGGAAACCACAGATCTCCCAGCCTCAGTCAGTTACTCTAACCACTTAGCTACCACGGCAACGTGGCAAGACAGTATTAAAACCCCAAATGAACCGCATGTTTCCTAGGAAACCACAGATTTCCCAGCCTCAGGCAGTTACTCTAACCACTTAGCTACCACGGCAACGTGCCAAGACAGTATTGAAACCCCAACTGAACCGCATGTTTCCTAGGAAACCACAGATTTCCCAGCTTCAGGCAGTTACTCTAACCACTTAGCTACCACGGCAACATGCCAAGACAGTATTACAACCTGAACTGCCTCGCATGTTTCCTAGGAAACCACAGAACTCCTAGTGTGAGGCAGTTACTCTAACCACTTAGCTACCACGGCAGCATGCCAAGACAGTATTACAACCCCAACTAACTCGCATGTTTCTTAGGACACCACAGATCTCCTAGTCTCAGGCAGTTACTCTAACCACTTAACCACCACGGCAACATGCCAACACAGTATTAAAACCCCAACTGACTCGCATGTTTCCTAGGAAACCACAGAACTCCTAGTCTGAGGCAGTTACTCTAACCACTTAGCTACCACGGCAACATGTCAAGACAGTATTAAAACCCCCAACTGACTCGCAAGTTTCCTAGGAAACCACAGATCTCCCAGCCTTAGGCAGTTACTCTAACAACTTAGCTACCACGGCAACATGCCAAGACAGTACTAAACCCCAACTGAATCGCATGTTTTTTAGGAAACCACAGATCTCTTGCCTCAGGCAGTTATGCTAACCACTTAGCTACCACGGCAGCATGCCAAGACATAATTAAAGCCCCAACTGACTCGCATGTTTCCTAGGAAACCTCAGATCTCCCAGCCTCAGGCACTTACTCTAGCCACTTAGCTACCACGTCAACATGCCAAGACAGTATTGAAACCCCAACTGCCTCGCATGTTTCCTAGGAAACCACAGATCTCCTAGACTCAGGCAGTTACTCTAACCACTTAGCTACCACGGCAACATGTCAAGACAGTATTAAAATCCCAACTGACTCGCATGTTTCCTAGGAAACCAAAAATCTCGCGGCCTCAGGCAGTTACTCTAGCCACTTAGCTACCACGGCAACATGCCAAGACAGTATTAAAACCCCAACTGCCTCGCATGTTTCCTAGGAAACCACAGATCTCCTAGTCTCAGGCAGCTACTCTAACCACTTAGCTACCACGGCAACATGCCAAGGCAGTATTAAAACCCCAACTGACTCGCATGTTTCCAATGAAACCACAGATCTCCTAGCCTCAGGCAGTTACTATAACCACTTAGCTACCAAGTCAACATGCCAAGTCAGTATTAACACCCCAACTGACTCGCATGTTTCCTAGGAAACCACAGATCTCCCAGCCTCAGGCAGTTACTCTAACCACTTAGCTACCACGGCAACGTGGCAAGACATTATTAAAACCCTAACTGAACCGCATGTTTCCTAGGAAACCACAGATCTCCCAGTCTCAGGCAGTTACTCTAACCACTTAGCTACCAAGGGAACTTGCAAAGACAGTATTAAAATCCCAACTGACTCGCATGTTTCCTAGGAAACCACAGATTTCCCAGCCTCAGGCAGTTACTCTAACCACTTAGCTACCACGGCAACATGCCAAGACAGTATTACAACCCCAACTAACTCGCATGTTTCTTAGGATACCACAGATCTCCTAGTCTCAGGCAGTTACTCTAACCACTTAGCCACTACGGCAACATGCCAACACAGTATTAAAACCCCAACTGACTCGCATGTTTCCTAGGAAACACCGGAACTCCTAGTCTGAGGCAGTTACTCTAACCACTTAGCTACCACGGCAACATGCCAAGACAGTATTAAAACCCCCAACTGACTCGCAAGTTTCCTAGGAAACCACAGATATCCCAGCCTTAGGCAGTTACTCTAACCACTTAGCTACCACGGCAATATGCCAAGACGGTATTAAACCCCAACTGAATCGCATGTTTTTTAGGAAACCACAGATCTCTTGCCTCAGGCAGTTATTCTAACCACTTAGCTACCACGGCAACATGCCAAGACATAATTAAAACCCCAACTGACTCGCATGTTTCCTAGGAAACCTCAGATCTCCCAGCCTCAGGCACCTACTCTAGCCACTTAGCTACCACGTCAACATGCCAAGACAGTATTGAAACCCCAACTGCCTCGCATGTTTCCTAGGAAACCACAGATCTCCTAGACTCAGGCAGTTACCTTAACCACTTATCTACCACGGCAACATGTCAAGAGAGTATTAAAATCCCAACTGACTCGCATGTTTCCAATGAAACCACAGGTCTCCTAGCCTCAGGCAGTTACTCTAACCACTTAGCTACCACGGCAACATGCCAAGTCAGTATTAACACCCCAACTGACTCGCATGTTTCCTAGGAAACCACAGATCTCCCAGCCTCAGGCAGTTACTCTAACCACTTAGCTACCACGGCAACGTGGCAAGACAGTATTAAAACCCCAACTGAACCGCATGTTTCCTAGGAAACCACAGATCTCCCAGACTCAGGCAGTTACTCTAACCACTTAGCTACCACGGCAACATGCCAAGACAGTAATAAAATCACAACTGACTCGCATGTTTCCTAGGAAACCACAGATATCCTAGCCTCAGGCAGTTACTCTAACCACTTAGCGACCACGGCAACATGCTAAGACAGTATTAAAGCCCCAACTAACTCGCATGTTTCCTAGGAAACCACAGATCTCCTGGTCTCAGGCAGTTACTCTAACCCCTTAGCTACCACGGCAACATGCCAAGACAGTATTAAAACCCCAACTGACTCACATGTTTCCTAGGAAACCACAGATCTCCCAGCCTCAGGCAGTTACTCTAACCACTTAACTACCACGGCAACATGCCAAGACAGTTTTAAAACCCCAACTGACTCGCATGTTTCCTAGGAAACCACAGATCTTTCAGCCTCCGGCAGTTACTCTAACCACTTAGCTACCACGGAAACATGCCAAGACAGTATTAAAACCCCGGCTGACTCGCATGTTTCCTAGGAAACCACAGATCTCCTAGCCTCAGGAGTTACTCTAACCACTTAGCTACCAAGGCAACATGCCAAGTCAGTACTAACACCCCAACTGACTCGCATGTTTCCTAGGAAACCACAGATCTCCCAGCCTCAGGCAGTTACTCTAACCACTTAGCTACCACGGCAACGTGGCAAGACAGTATTAAAACCCCAACTGAACCACATGTTTCCTAGGAAACCACAGATCACCCAGTCTCAGGCAGTTACTCTAACCACTTAGCTACCACAGCAACATGCCAAGACAGTATTAAAATCCCAACTGACTCGCATGTTTCCTAGGAAACCACAGATAACCTAGCCTCAGGCAGTTACTCTAACCACTTAGCTACCACGGCAACATGCTAAGACAGTATTAAAGCCCCAACTAACTCGCATGTTTCCTAGGAAACCACAGATCTCCTGGTCTCAGGCAGTTACTCTAACCCCTTAGCTACCACGGCAACATGCCAAGTTAGTATTAAAACCCCAACTGACTCACATGTTTCCTAGGAAACCACAGATCTCCCAGCCTCAGGCAGTTACTCTAACCACTTAACTACCACGGCAAAATGCCAAGACAGTTTTAAAACCCCAACTGACTCGCATGTTTCCTAGGAAACCACAGATCTTTCAGCCTCAGGCAGTTACTCTAACCACTTAGCTACCACGGCAACATGCCAAGACAGTATTAAAACCCCGGCTGACTCGCATGTTTCCTAGGAAACCACAGACTCCCAGTTTGAGGCAGTTACTTTAACCACTTATCTACCGCGGCAACATGCCAAGACCGTATTAAAACCCCAACTAAGTCGCATGATTCCTCGGAAATCACAGATCTCCTAGTCTCAGGCAGTTACACTAACCACTTAGCTACCACGGCAACATGCCAAGACAGTATTAAAACCCCAACTGAGTCGCATGATTCCTCGGAAACCACAAATTTCCCAGCCTCAGGCAGTTACTCTAACCACTTAGCTACCACGGCAAAGTGCCAAGACAGTATTGAAACCCCAACTGAACCGCATGTTTCCTAGGAAACCACAGATTTCCCAGCCTCAGGCAGTTACTCTAACCACTTAGCCACCACGGCAACATGCCAACACAGTATTAAAACCACCAACTGACTCGCAAGTTTCCTAGGAAACCACACATCTCCTAGTCTCAGGCAGTTACTCTAACCACTTAGCCACCACGGCAACATGCCAACACAGTATTAAAACCCCAACTGCCTCGCATGTTTCGTAGGAAACCACAGATCTCCTAGTCTCAGGCAGTTACTCTAACCACTTAGCTACCACGGTAACATGCCAAGGCAGTATTAAAACCCCAACTGACTCGCATGTTTCCAATAAAACCACAGATCTCCTAGCCTCAGGCAGCTACTCTAACCACTTAGCTACCAAGGCAACATGCCAAGTCAGTATTAACACCCCAACTGACTCGCATGTTTCCTAGGAAACTACAGATCTCGCAGCCTCAGGCAGTTACTCTAACCACTTAGCTACCACGGCAACGTGCCAAGACAGTATTGAAACCCCAACTGAAACGCATGTTTCCTAGGAAACCACAGATTTACCAGCCTCAGGCAGTTACTCTAACCACTTAGCTACCACGGCAACATACCAAGACAGTATTACAACCCCAACTAACTCGCATGTTTCTTAGGATACCACAGATCTCCTAGTCTCAGGCAGTTACTCTAACCACTTAGCCACCACGGCAACATGCCAACACAGTATTAAAACCCCAACTGACTCGCATGTTTCCTAGGAAACCACAGAACTCCTAGTCTGAGGCAGTTACTCTAACCACTTAGCTACCACGGCAACATGCCAAGACAGTATTATACCCCAACTGAATCGCATGTTTTTTAGGAAACCACAGATCTCTTGCCTCAGGCAGTTATTCTAACCACTTAGCTAACACGGCAACATGCCAAGACATAATTAAAACCCCAACTGACTCGCTTGTTTCCTAGGAAACCTCAGATCTCCCAGCCTCAGGCACTTACTCTAGCCACTTAGCTACCACGTCAACATGCCAAGACAGTATTGAAACCCCAACTGCCTCGCATGTTTCCTAGGAAACCACAGATCTCCTAGACTCAGGCAGTTACTCTAACCACTTAGCTACCACGGCAACATGTCAAGAGAGTATTAAAATCCCAACTGACTCGCATCTTTCCTAGGAAACCAAAGATCTCGCAGCCTCAGGCAGTTACTCTAACCACTTAGCAACCACGGCAACATGCCAAGACAGTATTAAAACCCCAACTGCCTCGCATGTTTCCTAGGAAACCACAGATCTCCTAGTCTCAGGCAGTTACTCTAACCACTTAGCTACCACGGCAACATGCCAAGGCAGTATTAAAACCCCAACTGACTCGCATGTTTCCAATGAAACCACAGGTCTCCTAGCCTCAGGCAGTTACTCTAACCACTTAGCTACCAAGGCAACATGCCAAGTCAGTATTAACACCCCAACTGACTCGCATTGTTCCTACGAAACCACAGATCTCCCAGCCTCAGGCAGTTACTCTAACCACTTAGCTACCACGGCAACGTGGCAAGACAGTATTAAAACCCCAACTGAACCACATGTTTCCTAGGAAACCACAGATCTCCCAGTCTCAGTCAGTTACTCTAACCACTTAGCTACCACAGCAACATGCCAAGACAGTATTAAAATCCCAACTGACTCGCATGTTTCCTAGGAAACCACAGATAACCTAGCCTCAGGCAGTTACTCTAACCACTTAGCTACCACGGCAACATGCTGAAACAGTATTAAAGCCCCAACTAACTCGCATGTTTCCTAGGAAACCACAGATCTCCTGGTCTCAGGCAGTTACTCTAACCCCTTAGCTACCACGGCAACATGCCAAGATAGTATTAAAACCCCAACTGACTCACATGTTTCCTAGGAAACCACAGATCTCCCAGCCTCAGGCAGTTACTCTAACCACTTAACTACCACGGCAACATGCCAAGACAGTTTTAAAACCCCAACTGACTCGCATGTTTCCTAGGAAACCACAGATCTTTCAGCCTCAGGCAGTTACTCTAACCACTTAGCTACCACGGCAACATGCCAAGACAGTATTAAAACCCCGGCTGAGTCGCGTGATTCCTCGGAAACCACAGATTTCCCAGCCTCAGGCAGTTACTCTAACCACTTAGCTACCACGGCAACGTGCCAAGACAGTATTAAAACCCCAACTGAACCGCATGTTTCCTAGGAAACCACAGATTTCCCAGCCTCAGGCAGTTACTCTAACCACTTAGCCACCACGGCAACATGCCAACACAGTATTAAAACCCCCAACTGACTCGCAAGTTTCCTAGGAAACCACAGATCTCCTAGTCTCAGGCAGTTACTCTAACCACTTAGCCACCACGGCAACATGCCAACACAGTATTAAAACCCCCAACTGACTCGCTAGTTTCCTAGGAAACCACAGATCTCCCAGCCTTAGGCAGTTACTCTAACCACTTAGCTACCACGGCAACATGCCAAGACAGTATTAAAACCCCAGCTGACTCGCATGTTTCCTAGGAAACCACAGATTTTCCAGTTTGAGGCAGTTACTCTAACCACTTAGCTACCACGGCAACATGCCAAGACAGTATTAAAACCCCAACTGCCTCGCATGTTTCGTAGGAAACCACAGATCTCCTAGTCTCAGGCAGTTACTCTAACCACTTAGCTACCACGGCAACATGCCAAGGCAGTATTGAAACCCCATCTGACTCGCATGTTTCCAATGAAACCACAGATCTCCTAGCCTCAGGCAGTTACTCTAACCACTTAGCTGCTAAGGCAACATGCCTAGTCAGTATTAACACCCCAACTGACTCGCATGTTTCCTAGGAAACCACAGATCTCGCAGCCTCAGGCAGTTACTCTAACCACTTAGCTACCACGGCAACGTGGCAAGACAGTATTAAAACCCCAACTGAACCGCATGTTTCCTAGGAAACCACAGATTTCCCAGCCTCAGGCAGTTACTCTAACCACTTAGCTACCACGGCAACGTGCCAAGATAGTACTGAAACCCCAACTGAACCGCATGTTTCCTAGGAAACCACAGATTTACCAGCCTCAGGCAGTTACTCTAACCACTTAGCTACCACGGCAACATGCCAAGACAGTATTACAACCCCAACTAACTCGCATGTTTCTTAGGATACCACAGATCTCCTAGTCTCAGGCAGTTACTCTAACCACTTAGCCACCACGGCAACATGCCAACACAGTATTAAAACCCCAACTGACTCGCATGTTTCCTAGGAAACCACAGAACTCCTAGTCTGAGGCAGTTACTCTAACCACTTAGCTACCACGGCAACATGCCAAGACAGTATTAAACCCCAATTGAATCGCATGTTTTTTAGGAAACCACAGATCTCTTGCCTCAGGCAGTTATTCTAACCACTTAGCTAACACGGCAACATGCCAAGACATAATTAAAACCCCAACTGACTCGCTTGTTTCCTAGGAAACCTCAGATCTCCCAGCCTCAGGCACTTACTCTAGCCACTTAGCTACCACGTCAACATGCCAAGACAGTATTGAAACCCCAACTGCCTCGCATGTTTCCTAGGAAACCACAGATCTCCTAGACTCAGGCAGTTACTCTAACCACTTAGCTACCACGGCAACATGTCAAGAGAGTATTAAAATCCCAACTGACTCGCATCTTTCCTAGGAAACCAAAGATCTCGCAGCCTCAGGCAGTTACTCTAACCACTTAGCTACCACGGCAACATGCCAAGACAGTATTAAAACCCCAACTGCCTCGCATGTTTCCTAGGAAACCACAGATCTCCTAGTCTCAGGCAGTTACTCTAACCACTTAGCTACCACGGCAACATGCCAAGACAGTATTAAAACTCCAACTGCCTCGCATGTTTCCTAGGAAACCACAGATCTCCCAGCCTCAGGCAGTTACTCTGACCACTTAGCTACCAGGGCAACGTGGCAGGACAGTATTAAAACCCCAACTGAACCGCATGTTTCCTAGGAAACCACAGATCTCCCAGTCTCAGGCAATTACTCTAACCACTTAGCTACCACGGCAACATGCCAAGACAGTTTTAAAATCCCAACTGACTCGCATGTTTCCTAGGAAACCACAGATACCCTAGCCTCAGGCAGTTACTCTAACCACTTAGCTACCACGGCAACATGCTAAGACAGTATTAAAGCCCCAACTAACTCGCATGTTTCCTAGGAAACCACAGATCTCCTGGTCTCAGGCAATTACTCTAACCCCTTAGCTACCACGGCAACATGCCAAGACAGTATTAAAACCCCAACTGACTCACATGTTTCCTAGGAAACCACAGATCTCCCAGCCTCAGGCAGTTACTCTAACCACTTAACTACCACGGCAACATGCCAAGACAGTTTTAAAACCCCAACTGACTCGCATGTTTCCTAGGAAACCACAGATCTTTCAGCCTCAGGCAGTTACTCTAAACACTTAGCTACCACGGCAACATGCCAAGACAGTATTAAAACCCCGGCTGACTCGCCTGTTTCCTAGGAAACCACAGACTCCCAGTCTGAGCCAGTTACTCTAACCACTTAGCTACCGCGGCAACATGCCAAGACAGTATTAAAACCCCAACTGAGTCGCATGATTCCTCGGAAATCACAGATCTCCTAGTCTCAGGCAGTTACACTAACCACTTAGCTACCACGGCAACATGCCAAGACAGTATTAAAACCCCAGCTGACTCGCATGTTTCCTAGGAAACCACAGATTTTCCAGTCTGAGGCAGTTACTCTAGCCACTTAGCTACCACGGCAACATGCCAAGACAGTATTAAAACCCCAACTGAGTCGCATGATTCCTCGGAAATCACAGATTTCCTAGTCTCATGTAGTTACTCTAACCACTTAGCTACCGCGGCAACGTGCCAAGACAGTATTAGAACCCCAACTCACTCGCATGTTTCCTAGGAAACCACAGAACTCCTTGTCTGAGGCAGTTACTCTAACCACTTAGCTACCACGGCAACATGCCAAGACAGTATTAAAACCCCAACTGCCTCGCATGTTTCCTAGGAAACCACAGATCTCCTAGTCTCAGGCAGTTACTCTAACCACTTAGCTACCATGGCAACATGCTAAGGCAGTATTAAAACCCCAACTGACTCGCATGTTTCCAATGAAACCACAGATCTCCTAGCCTCAGGCGGTTACTCTAACCTCTTAGCTACCAAGGCAACATGCCAAGTCAGTATTAACACCCCAACTGACTCGCATGTTTCCTAGGAAACCACAGATCTCCCAGCCTCAGGCAGTTACTCTAACCACTTATCTACCACGGCAACGTGGCAAGACAGTATTAAAACCCCAACTGAACCACATGTTTCCTAGGAAACCACAGATCTCCCAGTCTCAGGCAGTTACTCTAACCACTTAGCTACCACGGCAACATGCCAAGACAGTATTAAAACCCCAACTGCCTCGCATGTTTCCTAGGAAACCACAGATCTCCTAGTCTCAGGCAGTTACTCTAACCACTTAGCTACCACGGCAACATGCCAAGGCAGTATTAAAACCCCAACTGACTCGCATGTTTCCAATGAAACCACAGATCTCCTAGCCTCAGGCAGTTACTCTAACCACTTAGCTACCACGGCAACGTGGCAAGACAGTATTAAAACCCCAACTGAACCACATGTTTCCTAGGAAACCACAGATCTCCCAGCCTCAGGCAGTTACTCTAACCACTTAGCTACCACGGCAACGTGGCAAGACAGTATTAAAACCCCAACTGAACCACAAGTTTCCTAGGAAACCACAGATCTCCCAGTCTCAGGCAGTTACTCTAACCACTTAGCTACCACGGCAACATGTCAAGACAGTATTAAAATCCCAACTGACTCGCACGTTTCCTAGGAAACCACAGATAACCTAGCCTCAGGCAGTTACTCTAACCACTTAGCCACCACGGCAACATGCCAACACAGTATTAAAACCCCAACTGACTCGCATGTTTCCTAGGAAACCACAGAACTCCTAGTCTGAGGCAGTTACTCTAACCACTTAGCTACCACGGCAACATGCCAAGACGGTATTAAACCCCAACTGAATCGCATGTTTTTTAGGAAACCACAGATCTCTTGCCTCAGGCAGTTATTCTAACCACTTAGCTACCACGGCAACATGCCAAGACATAATTAAAACCCCAACTGACTCGCATGTTTCCTAGGAAACCTCAGATCTCCCAGCCTCAGGCACCTACTCTAGCCACTTAGCTACCACGTCAACATGCCAAGACAGTATTGAAACCCCAACTGCCTCGCATGTTTCCTAGGAAACCACAGATCTCCTAGACTCAGGCAGTTAACTTAACCACTTAGCTACCACGGCAACATGTCAAGAGAGTATTAAAATCCCAACTGACTCGCATGTTTCCTAGGAAACCAAAGATCTCCTAGTCTCAGGCAGTTACTCTAACCACTTAGCTACCACGGCAACATGCCAAGGCAGTATTAAAACCCCAACTGACTCGCATGTTTCCAATGAAACCACAGGTCTCCTAGCCTCAGGCAGTTACTCTAACCACTTAGCTACCACGGCAACATGCCAAGTCAGTATTAACACCCCAACTGACTCGCATGTTTCCTAGGAAACCACAGATCTCCCAGCCTCAGGCAGTTACTCTAACCACTTAGCTACCACGGCAACGTGGCAAGACAGTATTAAAACCCCAACTGAACCGCATGTTTCCTAGGAAACCACAGATCTCCCAGACTCAGGCAGTTACTCTAACCACTTAGCTACCACGGCAACATGCCAAGACAGTAATAAAATCACAACTGACTCGCATTTTTCCTAGGAAACCACAGATATCCTAGCCTCAGGCAGTTACTCTAACCACTTAGCGACCACGGCAACATGCTAAGACAGTATTAAAGCCCCAACTGCCTCGCATGTTTCCTAGGAAACCACAGATCTCCTGGTCTCAGGCAGTTACTCTAACCCCTTAGCTACCACGGCAACATGCCAAGACAGTATTAAAACCCCAACTGACTCACATGTTTCCTAGGAAACCACAGATCTCCCAGCCTCAGGCAGTTACTCTAACCACTTAACTACCACGGCAACATGCCAAGACAGTTTTAAAACCCCAACTGACTCGCATGTTTCCTAGGAAACCACAGATCTTTCAGCCTCAGGCAGTTACTCTAACCACTTAGCTACCACGGCAACATGCCAAGACAGTATTAAAACCCCGGTTGACTCGCATGTTTCCTAGGAAACCACAGATCTCCTAGCCTCAGGAGTTACTCTAACCACTTAGCTACCAAGGCAACATGCCAAGTCAGTACTAACACCCCAACTGACTCGCATGTTTCCTAGGAAACCACAGATCTCCCAGCCTCAGGCAGTTACTCTAACCACTTAGCTACCACGGCAACGTGGCAAGACAGTATTAAAACCCCAACTGAACCACATGTTTCCTAGGAAACCACAGATCACCCAGTCTCAGGCAGTTACTCTAACCACTTAGCTACCACAGCAACATGCCAAGACAGTATTAAAATCCCAACTGACTCGCATGTTTCCTAGGAAACCACAGATAACCTAGCCTCAGGCAGTTACTCTAACCACTTAGCTACCACGGCAACATGCTAAGACAGTATTAAAGCCCCAACTAACTCGCATGTTTCCTAGGAAACCACAGATCTCCTGGTCTCAGGCAGTTACTCTAACCCCTTAGCTACCACGGCAACATGCCAAGTTAGTATTAAAACCCCAACTGACTCACATGTTTCCTAGGAAACCACAGATCTCCCAGCCTCAGGCAGTTACTCTAACCACTTAACTACCATGGCAAAATGCCAAGACAGTTTTAAAACCCCAACTGACTCGCATGTTTCCTAGGAAACCACAGATCTTTCAGCCTCAGGCAGTTACTCTAACCACTTAGCTACCGCGGCAACATGCCAAGACAGTATTAAAACCCCGGCTGACTCGCATGTTTCCTAGGAAACCACAGACTCCCAGTCTGAGGCAGTTACTCTAACCACTTATCTACCGCGGCAACATGCCAAGACCGTATTAAAACCCCAACTAAGTCGCATGATTCCTCGGAAATCACAGATCTCCTAGTCTCAGGCAGTTACACTAACCACTTAGCTACCACGGCAACATGCCAAGACAGTATTAAAACCCCAACTGAGTCGCATGATTCCTCGGAAACCACAAATTTCCCAGCCTCAGGCAGTTACTCTAACCACTTAGCTACCACGGCAACGTGCCAAGACAGTATTGAAACCCCAACTGAACTGCATGTTTCCTAGGAAACCACAGATTTCCCAGCCTCAGGCAGTTACTCTAACCACTTAGCCACCACGGCAACATGCCAACACAGTATTAAAACCCCCAACTGCCTCGCATGTTTCCTAGGAAACCACAGATCTCCTAGTCTCAGGCAGTTACTCTAACCACTTAGCTACCACGGCAACATGCCAAGGCAGTATTAAAACCCCAACTGACTCGCAAGTTTCCAATGAAAACACAGATCTCATAGCCTCAGGCAGTTACTCTAACCACTTAGCTACCACGGCAACGTGGCAAGACAGTATTAAAACCCCAACTGAACCGCATGTTTCCTAGGAAACCACAGATTTCCCAGCCTCAGGCAGTTACTCTAACGACTTAGCTACCACGGCAACGTGCCAAGACAGTATTGAAACCCCAACTTAACCGCATGTTTCTTAGGAAACCACAGATTTGCCAGTCTGAGGCAGTTACTCTAACCACTTAGCTACCACGGCAACATGCCAAGACAGTATTAAAACCCCAACTAAGTCGCATGATTCCTCGGAAATCACAGATCTCCTAGTCTGAGGCAGTTACTCTAACCACTTAGCTACCACGGCAACATGCCAAGACAGTATTAAAACCCCAACTGAGTCGCATGATTCCTCGGAAATCACAGATCTCCTATTCTCAGGCAGTTTCTCTAACCACTTAGCTACCACGGCAACAGGCCAAGACAGTATTAAAACCACAACTGACTCGCATGTTTCCTAGGAAACCACAGATCTCCCAGCCTCAGGAAGTTACTCTAACCACTTAGCTACCACGTCCACATGCCAAGACAGTATTAAAACCCCAACTGCCTCGCATGTTTCCTAGGAAACCACAGATCTGCTAGTCTCAGGCAGTTACTCTAACCACTCAGCTACCACGGCAACATGCCAAGGCAGTATTAAAACCCCAACTGACTCGCATGTTTCCTAGGAAACCACAGATCTCCTAGCCTCAGGCAGTTACTCTAACCACTTAGCTACCACGGCAACATGCCAAGACAGTATGAAAACCCCAACTGACTCGCAAGTTTCCTAGGATACCACAGATCTCCCAGCCTGAGGCATTTACTCTAACCACTTAGCTACCACGTCAACATGCCAAGACAGTATTAAAACCCCAAACTGCCTCGCATGTTTCCTAGGAAACCACAGATCTGCTAGCCTCATGCAGTTACTCTAACCACTTAGCCACCACGGCAACATGCCAACACAGTATTAAAACCCCAACTGACTCGCCTATTTCCTAGGAAACCACAGAACTCCTAGTCTGAGGCAGTTACTCTAACCACTTAGCTACCACGGCAACATGCCAAGGCAGTATTAAAACCCCCAACTTACTCGCAAGTTTCCTAGGAAACCACAGATCTCCCAGCCTCAGGCAGTTACTCTAACCACTTAGCTATCACGGCAACATGCCAAGACAGTATTAAATCCCAACTGAATCGCATGTTTTTTAGGAAACCACAGATCTCCCAGCCTCAGGCACTTGCTCTAACTACTTAGCTACCACGTCAACATGCCAAGACAGTTTTGAAACCCCAACTGCCTCGCATGTTTCCTAGGAAACCACAAATCTCCTAGACTCAGGCAGTTACTCTAACCACTTAGCTACCACGGCCACATGTCAAGACAGTATTAAAATCCCAACTGACTCGCATGTTTCCTAGGAAACCACAGATCTCCTAGCCTCAGGCAGTTACTCTAACCACTTAGCTACCGCGGCAACGTGCCATGACAGTATTAGAACCCCAAATCACTCGCATGTTTCCTAGGAAACCACAGAACTCCTTGTCTAGGGTCTTTACTCTAACCACTTAGCTACCACGGCAACATGCCAAGACAGTATTAAAACCCCAACTGCCTCGCATGTTTCCTAGGAAACCACAGATTTTCCAGTCTGAGGCAGTTACTCTAACCACTTAGCTACCACGTCAACATGCCAAGACAGTATTAAAACCCCAACTGCCTCGCATGTTTCGTAGGAAACCACAGATCTCCTAGTCTCAGGCAGTTATTCTAACCACTTAGCTACCACGGCAACATGCCAAGGCAGTATTAAAACCCCAACTGACTCGCATGTTTCCAATGAAACCACAGATCTCCTAGCCTCAGGCAGTTACTCTAACCACTTAGCTACCACGGCAACGTGCCAAGACAGTATTGAAACCCCAACTGAACCGCATGTTTCCTAGGAAACCACAGATCTCCTAGCCTCAGGCAGTTACTCTAACCACTTAGCTACCACGGCATCATGCCAAGACAGTATTACAACCCTAACTAACTCGCATGTTTCTTAGGATACCACAGATCTCCTAGACTCAGGCAGTTACTCTAACCACTTAGCTACCACGGCAACATGTCAAGACAGTATTAAAATCCCAACTGACTCGCATGTTTCCTAGGAAACCAAAGATATCGCAGCCTCAGGCAGTTAATCTAACCACTTAGCTACCGCGGCAACGTGCCAAGACAGTATTAGAACCCCAACTCACTCGCATGTTTCCTAGGAAACCACAGAACTCCTTGTCTGAGGCAGTTACTCTAACCACTTAGCTACCACGGCAACATGCCAAGACAGTATTAAAACCCCAACTGCCTCGCATGTTTCCTAGGAAACCACAGATCTCCTAGTCTCAGGCAGTTACTCTAACCACTTAGCTACCATGGCAACATGCCAAGGCAGTATTAAAACCCCAACTGACTCGCATGTTTCCAATGAAACCACAGATCTCCTAGCCTCAGGCGGTTACTCTAACCACTTAGCTACCAAGGCAACATGCCAAGTCAGTATTAACACCCCAACTGACTCGCATGTTTCCTAGGAAACCACAGATCTCCCAGCCTCAGGCAGTTACTCTAACCACTTAGCTACCACGGCAACGTGGCAAGACAGTATTAAAACCCCAACTGAACCACAAGTTTCCTAGGAAACCACAGATCTCCCAGTCTCAGGCAGTTACTCTAACCACTTAGCTACCACGGCAACATGTCAAGACAGTATTAAAATCCCAACTGACTCGCACGTTTCCAAGGAAACCACAGATAACCTAGCCTCAGGCAGTTACTCTAACCACTTAGCCACCACGGCAACATGCCAACACAGTATTAAAACCCCAACTGACTCGCATGTTTCCTAGGAAACCACAGAACTCCTAGTCTGAGGCAGTTACTCTAACCACTTAGCTACCACGGCAACATGCCAAGACAGTATTAAAACCCCCAACTGACTCGCAAGTTTCCTAGGAAACCACAGATATCCCAGCCTTAGGCAGTTACTCTAACCACTTAGCTACCACGGCAATATGCCAAGACGGTATTAAACCCCAACTGAATCGCATGTTTTTTAGGAAACCACAGATCTCTTGCCTCAGGCAGTTATTCTAACCACTTAGCTACCACGGCAACATGCCAAGACATAATTAAAACCCCAACTGACTCGCATGTTTCCTAGGAAACCTCAGATCTCCCAGCCTCAGGCACCTACTCTAGCCACTTAGCTACCACGTCAACATGCCAAGACAGTATTGAAACCCCAACTGCCTCGCATGTTTCCTAGGAAACCACAGATCTGCTAGACTCAGGCAGTTAACTTAACCACTTAGCTACCACGGCAACATGTCAAGAGAGTATTAAAATCCCAACTGACTCGCATGTTTCCTAGGAAACCAAAGATCTCCTAGTCTCAGGCAGTTACTCTAACCACTTAGCTACCACGGCAACATGCCAAGGCAGTATTAAAACCCCAACTGACTCGCATGTTTCCAATGAAACCACAGGTCTCCTAGCCTCAGGCAGTTACTCTAACCACTTAGCTACCACGGCAACATGCCAAGTCAGTATTAACACCCCAACTGACTCGCATGTTTCCTAGGAAACCACAGATCTCCCAGCCTCAGGCAGTTACTCTAACCACTTAGCTACCACGGCAACGTGGCAAGACAGTATGAAAACCCCAACTGAACCGCATGTTTCCTAGGAAACCACAGATCTCCCAGACTCAGGCAGTTACTCTAACCACTTAGCTACCACGGCAACATGCCAAGACAGTAATAAAATCACAACTGACTCGCATTTTTCCTAGGAAACCACAGATATCCTAGCCTCAGGCAGTTACTCTAACCACTTAGCGACCACGGCAACATGCTAAGACAGTATTAAAGCCCCAACTAACTCGCATGTTTCCTAGGAAACCACAGATCTCCTGGTCTCAGGCAGTTACTCTAACCCCTTAGCTACCACGGCAACATGCCAAGACAGTATTAAAACCCCAACTGAGTCGCATGATTCCTCGGAAACCACAAATTTCCCAGCCTCAGGCAGTTACTCTAACCACTTAGCTACCACGGCAACGTGCCAAGACAGTATTGAAACCCCAACTGAACTGCATGTTTCCTAGGAAACCACAGATTTCCCAGCCTCAGGCAGTTACTCTAACCACTTAGCCACCACGGCAACATGCCAAGACAGTATTAAAATCCCAACTGACTCGCATGTTTCCTAGGAAACCACAGATAACCTAGCCTCAGGCAGTTACTCTAACCACTTAGCTACCACGGCAACATGCTAAGACAGTATTAAAGCCCCAACTAACTCGCATGTTTCCTAGGAATCCACAGATCTCCTGGTCTCAGGCAGTTACTCTAACCCCTTAGCTACCACGGCAACATGCCAAGTTAGTATTAAAACCCCAACTGACTCACATGTTTCCTAGGAAACCACAGATCTCCCAGCCTCAGGCAGTTACTCTAACCACTTAACTACCACGGCAAAATGCCAAGACAGTTTTAAAACCCCAACTGACTCGCATGTTTCCTAGGAAACCACAGATCTTTCAGCCTCAGGCAGTTACTCTAACCACTTAGCTACCGCGGCAACATGCCAAGACAGTATTAAAACCCCGGCTGACTCGCATGTTTCCTAGGAAACCACAGACTCCCAGTCTGAGGCAGTTACTCTAACCACTTATCTACCGCGGCAACATGCCAAGACCGTATTAAAACCCCAAATAAGTCGCATGATTCCTCGGAAATCACAGATCTCCTAGTCTCAGGCAGTTACACTAACCACTTAGCTACCACGGCAACATGACAAGACAGTATTAAAACCCCAACTGAGTCGCATGATTCCTCGGAAACCACAAATTTCCCAGCCTCAGGCAGTTACTCTAACCACTTAGCTACCACGGCAACGTGCCAAGACAGTATTGAAACCCCAACTGAACTGCATGTTTCCTAGGAAACCACAGATTTCCCAGCCTCAGGCAGTTACTCTAACCACTTAGCCACCACGGCAACATGCCAACACAGTATTAAAACCCCCAACTGCCTCGCATGTTTCCTAGGAAACCACAGATCTCCTAGTCTCAGGCAGTTACTCTAACCACTTAGCTACCACGGCAACATGCCAAGGCAGTATTAAAACCCCAACTGACTCGCATGTTTCCAATGAAAACACAGATCTCATAGCCTCAGGCAGTTACTCTAACCACTTAGCTACCACGGCAACGTGGCAAGACAGTATTAAAACCCCAACTGAACCGCATGTTTCCTAGGAAACCACAGAATTTCCCAGCCTCAGGCAGTTACTCTAACGACTTAGCTACCACGGCAACGTGCCAAGACAGTATTGAAACCCCAACTGAACCAATGTTTCTTAGGAAACCACAGATTTGCCAGTCTGAGGCAGTTACTCTAACCACTTAGCTACCACGGCAACATGCCAAGACAGTATTAAAACCCCAACTAAGTCGCATGATTCCTCGGAAATCACAGATCTCCTAGTCTCAGGCAGTTACTCTAACCACTTAGCTACCACGGCAACATGCCAAGACAGTATTAAAACCCCAACTGAGTCGCATGATTCCTCGGAAATCACAGATCTCCTATTCTCAGGCAGTTTCTCTAACCACTTAGCTACCAAGGCAACAGGCCAAGACAGTATTAAAACCACAACTGACTCGCATGTTTCCTAGGAAACCACAGATCTCCCAGCCTCAGGAAGTTACTCTAACCACTTAGCTACCACGTCCACATGCCAAGACAGTATTAAAACCCCAACTGCCTCGCATGTTTCCTAGGAAACCACAGATCTGCTAGTCTCAGGCAGTTACTCTAACCACTCAGCTACCACGGCAACATGCCAAGGCAGTATTAAAACCCCAACTGACTCGCATGTTTCCTAGGAAACCACAGATCTCCTAGCCTCAGGCAGTTACTCTAACCACTTAGCTACCACGGCAACATGCCAAGACAGTATGAAAACCCCAACTGACTCGCAAGTTTCCTAGGATACCACAGATCTCCCAGCCTGAGGCAGTTACTCTAACCACTTAGCTACCACGTCAACATGCCAAGACAGTATTAAAACCCCAAACTGCCTCGCATGTTTCCTAGGAAACCACAGATCTGCTAGCTTCATGCAGTTACTCTAACCACTTAGCCACCACGGCAACATGCCAACACAGTATTAAAACCCCAACTGACTCGCCTATTTCCTAGGAAACCACAGAACTCCTAGTCTGAGGCAGTTACTGTAACCACTTAGCTACCACGGCAACATGCCAAGGCAGTATTAAAACCCCCAACTTACTCGCAAGTTTCCTAGGAAACCACAGATCTCCCAGCCTCAGGCAGTTACTCTAACCACTTAGCTATCACGGCAACATGCCAAGACAGTATTAAATCCCAACTGAATCGCACGTTTTTTAGGAAACCACAGATCTCTTGCCTCAGGCAGTTATTCTAACCACTTAGCTACCACGGCAACATGCCAAGACATAATTAAAACCCCAACTGACTCGCATGTTTCCTAGGAAACCACAGATCTCCCAGCCTCAGGCACTTGCTCTAACTACTTAGCTACCACGTCAACATGCCAAGACAGTTTTGAAACCCCAACTGCCTCGCATGTTTCCTAGGAAACCACAAATCTCCTAGACTCAGGCAGTTACTCTAACCACTTAGCTACCACGGCAACATGTCAAGACAGTATTAAAATCCCAACTGACTCGCATGTTTCCTAGGAAACCACAGATCTCCTAGCCTCAGGCAGTTACTCTAACCACTTAGCCACCACGGCAACATGCCAACACAGTATTAAAACCCCCAACTGACTCGCTAGTTTCCTAGGAAACCACAGATCTCCCAGCTTTAGGCAGTTACTCTAACCACTTAGCTACCACGGCAACATGCCAAGACAGTATTAAAACCCCAGCTGACTCGCATGTTTCCTAGGAAACCACAGATTTTTCAGTTTGAGGCAGTTACTCTAACCACTTAGCTACCACGGCAACATGCCAAGACAGTATTAAAACCCCAACTGCCTCGCATGTTTCGTAGGAAACCACAGATCTCCTAGTCTCAGGCAGTTACTCTAACCACTTAGCTACCACGGCAACATGCCAAGGCAGTATTAAAACCCCATCTGACTCGCATGTTTCCAATGAAACCACAGATCTCCTAGCCTCAGGCAGTTACTCTAACCACTTAGCTGCTAAGGCAACATGCCTAGTCAGTATTAACACCCCAACTGACTCGCATGTTTCCTAGGAAACCACAGATCTCGCAGCCTCAGGCAGTTACTCTAACCACTTAGCTACCACGGCAACGTGGCAAGACAGTATTAAAACCCCAACTGAACCGCATGTTTCCTAGGAAACCACAGATTTCCCAGCCTCAGGCAGTTACTCTAACCACTTAGCTACCACGGCAACGTGCCAAGACAGTACTGAAACCCCAACTGAACCGCATGTTTCCTAGGAAACCACAGATTTACCAGCCTCAGGCAGTTACTCTAACCACTTAGCTACCACGGCAACATGCCAAGACAGTATTACAACCCCAACTAACTCGCATGTTTCTTAGGATACCACAGATCTCCTAGTCTCAGGCAGTTACTCTAACCACTTAGCCACCACGGCAACATGCCAACACAGTATTAAAACCCCAACTGACTCGCATGTTTCCTAGGAAACCACAGAACCCCTAGTCTGAGGCAGTTTCTCTAACCACTTAGCTACCACGGCAACATGCCAAGACAGTATTAATACCCCCAACTGACTCGCAAGTTTCCTAGGAAACCACAGATATCCCAGCCTTAGGCAGTTACTCTAACCAATTAGCTACCACGGCAAC
Organism: Hymenopus coronatus; assembly: GCA_030762935.1. NCBI lineage: Eukaryota > Metazoa > Arthropoda > Insecta > Mantodea > Hymenopodidae > Hymenopus > Hymenopus coronatus. Next base: position 149,576,158 of record CM060890.1, read on the forward strand.
ATGCCAAGACAGTATTAAACCCCAACTGAATCGCATGTTTTTTAGGAAACCACAGATCTCTTGCCTCAGGCAGTTATTCTAACCACTTAGCTACCACGGCAACATGCCAAGACATAATTAAAACCCCAACTGACTCGCATGTTTCCTAGGAAACCTCAGATCTCCCAGCCTCAGGCACTTACTCTAGCCACTTAGCTACCACGTCAACATGCCAAGACAGTATTGAAACCCCAACTGCCTCGCATGTTTCCTAGGAAACCACAGATCTCCTAGACTCAGGCAGTTACTCTAACCACTTAGCTACCACGGCAACATGTCAAGACAGTGTTAAAATCCCAACTGACTCGCATGTTTCCTAGGAAACCACAGATCTTTCAGCCTCATGCAGTTACTCTAACCACTTAGCTACCACGGCAACATGCCAAGACAGTATTAAAACCCCGGCTGACTCGCATGTTTCCTAGGAAACCACAGATCTCCTAGCCTCAGGAGTTACTCTAACCACTTAGCTACCAAGGCAACATGCCAAGTCAGTACTAACACCCCAACTGACTCGCATGTTTCCTAGGAAACCACAGATCTCCCAGCCTCAGGCAGTTACTCTAACCACTTAGCTACCACGGCAACATGCTAAGACACTATTAAAGCCCCAACTAACTCGCATGTTTCCTAGGAATCCACAGATCTCCTGGTCTCAGGCAGTTACTCTAACCCCTTAGCTACCACGGCAACATGCCAAGTTAGTATTAAAACCCCAACTGACTCACATGTTTCCTAGGAAACCACAGATCTCCCAGCCTCAGGCAGTTACTCTAACCACTTAACTACCACGGCAAAATGCCAAGACAGTTTTAAAACCCCAACTGACTCGCATGTTTCCTAGGAAACCACAGATCTTTCAGCCTCAGGCAGTTACTCTAACCACTTAGCTACCGCGGCAACATGCCAAGACAGTATTAAAACCCCGGCTGACTCGCATGTTTCCTAGGAAACCACAGACTCCCAGTCTGAGGCAGTTACTCTAACCACTTATCTACCGCGGCAACATGCCAAGACCGTATTAAAACCCCAACTAAGTCGCATGATTCCTCGGAAATCACAGATCTCCTAGTCTCAGGCAGTTACACTAACCACTTAGCTACCACGGCAACATGCCAAGACAGTATTAAAACCCCAACTGAGTCGCATGATTCCTCGGAAACCACAAATTTCCCAGCCTCAGGCAGTTACTCTAACCACTTAGCTACCACGGCAACGTGCCAAGACAGTATTGAAACCCCAACTGAACTGCATGTTTCCTAGGAAACCACAGATTTCCCAGCCTCAGGCAGTTACTCTAACCACTTAGCCACCACGGCAACATGCCAACACAGTATTAAAACCCCCAACTGCCTCGCATGTTTCCTAGGAAACCACAGATCTCCTAGTCTCAGGCAGTTACTCTAACCACTTAGCTACCACGGCAACATGCCAAGGCAGTATTAAAACCCCAACTGACTCGCATGTTTCCAATGAAAACACAGATCTCATAGCCTCAGGCAGTTACTCTAACCACTTAGCTACCACGGCAACGTGGCAAGACAGTATTAAAACCCCAACTGAACCGCATGTTTCCTAGGAAACCACAGATTTCCCAGCCTCAGGCAGTTACTCTAACGACTTAGCTACCACGGCAACGTGCCAAGACAGTATTGAAACCCCAACTGAACCGCATGTTTCTTAGGAAACCACAGATTTGCCAGTCTGAGGCAGTTACTCTAACCACTTAGCTACCACGGCAACATGCCAAGACAGTATTAAAACCCCAACTAAGTCGCATGATTCCTCGGAAATCACAGATCTCCTAGTCTCAGGCAGTTACTCTAACCACTTAGCTACCACGGCAACATGCCAAGACAGTATTAAAACCCCAACTGAGTCGCATGATTCCTCGGAAATCACAGATCTCCTATTCTCAGGCAGTTTCTCTAACCACTTAGCTACCACGGCAACAGGCCAAGACAGTATTAAAACCACAACTGACTCGCATGTTTCCTAGGAAACCACAGATGTCCCAGCCTCAGGAAGTTACTCTAACCACTTAGCTACCACGTCCACATGCCAAGACAGTATTAAAACCCCAACTGCCTCGCATGTTTCCTAGGAAACCACAGATCTGCTAGTCTCAGGCAGTTACTCTAACCTCTCAGCTACCACGGCAACATGCCAAGGCAGTATTAAAACCCCAACTGACTCGCATGTTTCCTAGGAAACCACAGATCTCCTAGCCTCAGGCAGTTACTCTAACCACTTAGCTACCACGGCAACATGCCAAGACAGTATGAAAACCCCAACTGACTCGCAAGTTTCCTAGGATACCACAGATCTCCCAGCCTGAGGCAGTTACTCTAACCACTTAGCTACCACGTCAACATGCCAAGACAGTATTAAAACCCCAAACTGCCTCGCATGTTTCCTAGGAAACCACAGATCTGCTAGCTTCATGCAGTTACTCTAACCACTTAGCCACCACGGCAACATGCCAACACAGTATTAAAACCCCAACTGACTCGCCTATTTCCTAGGAAACCACAGAACTCCTAGTCTGAGGCAGTTACTCTAACCACTTAGCTACCACGGCAACATGCCAAGGCAGTATTAAAACCCCCAACTTACTCGCAAGTTTCCTAGGAAACCACAGATCTCCCAGCCTCAGGCAGTTACTCTAACCACTTAGCTATCACGGCAACATGCCAAGACAGTATTAAATCCCAACTGAATCGCATGTTTTTTAGGAAACCACAGATCTCTTGCCTCAGGCAGTTATTCTAACCACTTAGCTACCACGGCAACATGCCAAGACATAATTAAAACCCCAACTGACTCGCATGTTTCCTAGGAAACCACAGATCTCCCAGCCTCAGGCACTTGCTCTAACTACTTAGCTACCACGTCAACATGCCAAGACAGTTTTGAAACCCCAACTGCCTCGCATGTTTCCTAGGAAACCACAAATCTCCTAGACTCAGGCAGTTACTCTAACCACTTAGCTATCACGGCAACATGTCAAGACAGTATTAAAATCCCAACTGACTCGCATGTTTCCTAGGAAACCACAGATCTCCTAGCCTCAGGCAGTTACTCTAACCACTTAGCCACCACGGCAACATGCCAACACAGTATTAAAACCCCCAACTGACTCGCTAGTTTCCTAGGAAACCACAGATCTCCCAGCCTTAGGCAGTTACTCTAACCACTTAGCTACCACGGCAACATGCCAAGACAGTATTAAAACCCCAGCTGACTCGCATGTTTCCTAGGAAACCACAGATTTTTCAGTTTGAGGCAGTTACTCTAACCACTTAGCTACCACGGCAACATGCCAAGACAGTATTAAAACCCCAACTGCCTCGCATGTTTCGTAGGAAACCACAGATCTCCTAGTCTCAGGCAGTTACTCTAACCACTTAGCTACCACGGCAACATGCCAAGGCAGTATTAAAACCCCATCTGACTCGCATGTTTCCAATGAAACCACAGATCTCCTAGCCTCAGGCAGTTACTCTAACCACTTAGCTGCTAAGGCAACATGCCTAGTCAGTATTAACACCCCAACTGACTCGCATGTTTCCTAGGAAACCACAGATCTCGCAGCCTCAGGCAGTTACTCTAACCACTTAGCTACCACGGCAACGTGGCAAGACAGTATTAAAACCCCAACTGAACCGCATGTTTCCTAGGAAACCACAGATTTCCCAGCCTCAGGCAGTTACTCTAACCACTTAGCTACCACGGCAACGTGCCAAGACAGTACTGAAACCCCAACTGAACCGCATGTTTCCTAGGAAACCACAGATTTACCAGCCTCAGGAAGTTACTCTAACCACTTAGCTACCACGGCAACATGCCAAGACAGTATTACAACCCCAACTAACTCGCATGTTTCTTAGGATACCACAGATCTCCTAGTCTCAGGCAGTTACTCTAACCACTTAGCCACCACGGCAACATGCCAACACAGTATTAAAACCCCAACTGACTCGCATGTTTCCTAGGAAACCACAGAACCCCTAGTCTGAGGCAGTTTCTCTAACCACTTAGCTACCACGGCAACATGCCAAGACAGTATTAAAACCCCCAACTGACTCGCAAGTTTCCTAGGAAACCACAGATATCCCAGCCTTAGGCAGTTACTCTAACCAATTAGCTACCACGGCAACATGCCAAGACAGTATTAAACCCCAACTGAATCGCATGTTTTTTAGGAAACCACAGATCTCTTGCCTCAGGCAGTTATTCTAACCACTTAGCTACCACGGCAACATGCCAAGACATAATTAAAACCCCAACTGACTCGCATGTTTCCTAGGAAACCTCAGATCTCCCAGCCTCAGGCACTTACTCTAGCCACTTAGCTACCACGTCAACATGCCAAGACAGTATTGAAACCCCAACTGCCTCGCATGTTTCCTAGGAAACCACAGATCTCCTAGACTCAGGCAGTTACTCTAACCACTTAGCTACCACGGCAACATGTCAAGACAGTGTTAAAATCCCAACTGACTCGCATGTTTCCTAGGAAACCACAGATCTTTCAGCCTCAGGCAGTTACTCTAACCACTTAGCTACCACGGCAACATGCCAAGACAGTATTAAAACCCCGGCTGACTCGCATGTTTCCTAGGAAACCACAGATCTCCTAGCCTCAGGAGTTACTCTAACCACTTAGCTACCAAGGCAACATGCCAAGTCAGTACTAACACCCCAACTGACTCGCATGTTTCCTAGGAAACCACAGATCTCCCAGCCTCAGGCAGTTACTCTAACCACTTAGCTACCACGGCAACGTGGCAAGACAGTATTAAAACCCCAACTGAACCACATGTTTCCTAGGAAACCACAGATCACCCAGTCTCAGGCAGTTACTCTAACCACTTAGCTACCACAGCAACATGCCAAGACAGTATTAAAATCCCAACTGACTCGCATGTTTCCTAGGAAACCACAGATAACCTAGCCTCAGGCAGTTACTCTAACCACTTATCTACCACGGCAACATGCCAAGACAGTATTAAAGCCCCAACTAACTCGCATGTTTCCTAGGAAACCACAGATCTCCTGGTCTCAGGCAGTTACTCTAACCCCTTAGCTACCACGGCAACATGCCAAGTTAGTATTAAAACCCCAACTGACTCACATGTTTCCTAGGAAACCACAGATCTCCCAGCCTCAGGCAGTTACTCTAACCACTTAACTACCACGGCAAAATGCCAAGACAGTTTTAAAACCCCAACTGACTCGCATGTTTCCTAGGAAGCCACAGATCTTTCAGCCTCAGGCAGTTACTCTAACCACTTAGCTACCACGGCAACATGCCAAGACAGTATTAAAACCCCGGCTGACTCGCATGTTTCCTAGGATACCACAGACTCCCAGTCTGAGGCAGTTACTCTAACCACTTATCTACCGCGGCAACATGCCAAGACCGTATTAAAACCCCAACTAAGTCGCATGATTCCTCGGAAATCACAGATCTCCTAGTCTCAGGCAGTTACACTAACCACTTAGCTACCACGGCAACATGCCAGGACAGTATTAAAACCCCAACTGAGTCGCATGATTCCTCGGAAACCACAAATTTCCCAGCCTCAGGCAGTTACTCTAACCACTTAGCTACCACGGCAACGTGCCAAGACAGTATTGAAACCCCAACTGAACTGCATGTTTCCTAGGAAACCACAAATTTCCCAGCCTCAGGCAGTTACTCTAACCCCTTAGCTACCACGGCAACATGCCAAGACAGTATTAAAACCCCAACTGACTCACATGTTTCCTAGGAAACCACAGATCTCCCAGCCTCAGGCGGTTACTCTAACCACTTAACTACCACGGCAACATGCCAAGACAGTTTTAAAACCCCAACTGACTCGCATGTTTCCTAGGAAACCACAGATCTTTCAGCCTCAGGCAGTTACTCTAAACACTTAGCTACCACGGCAACATGCCAAGACAGTATTAAAACCCCGGCTGACTCGCATGTTTCCTAGGAAACCACAGACTCCCAGTCTGAGGCAGTTACTCTAACCACTTAGCTACCGCGGCAACATGCCAAGACAGTATTAAAACCCCAACTGAGTCGCATGATTCCTCGGAAATCACAGATCTCCTCGTCTCAGGCAGTTACACTAACCACTTAGCTACCACGGCAACATGCCAAGACAGTATTAAAACCCCAGCTGACTCGCATGTTTCCTAGGAAACCACAGATTTTCCAGTCTGAGGCAGTTACTCTAGCCACTTAGCTACCACGGCAACATGCCAAGACAGTATTAAAACCCCAACTGAGTCGCATGATTCCTCGGAAATCACAGATTTCCTAGTCTCATGTAGTTACTCTAACCACTTAGCTACCATGGCAACATGCCAAGACAGTATTGAAACCCCAACTGCCTCGCATGTTTCCTAGGAAACCACAAATCTCCTAGACTCAGGCAGTTACTCTAACCACTTAGCTACCACGGCAACATGTCAAGACAGTATTAAAATCCCAACTGACTCGCATGTTTCCTAGGAAACCACAGATCTCTTAGCCTCAGGCAGTTACTCTAACCACTTAGCCACCACGGCAACATGCCAACACAGTATTAAAACCCCCAACTGACTCGCTAGTTTCCTAGGAAACCACAGATCTCCCAGCCTTAGGCAGTTACTCTAACCACTTAGCTACCACGGCAACATGCCAAGACAGTATTAAAACCCCAACTGCCTCGCATGTTTCGTAGGAAACCACAGATCTCCTAGTCTCAGGCAGTTACTCTAACCACTTAGCTACCACGGCAACATGCCAAGGCAGTATTAAAACCCCATCTGACTCGCATGTTTCCAATGAAACCACAGATCTCCTAGACTCAGGCAGTTACTCTAACCACTTAGCTACCACGGCAACATGTCAAGACAGTATTAAAATCCCAACTGACTCGCATGTTTCCTAGGAAACCAAAGATATCGCAGCCTCAGGCAGTTACTCTAACCACTTAGCTACCGCGGCATCGTGCCAAGACAGTATTAGAACCCCAACTCACTCGCATGTTTCCTAGGAAACCACAGAACTCCTTGTCTGAGGCAGTTACTCTAACCACTTAGCTACCACGGCAACATGCCAAGACAGTATTAAAACCCCAACTGCCTCGCATGTTTCCTAGGAAACCACAGATCTCCTAGTCTCAGGCAGTTACTCTAACCACTTAGCTACCATGGCAACATGCCAAGGCAGTATTAAAACCCCAACTGACTCGCATGTTTCCAATGAAACCACAGATCTCCTAGCCTCAGGCGGTTACTCTAACCACTTAGCTACCAAGGCAACATGCCAAGTCAGTATTAACACCCCAACTGACTCGCATGTTTCCTAGGAAACCACAGATCTCCCAGCCTCAGGCAGTTACTCTAACCACTTAGCTAACACGGCAACGTGGCAAGACAGTATTAAAACCCCAACTGAACCACATGTTTCCTAGGAAACCACAGATCTCCCAGTCTCAGGCAGTTACTCTAACCACTTAGCTACCACGGCAACATGCCAAGACAGTATTAAAACTCCAACTGCCTCGCATGTTTCCTAGGAAACCACAGATCTCCTAGTCTCAGGCAGTTACTCTAACCACTTAGCTACCACGGCAACATGCCAAGGCAGTATTAAAACCCCAACTGACTCGCATGTTTCCAATGAAACCACAGATCTCCTAGCCTCAGGCAGTTACTCTAACCACTTAGCTACCAAGGCAACATGCCAAGTCAGTATTAACACCCCAACTGACTCGCATGTTTCCTAGGAAACCACAGATCTCCCAGCCTCAGGCAGTTACTCTAACCACTTAGCTACCACGGCAACGTGGCAAGACAGTATTAAAACCCCAACTGAACCACATGTTTCCTAGGAAACCACAGATCTCCCAGTCTCAGGCAGTTACTCTAACCACTTAGCTACCACGGCAACATGTCAAGACAGTATTAAAATCCCAACTGACTCGCACGTTTCCTAGGAAACCACAGATAACCTAGCCTCAGGCAGTTACTCTAACCACTTAGCTACCACGGCAACATGCTAAGACAGTATTAAAGCCCCAACTAACTCGCATGTTTCCTAGGAAACCACAGATCTCCTGGTCTCAGGCAGTTACTCTAACCCCTTAGCTACCACGGCAACATGCCAAGACAGTATTAAAACCCCAACTGACTCACATGTTTCCTAGGAAACCACATATCTCCCAGCCTCAGGCAGTTACTCTAACCACTTAACTACCACGGCAACATGCCAAGACAGTTTTAAAACCCCAACTGACTCGCATGTTTCCTAGGAAACCACAGGTCTTTCAGCCTCAGGCAGTTACTCTAACCACTTAGCTACCACGGCAACATGCCAAGACAGTATTAAAACCCCGGCTGACTCGCATGTTTCCTAGGAAACCACAGACTCCCAGTCTGAGGCAGTTACTCTAACCACTTATCTACCGCGGCAACATGCCAAGACAGTATTAAAACCCCAACTGAGTCGCATGATTCCTCGGAAATCACAGATCTCCTAGTCTCAGGCAGTTACACTAACCACTTAGCTACCACGGCAACATGCCAAGACATATTTAAAACCCCAACTATATAGCATGTTTCCTAGGAAACCACAGATCTCCCAGCCTCAAGCAGTTACTCTAACCACTTAGCTAGCACGGCAACATGCCAAGACAGTATTAAAACCCCAACTGACTCGCATGTTTCCTAGGATACCACAGATCACCCAGCCTCAGGCAGTTACTCTAACCACTTAACTTCCACGGCAACATGCCAAGACAGTATTAAAACTCCAACTGCCTCGCATGTTTCCTAGGAAACCACAGATCTCCCAGCCTCAGGCAGTTACTCTAACCACTTAGCTACCACGGCAACGTGGCAGGACAGTATTAAAACCCCAACTGAACCGCATGTTTCCTAGGATACCACAGATCTCCCAGCCTCAGGCAGTTACTCTAACCACTTAACTACCACGGCATAATGCCAAGACAGTGTTAAAACCCCAACTGACTCGCATGTTTCCTAGGATACCACAGATCTCCCAGCCTCAGGCAGTTACTCTAACCACTTAGCTACCACGGCAACGTGGCAAGACAGTAATAAAACCCCAACTGACTCGCATGTTTCCTAGGATACCACCAGGTGACAATGACATGCCACAATGGTGACTTACAATGGTTAAGTACTTTAAGTCCCAGGATTTATAGTATAGACAACTATTAGGTCAATTTAATGTTATGCTGGTATGTTGACACGTTAGCTTAATGATTAGAGCAACCTGCTAGAGACTGGAAATTCGAGGTTTAAATGCCGGCTCTGGCCCTCAGTCTGACTACGTATTGTGGCTGCCAGAATGTACTCGAAGCCGAACCAAAGGGCAGCTGATACTTAAGTAAATGGGGACACAAAAGTTTTAACACATCTTTTACTTTCTCTACACGTACTATGTACATTCTGTATAGGGAAGGTATTGTATTGTACACAAAATTTCGATACCGAGATTTCACTGGAAATACATGTTTTGGGTGTATCTGAATCCAAATAAAGCATTTTTAGAAAAATGCCCGTATGTGTGTGTGTGTGTGTTTGTGTGTGTGTTTGTTTGTGTTACTGCATGGCTCAAAAACGGAAAGACCGTTAAAGACCAAACTTAGTATTTAGGTTTGGTATTTTCCAAGGATGCGATACGAAGATTTTCAACGATTTCTAACGATTTTTATTAAAATGTCGTATATTAAATTTATGTACCTGACAAATAACATGTATATCTTGAATTTTCTGCCAATGGCCTTTGAAGAGTACCTTATTCTGGATGAAATTTACGTTATTTTGCATAACTGCTAAACCGTAAGAGATGGACTAAAACGTACCTGACCAAAAATGTAGAACACGTGAAAACACACTTTATATTATATACATTTTTTTCGTGGGGTTGATCGGTTTTTAGATATTCCTTGTTAGTTTCAGCTTTGAAAAACTTATACTTTTCTCGTACAGGAATTTGTCAACTCCTGTCCATACAAACAAAGGAACTTCAGTCACATAGCAACCACCTTTTGACTATCACTTTAAGCTATGCTACTCCCTTATTTCGCTTCTATTTACAAGGAAGCAGGTAACTTCTATTTACAAGGAAGCAGGTAATGAGACTATTTCTGCTATTTTTTTCTCGTTTAGCATGAAGTAAATATAAGCATAAGCGTTTTAACAATACTTTGTTACAGAGAGGTAGAGAAAGTAATGTGAATGGAACACATCAGATTTTTTTACCTACTAGCCGTTTTTGAGTTATAGTGTTCATACTCAGACGACCTTATTCTAAATGCTTTTCTTTTCTTTACAGAGATCCTAAAACGCAATGGGATTTTAGGATGGAGTGCAATGCCTTCTTTACCAATGTGCAATGTATTATATAGAGAAAGTAAAACTTGGTGCATTTATATGAATATATGTAGAAGCAGATAAGATTTTTACTTTAGGTAATTAAATGAATGAATATGGAGAATGAAAAGACATATATGATAGCGACAGTGTTTGATTAGATTAGAAAGCAATCTGTAGGCTCGTTTAGGCCAGGAAGCACTGAACATAGAACTTGTCAAGGGATATACATGTGTTTATATACTACTGTATAAAGCTCTAGGGTTACAAAACAACAGAATCTGTAGGCTCGTTTAGGCCAGGAAGCACTGAACATAGAACTTTTCAAGGTATATACATATGTTTATATACTACTGTATAAAGCTCTAGGGTTACAAAACAACAGAATCTGTAGGCTCGTTTAGGCCAGGAAGCACTGAACATAGAACTTGTCAAGGGATATACATGTGTTTATATACTACTGTATAAAGCTCTAGGGTTACAAAACAACAGAATATGTAGGCTCGTTTAGGCCAGGAAGCACTGAACATAGAACTTTTCAAGGTATATACATATGTTTATATACTACTGTATAAAGCTCTAGGGTTACAAAACAACAGAATATGTAGGCTCGTTTAGGCCAGGAAGCACTGAACATAGAACTTGTCAAGGGATATACATGTGTTTATATACTACTGTATAAAGCTCTAGGGTTACAAAACAACAGAATATGTAGGCTCGTTTAGGCCAGGAAGCACTGAACATAGAACTTGTCAAGGTATATACATGTGTTTATATAATACTGTATAAAGCTCTAGGGTTACAAAACAACAGAATCTGTAGGCTCGTTTAGGCCAGGAAGCACTGAACATAGAACTTGTCAAGGTATATACATGTGTTTATATACTACTGTATAAAGCTCTAGGGTTACAAAACAACAGAATATGTAGGCTCGTTTAGGCCAGGAAGCACTGAACATAGAACTTGTCAAGGGATATACATGTGTTTATATACTACTGTATAAAGCTCTAGGGTTACAAGACAACAGAATCTGTAGGCTCGTTTAGGCCAGGAAGCACTGAACATAGAACTTGTCAAGGGATATACATGTGTTTATATAATACTGTATAAAGCTCTAGGGTTACAAAACAACAGAATCTGTAGGCTCGTTTAGGCCAGGAAGCACTGAACATAGAACTTGTCAAGATATATACATATGTTTATATACTACTGTATAAAGCTCTAGGGTTACAAAACAACAGAATATGTAGGCTCGTTTAGGCCAGGAAGCACTGAACATAGAACTTGTCAAGGTATATACATATGTTTATATACTACTGTATAAAGCTCTAGGGTTACAAAACAACAGAATCTGTAGGCTCGTTTAGGCCAGGAAGCACTGAACATAGAACTTGTCAAGGGATATACATGTGTTTATATACTACTGTATAAAGCTCTAGGGTTACAAAACAACAGAATCTGTAGGCTCGTTTAGGCCAGGAAGCCACTGAACATAGAACTTGTCAAGGTATATACATGTGTTTATATAATACTGTATAAAGCTCTAGGGTTACAAAACAACAGAATCTGTAGGCTCGTTTAGGCCAGGAAGTCACTCAACATAGAACTTGTCAAGGTATATACATGTGTTTATATACTACTGTATAAAGCTCTAGGGTTACAAAACAACAGAATAGACATATAATCACACCATTTGCTTTTGAGGCCTGTACGTCACAGCACTATACTTAATGTGCTACATAAAAGCATACTACTTCCTTTTTTGCATGCACATAAAAACAAAGAGCATAAAAAATTACTGAATTAAGCGCATATACTAACTGCTCTGAGGATAGAGAACACGTTTTAAATTAGGTTTACTAACTCGCCTTCTTACAATTCCTACTCCCTTTGGTCTCTGCTTTTCTAAATAACTTTTATTTTCAAGGAAATGAGTAATAACATTCTTGAGACGTTTGTCTACATTAATGTGAAGTAGTTACAAGAAGAGCGTGTGAGTGTAGCACGTCACATTTGTAATGTGAAACTTTATATATTTCAAATCTAAGCATGGTCTGGAGTCAAATTTAAAAAAACTGATGTGTTCCATTCACATGACTTTCTCTACATCTCTGCAACAAATTATTCTATTTACTTCATGCTAACCGAGAAAAAATTAGCAGAAATAGTCTTATTACTTGCTTCCTTCTAAGTAGAAGCGAAATAAGGGAGTAGCATAGGTTAAAGTGATAGTCAAAAGCTGGTTACTAAGTGACTGAAGTTCCTTTGTTTGTATGGACATGCGAGTTGACAAATTCCTGTATGAAAAAAGTATAAGTTTTCAAAGCTGAAACCAAAAACAAGGAATATCTGAAAAACGATCAGCTCCACGAGAAAAATGTATATGTGTGTTTTAACGTGCTCTACATTTTCTATCAAGTCAGTTTTATTCATTCTCTACGGTTTACCAGTTATGCAAGATTCCGCAAAATTCATCCAGATCAAAGAGCTCTTCCGGAAAGAGTATTTCCAGAAAATTCAAAATATATATTTTATTTGCCATATAAATATCTTTAATTTACGGTTTAGAGAAAATAAAATTTTCGAAATTTTTTTCGCTGTGGGGGTGGGACATTTTCTTTAAAATCTTCGTGTCGCATCATTGGGAGATACCAAACTTAAACATCAAGTTTGGTATTTAACGGTGTTTTCGTTTTTGACCTATGCTGCACACACGCACACACCTACACGCACAGTGTCCTTTTTTTATTCAGGGGGCCCAAAACATATATTTCCGACGAAATATCGGTATCGAATTTTTGGGTTCAATACAACACCTTCTCTATACACTATGTACATAGTACGTGTAGAGAAAGAAAATATTATTTTGTTTCAGAATAAAATTATATAAATTGAAAACTTTATCAAAATACATATTTTCGCAATTCTGTCAGCATTAAGTACAATAAACTGAAGCTACAAATGGGAAGTTTATGTTTATTAATACGAACTGCCAACTTTAAAGCTGATCTTTCCCGCAAACATTTTTCCAACTTTTCTATATGATGTAATTTTTCACTAATTTGTTTCAAAATTTGTATAATGTCTCTCAAAATGACATTAAAGAAAATTGTTGTATTACTTTTTCTAAACAATGCTCCAATTTTGATAAATAACTTATTAATTTGTTAAAAACGAAGAGTTTGAAAGTAATACGTTCTGTAGACCGACACAGTGAGACAGTTCTGTTTTGAAACTAACTTACTTTAAAAATTGACTTTTTAAAAATGTATCATGTGACTTGTTTTCACTTTCTCTAGCTCGCATGTAACATGTACATAATGGATAGGGAAGGCCCTTTGTGTGTGAGTGAGTGCGGACAGCATAGCTCCAAGAATGCGACACGAGGATTTTCAAGAAAATTCCCCCACCACAAACTCCTTTACATGGGAAGCATGTCGTTAATTTTGATTTGCTCAAAAATGGCTTTAACGATTTTGATTAAAATCCCGTATATTAAAGATATTTACATCCCATACAAAAATATATCTTAACTTTTCTGGGAATAGCCTCGGGATGAGTTTTGCCCAATTTTGCTTAACTGCTAAACCATAACAGATAGACAAAAGCTTACTATAGTGTGTGTCAAGTTAGTTCAGTCCTAATGTCAACAACAAGGCGGAGCTGGCTCAACTCGCCGCGTGTTAACGGTACATGTGCGCACATAAGTGTTGCAACACTAGCGATATTTATCAGCAACCTGTGGAGAGTACTTTGAGAAATGTGGCAATTCTGTGTCAGAATGTACTGCATGCAAAATTGTATTTACATTCGATGGTTCATTTCTGAAAAAACGATCATAAACTTTACCGCGAATAGCACTTTTCGCAAAATCATCGTATTTCTCCGAACGTTTTTTATATTTACGCGATTTTCCCGGTGTTCTTAGGCTTCCGGATGCTTGCTGTTCCATTCTAACACTATGCACACTAAATGCAGAAACGCCAAGGAGATCACCCGTTTCTTTTTCGATATTCTTTATGGCCGATTCGGCGTTTCTTTCTTTAAGCACCGCGAAACAATGCGCGACCATTCGCCTCTCGACACTTTTAAAGGCTTGCCTCTGTTGTATTTTATTACAACTAATCATCCATAGTCAAGAGCTTACTGCTTTTAAACGCATATAGCATGTCCCCTGGGCTTGTGAGGCATGCGAGATGTACAGGAAATACAGTCTTAAATAACACATTATCAGAGGCGACCCTGCACTATAAACAATAACAGCTTAATCAGCATTCAACACGAGAGAATTACCGGTTGTTTAAGAGAGCTGTCTGGTACAGGCTTGTAACTTATTGTGTATATAATACCAATGTTCTTTAGTAATATAAGTTAGCTGCATTTTATTTAACAGTAATAAGTTAATAAGGTCAATATATAATTTCGCTGGCCTTCTGTCTAATCTATATGTTTTTTATAGAATGTGTACGTCTGTTGTAAATATTCCTTTCAGAATTCACGAACCCAGAGCCATCTGCTTGGTATGTGTCGGATATGGATAAAATGTCGGACTATTACCTTTTATAAGAATCGAAGCATTGCATACTTTTCTCTCCGAAACTAACTCGCGCAGAGCAGTGATCTGAAAACTATTACAGTACTGTACTTTTAGGAGGCTGTTACAATATGTATCCACGTAAAAGTTAACACCCTTTACCTTCCCTGAACCAATCAACAGCCTAACGCTCTTTTGCTTCAGTATCTCTCTCTCTCTCTCTCTCTCTCTCTCTCTCTCTCTCTTTCCTCCCATGTGTTGACATCAGGACTGAACTAACTTGAGACAGATAATACACAAAAGATCTTGATCTCGTCAAAACTCACAATTTATGTCTGTGACATTTTTGTTGTGGAGTTAACCGTTTCCGAGGTAATCCTTGTTATTCATTTCAATTGTGTAGTACTTATGCTTTTCTCAGACAGTAAGTGTCCGGTTTTCTTTTGTTCTACTCCTGACGAAGCAAAGAAGCAGGTTGCAATGACAATCGGATAACGACAGCTTTTAAAACATTTGACAATCACTTTAACATAGCACATTCCTTTAGTTGCCTCCTACTTATGAGGAACTAAGTAATAAGAACATTCTGCTAATGTTTATCTGATCAGCATTGTGTATAAAGAAGAATAATCTTTTGTAAGAAGTTTGTTTGTAGAGCAGCTAGAGACAGCCACGTGGTTGTAACACATCAGATTTTTACTTTCTCTACATGTACTATGCACATAGTGTATAGAGAAGGTATTGTATTGCACCCAAAAATTCAATACTGCGATTTCACTGGAAATAGACGCATTAGGGTCCTCTGTACCAAAAAAAAAAACTTTTTTAGAAAAAGGTCCGTGTGTGTCCGTGTATCAGTGTGAACACGATAACTCAAAACGAAAAGTCGGTAAAATACCAAACTTGATACATATATAAGTTTACCAAGGATGCGACTCAAAGATTTTGAGAACACCCCCACCCTAAATTACCTTTTACATGGAAAATAGTTCCAAATTTTTGATTTTTTCAAAAACGTGTGTAACAGTTTTGATTGAAATACTGTATATTAAATATATTTACAAGACAAATAAAATGTACATCTTGAATTTTCTAGGAATAGCCTCTGAAGACTACTTTTTCTGGATAAATTTTTGCATACATGTAAACCGTAAGAGATGAATAAAAACTTACCTTACACAAAATATAGAGCTCGTTAAAACACACAATTTTGTCAGATACATTTTTTTCGTGGAGTTGAACATTTTGAGATATTTGTTTGAAATTCAAAATACTTAAAGTTTTCTCACACGGAAAGTTGCATAGAAACGGATTTCATACACATGGTAAGTAGCTATTAAAAGGTTATATTGTATTCCCTTATTTCCCTTCTACTTATAAAGAAGCAAGTAATAAGACAATTTCTGTTAACGTTTATCTCGATTAGCATGACGTAGGTAGAAGATTAGACTAGATTAGAAAGCAATCTGTAGGCCAGGAAGCCACTGAACACACAACTTGTCAAAGGATATACATATGTTAATATAAAAATATTAGTTGCAACAAATCTGTAGGCTCGTTTAGGCCAGGAAGCCACTGAACACACAACTTGTCAAGGGATATACATATGTTAATATAAAAATATTAGTTGCAACAAATCTGTAGGCTCGTTTAGGCCAGGAAGCCACTGAACACACAACTTGTCAAGGGATATACATGTGTTAATATAAACATATTAGGTGCAACAAATCTGATCTGTAGGCTTGTTTAGGCCAGGAAGCCACTGAACACACAACTTGTCAAGGGATATACATGTGTTAATATAAAAATATTAGTTGCAACAAATCTGTGGGCTCGTTTAGGCCAGGAAGCCACAACTTGTCAAGGGATATACATGTGTTAATATAAAAATATTAGTTGCAACAAATCTTCACTTTTACATCTTACATTTTACTTTGACATTGATTTTATTATCCTTACTAATCTTTGTTTGGATCAAAGTTTTTTCAGCTTTAATGACAAATTCTATCAACAAACTTCTGGTTTAGCAATGGGTAGTCGACTTTCACCTTTTCTTGCTGATCTTTTCATGAGCTATTTTGAAATACAGGTCACTAAATCATTCCCTCTAATTTTTAAAACTTGGTATAGATATGTAGATGATATATTTGCTATTGTTCCTGATAAACATGTAAATGATGCTTTAAAACTTTTAAATTTACAAGATAAGGCTATAAAATTCACATTAGAAACTGAAAGTGATGGCTATCTCCCTTTCCTGGATTTAAAAATAATAAAAAAAGACATAAATTGATTTTTGGAATATACAGAAAGCAAACCACACTGATTATTATATAAAAAATAATGGCTTTAACCCTTTTTCACATAAATTTGCTGTTTTTAATAGTTTAATTTATAGTTTAATTAATTTACCCCTTAATAAAGATCAATTCTATAAAGAATATAAACACATTATCAACATTGCTTTAATTAATGGTTTTAATACTGATTTTATAAATAAAAAATTGAGAAGTTTAAATATAAAAAAGCTATTAAAGATATTTCTACACTTAAGAAAATAAAAGATAATTACATTTTTAAAAAATTTACTTATCACCCTTTGGCAAATAAAAAATTCACAAATATTTTCAAAGGGCATGGCATAATATTGGTTCCTCAAAATAAATACAGTATAAAAATTTGTTTGGCTTTTCTAAAAAGGATGAAATTTCAAAAAATAAACAATCTGGCATTTATCAATTAAATTGTTTAAATTGTGACCTTGTTTATATTGGTAAGACCAAACATCATTTGGAAACCAGAGTAAAAGAACACTTTAGGAATATTAAATACAAACAAGTTGATAAATCAGCTGTAGCAGAACATTTTCGGAAATTTAATCATGAAATAAATCCAGATGTTAAATTATTAAAACACTTAAATGGGCCCATAGATTTAATGGTTTGGGAGAAAATATTTATATTAAAGTATAGAAATCATGCAATGAATTTTGATATACTTCCAATGTTTTGATTCCAGCAGTTAGCAATGCATTAGTACACAATCCACCTAGTAGCAGTAACCATAACAGAGTAAATAAACAGCATCAGAAACCAGACCAAAACTGAGACCATAAGGAAATTATGTTGATAATGCAATAAATTTATTGCAAAACTAGTCCAAAGCAAGGATTCCAAAAGATAAGTGAAGCTTTGTTGCAACTATTATTTTTATATTGATATTTGTGTTATTACTTCACTGTTACTAGCTTCTTTTTACATTTATGTATACATATGTTTATATACTACTGTATAAAGCTCTAGGGTTACAAAACAGCAGAATAGACATATAATCACACCATTTGCTTTTGAGGCCTGTACGCCACTGCACTATACTTAATGTGCTACATAAAAGCATACGTACTCCCCCCCTTTTTTTTTGCATGCACATAAAAACAAAAAGTATCAAAAATTAGTGTTAAAATGTATAAATAAATATAATTTCATTATATGTAACACTGAGGTAATGTCAGATGATAGTTTTCTAATTATCGACATAATAGTTACTACTAGTAATTATATAAAACTAAAACATGATTATTGTATTATGTACTCCTTATAAATGTCCTCAAATTACAGTACATGTTTACAAATATGTTATAGAGTTTACAACGCAAACATTTACAATTATGTACTAGAGTGTAAAATATCAAAGCATCAGGCTTTACAGACCTTGTGTCATTGCTAAATGCTAAACAACATTTGACACATTCGTGCAAGTCAAAGTACACATCAGTTTAATTTGAATATAAAACACACACACTAATATACAATACATTATAATATTTATAAATACAATGATTGTTGACAGTATTGTCAGACAGATTTGTCACTTAAATATTCATCTACAGAGTAAAATGATTTATTGCAAAGGTACTCCTTAAGAGAGGTCTTGAAAGCCCTGAAATTCCCAACAATAAGCTTATTAACAATAATTTGTTACAGAGATGTAGAGAAAGTCATGTGAATGGAACACATTAGATTTAGAATTTAGACAGTTAAAACTTTTATTTGAATACTAATTCAAGGTAGAATATGATTATTAACTGGTATAAATTACAATGCGATAAGTTACACTTTGAGAATTTTACGGTTATGAAGTGAACTATTTTGTATTTGTGTAAGGAAAGACAAGATAATTTAGACAGGCTGTACCTAGAGTTTTCCCGCCCGCTGACTCATGCCTTAGAGACAGAGGTGGGAGCTTTATGCAGATATAAATATTCCGCCGAATTAATGTGGCGAGCATCAGAGCCGCCGCGCGGTTGTAAAACGAACAACATTCCGCCTGCTGCTATTCCTTAACTAGACATCACTACAAATGTGAAGTGTGTAACACTTTTATATGGAATTAGCTTTCTTAGAAAGAAACGCGTCACATCTCTTTCCATTTGAGGGACCGACTAATCAATTTAAATACCAAGTTGGGTACTTAACCGACTCTTTGGACAGTTGATGCTTAAAGTAGAAAATTCTGTCACTGAGACTTATAAAATTATATAGCCAGCTTTGGTTTATGCTTGCACGGCCTCATTCAAGTAAGCCATGACTGAAAGTTCGTATCCATCCATAAAGCAGAATTACATATGCTACACTGCCTCCGTGGCATAGAACGTCATCGTTCTGTACGAGTTAGTCATCATGTTGTCAGCACTGATGCTATGCAAGGCAACAACTGAATATCGCAGACCATTAAGCATGAACTCATTGAAATAGGCAAAACAATCTATTTATATTTATAAATATTGAGATAGTGTATGGCACACGTGTTAAAATTGTTTTATATTGTTCGTACTCACAATATAAAACATTTTTATCACTTGTATCATAAATCAATATTTTCGTTCTTGAGCTGTTTACTTTTTATTTTCGTGTTTACTCTTTTAATTCTTTGTTGTGGTTGTTGTTTTAATATTGCTTGTAATGTGTATTACAAAAGCACGTACGGTCTTTGGACCCGTGCGATTGTTGAAATTCTATGTATGATATTGCTATGACAATAAATACACTTATTCATTCATTCATTCATTCATTCAAAAATACTTTTACTCTCTCTACACGCACTGTGCATATAGTAGATAGAGATGGTATTGTGTTCCACCAAAAATCGATGTGGATATTTCACCAGAAATATATTTTGATTTCCGCTGAATAACAAAAACACACACAAAAAAATTACAAAACGGCTCGTGTGTGTCTGTGGACAGCGTAGATCAAGACCCTTAAATACGAAACGTGGTATTTAGGTTTAGCGTCTTCTAAGATTTTCAAGAAATTCCCGCACCTTAAACTACCGTTTTCATGAAACATTTATTAAGAGTTTTGTTTTTTTCTCAAAATTGGCTGTAACGATTTTGATTGAAATACTGTATATATATATAGCGACCATGTGTTCAACACATTTATCTTTATTAGAATGGTATAGATGAAATACTGTATATATATATAGCGACCATGTGTTCAACACATTTGACAATGACTTTATTTAGTTGCTACTTGCAAGGAAGCGAGTAGTGAGACACATTTGACAATGACTTTATTTAGTTGCTACTTGCAAGGAAGCGAGTAGTGAGACACATTTGACAATGACTTTATTTAGTTGCTACTTGCAAGGAAGCGAGTAGTGAGACACATTTGACAATGACTTTATTTAGTTGCTACTTGCAAGGAAGCGAGTAGCAAGACACATTTCTGGCACGTTTATCTTTATTAGAATGGTATAGATGAAATACTGTATATATATATAGCGACCATGTGTTCAACACATTTGACAATGACTTTATTTAGTTGCTACTTGCAAGGAAGCGAGTAGTGAGACACATTTGACAATGACTTTATTTAGTTGCTACTTGCAAGGAAGCGAGTAGTGAGACACATTTGACAATGACTTTATTTAGTTGCTACTTGCAAGGAAGCGAGTAGCAAGACACATTTCTGGCACGTTTATCTTTATTAGAATGCTATAGATGAAATACTGTATATATATATAGCGACCATGTGTTCAACACATTTGACAATGACTTTATTTAGTTGCTACTTGCAAGGAAGCGAGTA
Organism: Hymenopus coronatus; assembly: GCA_030762935.1. Classification (NCBI taxonomy): domain Eukaryota; kingdom Metazoa; phylum Arthropoda; class Insecta; order Mantodea; family Hymenopodidae; genus Hymenopus; species Hymenopus coronatus. The sequence goes on from CM060890.1 coordinate 149,597,209, forward strand.
GTGAGACACATTTGACAATGACTTTATTTAGTTGCTACTTGCAAGGAAGCGAGTAGCAAGACACATTTCTGGCACGTTTATCTTTATTAGAATGCTATAGATGAAATACTGTATATATATAGCGACCATGTGTTCAACACATTTGACAATGACTTTATTTAGTTGCTACTTGCAAGGAAGCGAGTAGCAAGACACATTTCTGGCACGTTTATCTTTATTAGAATGCTATAGATGAAATACTGTATATATATAGCGACCATGTGTTCAACACATTTGACAATGACTTTATTTAGTTGCTACTTGCAAGGAAGCGAGTAGCAAGACACATTTCTGGCACGTTTATCTTTATTAGAATGCTATAGATGAAATACTGTATATATATAGCGACCATGTGTTCAACACGTTTGACAATGACTTTATTTAGTTGCTACTTGCAAGGAAGCGAGTAGCAAGACACATTTCTGGCACGTTTATCTTTATTAGAATGCTATAGATGAAATACTGTATATATATAGCGACCATGTGTTCAACACATTTGACAATGACTTTATTTAGTTGCTACTTGCAAGGAAGCGAGTAGCAAGACACATTTCTGGCACGTTTATCTTTATTAGAATGCTATAGATGAAATACTGTATATATATAGCGACCATGTGTTCAACACATTTGACAATGACTTTATTTAGTTGCTACTTGCAAGGAAGCGAGTAGCAAGACACATTTCTGGCACGTTTATCTTTATTAGAATGGTATAGATGAAATACTGTATATATATATAGCGACCATGTGTTCAACACATTTGACAATGACTTTATTTAGTTGCTACTTGCAAGGAAGCGAGTAGTGAGACACATTTGACAATGACTTTATTTAGTTGCTACTTGCAAGGAAGCGAGTAGCAAGACACATTTCTGGCACGTTTATCTTTATTAGAATGCTATAGATGAAATACTGTATATATATAGCGACAATGTGTTCAACACATTTGACAATGACTTTATTTAGTTGCTACTTGCAAGGAAGCGAGTAGCAAGACACATTTCTGGCACGTTTATCTTTATTAGAATGCTATAGATGAAATACTGTATATATATAGCGACCATGTGTTCAACACATTTGACAATGACTTTATTTAGTTGCTACTTGCAAGGAAGCGAGTAGCAAGACACATTTCTGGCACGTTTATCTTTATTAGAATGCTATAGATGAAATACTGTATATATATAGCGACCATGTGTTCAACACGTTTGACAATGACTTTATTTAGTTGCTACTTGCAAGGAAGCGAGTAGCAAGACACATTTCTGGCACGTTTATCTTTATTAGAATGCTATAGATGAAATACTGTATATATATAGCGACCATGTGTTCAACACATTTGACAATGACTTTATTTAGTTGCTACTTGCAAGGAAGCGAGTAGCAAGACACATTTCTGGCACGTTTATCTTTATTAGAATGCTATAGATGAAATACTGTATATATATAGCGACCATGTGTTCAACACATTTGACAATGACTTTATTTAGTTGCTACTTGCAAGGAAGCGAGTAGCAAGACACATTTCTGGCACGTTTATCTTTATTAGAATGCTATAGATGAAATACTGTATATATATATAGCGACCATGTGTTCAACACGTTTGACAATCACTTTATTTAGTTGCTACTTGCAAGGAAGCGAGTAGCAAGACACATTTCTGGCACGTTTATCTTTATTAGAATGCTATAGATGAAATACTGTATATATATAGCGACCATGTGTTCAACAAATTTGACAATGAATTTATTTAGTTGCTACTTGCAAGGAAGCGAGTAGCAAGACACATTTCTGGCACGTTTATCTTTATTAGAATGCTATAGATGAAATACTGTATATATATAGCGACCATGTGTTCAACACATTTGACAATGACTTTATTTAGTTGCTACTTGCAAGGAAGCGAGTAGCAAGACACATTTCTGGCACGTTTATCTTTATTAGAATGCTATAGATGAAATACTGTATATATATAGCGACCATGTGTTCAACACGTTTGACAATCACTTTATTTAGTTGCTACTTGCAAGGAAGCGAGTAGCAAGACACATTTCTGGCACGTTTATCTTTATTAGAATGCTATAGATGAAATACTGTATATATATAGCGACCATGTGTTCAACACATTTGACAATGACTTTATTTAGTTGCTACTTGCAAGGAAGCGAGTAGCAAGACACATTTCTGCCACGTTTATCTTTATTAGAATGCTATAGATGAAATAATATTTTGTGGAATAGTTAGAGAAAGTCATAATTATTACTTTCTCTAGCACATATGCACATAGTAGCTAGACAAGGTATTGTATTACACTAAAAATTGGGTGCTGAGATTTCACCGGAAATGTATGTTTTCAGGTGCTTTGATTCCAAAAATAGAATTTTTACAAAAATATCTATATGTGTGTCTGTCTATGGACAGAATAGCTCAGAAAAGAAAAGACCGTTAAACACCAAATTTGGTATTTTTAAGTTTATCATGTTCTAAGAGTGCGAGACGAAGATTTTAAAGAAAATTCCCCACCCAACTAACCTTATAAGTAACATTTTATTAAAATGTGATGTTATAAAAAGTAGCCGTAACGATTTTGATTAAAATAGATATTTTCGTGAAAATAAAATGTATATCTTGAAGGTTATTGAAATAACCTCTAAGCTCCTCTTCATTCTGGTTTACTTTTGTAAGAGATAGACAAAATCTTACTGCACAAAAAATGTACATATCGTTAAAACACACAATTTATGCATTATATGGAATTAAACATTTCTGAGATATTCCTTTTGATTTCTTTCAATTTTAAAACACTTAAACAAACGGGAAGTCGTCATTAATTTCATATGTTTTTTGTTTTACTCCTGGCCATGAAAAGACATGTTTGCCTAATGATTTACATAGTTCCCTCTGCTGATGCGGATGTAAATAACGAGACCTTTTCTGTTACTGTTCACCTTGAAGTAGATACAAGAATAATCTCTAACGTGCTCTGTACATAGTGTATAGAGAAAGTATTGAATTGCAGCCATAAATTCGATAGCCGGATTTCACCAGAAACACATGTTTTAGAACCCCCTGAACAAAAAAAGGGGGGGCGGAGAAAAAAGCATTTTAGAGAACGGCTCGTGTGTGTGTCTGTGGGCAGCATGGCTCAAATACAAAAAGTCCGTTAAATACCAAACCTGGTTTTAGGTTCAATATCTTCCAAGGATACGACACGAAGATTACCCAGAAAATCCTCCCACCCTAACTATTCTTTACATTGCCATATTTTCCAAAATGTTGCTTTACTAAATAATGGCTCTAACGATTTTGATTAAAATCTCTTATGTTAAAGATATTTACATTATAAATAAAATGCACATCTTGAATTTCCTGGGAATAACCCCTGCTTGAGGTTTGCAGCATTTTGCATAACAGTTTAACTGTAAGACATAGACAAACACTTTACACACAAGATGTACATCTCTTTAAAACACACACTTTATGTTATATACTTTTTTCTTTGGAGTTAACCTTTTTTCAAATATTCTTTGTTTTTGTTTTCAGTTTTTAAATACTAAACGTTTTCTCATACTGAGCTTGTCAACTCCTTAGCCACGCAAACAATATCACTTTAGCTGAGTATAATTCGTTATTTCCTCTCGTACTTACAAGGAAGCAAGTAATAAGACAATTTCTGCACTCATACACAAATAAACACAGACACTCATACACAAATTCACACAGACACACATCACAAATACACACAGACACTCATACACAAATACACACAGACACCCATACACACAAATTCACACAGGCAATCATACACAAATACACATAAACAATCGTGCACAAATACACACAGGAATTCATACACAAATACAAACAGACACCCATACACAAATACACACAGACACTCATACACAAATAAACACAGACACTCATACACAAATTCACACAGACACCCATACACAAATACACACAGACACTCATACACAAATACACACAGACACCCATACACACAAATTCACACAGGCAATCATACACAAATACACACAGACACCCATACACACAAATTCACACAGACACTCATACACAAATACACACAGACACCCATACACACAAATTCACACAGGCAATCATACACAAATACACATAAACACTCGTGCACAAATACACACAGGAATTCATACACAAATACAAACAGACACCCATACACAAATACACACAGACACTCATACACAAATACACACAGACACCCATACACACACATTCACACAGGCAATCATACACAACTACACATAAACACTCATACACAAATACACACAGACACACATACACAAATACACACAGTCACTGATACACAAATACACACTGACACTGATACACAAATACACACTGACACTGATACACAAATACACACAGACACTAATACACACTGACCCTCCTAGACAAATACACACAGACAATCATACACAAATACATACTGACACTGATACACAAATACACACTGACACTGATACACAAATACACACTGACACTAATACACAAATACACACTGACACTCCTAGACAAATACACACAGACAATCATACACAAATACACACTGACACTGATACACAAATACACACTGACACTCACTCAAAATTCCACACACTCACACACAAATACACACAGACACTGATACACAAATACACACAGACACTGATACACAAATACACACAGACACTGATACACAAATACACACTGACACTGATACACAAATACACACTGACACTAATACACAAATACACACTGACACTCCTAGACAAATACACACAGACAATCATACACAAATACACACTGACACTCCTAGACAAATACACACAGACACCCATACACAAATACACACTGACACTCCTAGACAAATACACACAGACACTGATACACAAATACACACTGACACTCCTAGACAAATACACACAGACACTCATACACAAATACACACTGACACTCCTAGACAAATACACACAGACACTCATACACAAATACACACTGACACTCCTAGACAAATACACACAGACACCCATACACAAATACACACTGACACTCCTAGACAAATACACACAGACACCCATACACAAATACACACTGACACTCCTAGACAAATACACACAGACACCCATAAACAAATACACACTGACACTCCTAGACAAATACACACAGACACCCATACACAAATACACACTGACACTCCTAGACAAATACACACATACACCCATACACAAATACACACTGACACTCCTAGACAAATACACACAGACACTGATACACAAATACACACTGACACTCCTAGACAAATACACACAGACACCCATACACAAATACACACTGACACTCCTAGACAAATACACACAGACACTGATACACAAATACACACTGACACTCCTAGACAAATACACACAGACACTGATACACAAATACACACTGACACTCCTAGACAAATACACACAGACACTGATACACAAATACACACTGACACTCCTAGACAAATACACACAGACACTGATACACAAATACACACTGACACTCCTAGACAAATACACACAGACACTGATACACAAATACACACTGACACTGATACACAAATACACACTGACACTCCTAGACAAATACACACAGACACTGATACACAAATACACACTGACACTCCTAGACAAATACACACAGACAATCATACACAAATACACACTGACACTCCTAGACAAATACACACAGACACCCATACACAAATACACACTGACACTCCTAGACAAATACACACAGACACCCATACACAAATACACACTGACACTCCTAGACAAATACACACAGACAATCATACACAAATACACACTGACACTCCTAGACAAATACACACAGACACCCATACACAAATACACACTGACACTCCTAGACAAATACACACAGACACCCATACACAAATACACACTGACACTCCTAGACAAATACACACAGACACTGATACACAAATACACACTGACACTCCTAGACAAATACACACAGACAATCAAACACAAATACACACTGACACTCACTCAAAATTCCATACACTCACACACAAATACACAGAGAAACCCATACACAAATTCACACAGACACTCATACACAATTACACACACACTCATACACACATTCACACAGACATTCATACACAAATACTCACAGACACTCATACACAAATACACACAGACACTCTCTCACAAATACACACACACTCATACACAAATTCACACAGTCACTCATAGAAAAATACACACAGGCACTCATACACAAATTCACACAGGCACTCATACAAAATAAACACACACACTCATACACAAATATACACAGACACTCATACACACATACACACAGACATTCATACACAAATTCACAAGGTCACTCATACACAATTAGACATTGATATTCATACACACATTCACACAGGCACAAATACACTAATACACACAGACACTCATACACAGGTACACTCAGACACACAGATACACACAGACACTTATTCGCACATACACTCATACACATATACACAGACACTTATACACAAGTACACAGAGAATCTCAATTACAAATACACACAATCTCTCATACACAAATACACAGACAATCATACACAAATACACAGACACTCATACGCAAATACACATAGAAACTCAGACACACAGATACACAAAGACGCTAATAAACAAATTCACACAGACACTCATACAAAAATACACGCAGACACTCATACACAAATACACACAGTCACTCATACACAAATACTGACAGACACTCATTCACACAGACACTCATTCACACAGACACTCAAACACACAAATACACACAGACACTAATACAAAAATACACACAGACACTCATACACAAATACACATAGATTATCATACACAAATTCATACAGGCACTCATACACAAATACACACAGACACTCATAGACAAATACACACAAACACTCATACACAAATTCACAGAGACACTCATACACACAGATACTTACAGACACTCATTCACCAATTAAAACGCACATTCATACACAAGTACACACACACACATACTCAAATACACACAGGCACCCATACACAAATACACACTGATTCTCATACACAAATTCATACAGGCGCTCATGCACAAATTTACCCAGACACTCATACTAATTCACACAGACACTCATACACAAATACACACATACACAAATACACACAGACACTCATACACAAATTCACACAGGCAATCATACAAAAATACACACAAACACTCATGCACAAATACACACAGGCACTAATACACAAATTCACACACACCCATACACAAATACACACGGACACTGATACCCAAATTCACATTCACACTCCCAGAGAAATGCTCACAGACAATGATACACAAATACACACTGACACTCATACACAAATACACATTTACACAGAGACACACTTACACTCATACACACAGACACTCTTACACACAGACACTCTTACACACACATACACACAGACACTCTTACACACACATACACACAGACACTCTTACACACACATACACACAGACACTCTTACACACACATACACACAGACACTCTTACACACACATACACACAGACACTCTTACACACACATACACACAGACACTCTTACACACACATACACACAGACACTCTTACACACACATACACACAGACACTCTTACACACACATACACACAGACACTCTTACACACACATACACACAGATATTCTTATACACACATACACACAGACACTCTTACACACATACACACAGACACTCTTACACACATACACACAGACACTCTTACACACTCATACACACAGACACTCTTACACACATACACACAGATATTCTTACAAACATACACACAGACACTCATACACGCAGACACTCATATACACACCAACACACAGACACTCTTACACACATACACACAGACAATCTTACACACACACACAGACACTCTTACACACACATACACACAGACACTCTTACACACATACACACAGATATTCTTACACACACATACACACAGACACTCTTACACACATACACACAGACACTCTTACACACATACACACAGACACTCTTACACACATACACACAGACACTCTTACACACATACACACAGACACTCTTACACACACACAGACACTCATACACACTCATACACACAGACACTCTTACACACACATACACACAGACACTCTTACACACACATACACACAGACACTCTTACACACACATACACACACACTCTTACACACACACAGACACTCTTACACACATACACACAGACACTCTTACACACTCATACACACAGACACTCTTACACACACATACACACACACTCTTACACACATACACACAGACACTCTTACACACACATACACACACACTCTTACACACATACACACACACTCTTACACACATACACACAGATATTCTTACACACACATACACACAGACACTCTTACACACATACACACAGACACTCTTACACACACATACACACACACTCTTACACACTCATACACACAGGCACTCTTACACACATACACATAGATATTCTTACAAACATACACACAGACACTCATACACGCAGACACTCATACACACAGACACTCTTACACACATACACACAGACACTCTTGCATACACATACACTCATACACACAGACACTCTTACACACATACACACAGACACTCTTGCATACACATACACTCATACACACAGACACTCTTACACACATACACACAGACACTCTTGCATACACATACACTCATACACACAGACACTCTTACACACATACACACAGACACTCTTACACACATACACACAGACACTCTTACACACACATACACTCATACACACAGACACTCTTACACACACATACACACACACTCTTACACACTCATACACACAGACACTCTTACACACATACACACAGATATTCTTACAAACATACACACAGACACTCATACACACAGACACTCTTACACACATACACACAGACACTCTTGCATACATACACACAGACACTCATACACACGTACACATTGACATTCATACACACATACACAGGCACTCATACACACAGACACTCTAAAACACATACACATAGACATTCATGCATACATACACACGACACTCATACACACATAAACACAGACACTCATACACTTACAGACAGAGAATCATACACACATACACATAGACACTCATACTCACATACATACTCAGACTCTCATACACACATACAAACAGACACTTATACTCACATACACATACTCACACACAGACCCTCATACACACACACATACACTCATACACACAGACACTCTTACACACATACACATACACTCATGCAGAAATACATGCAGACACTCATACACACATACACTCATGTACTCATGCATACAGATACTCTTACACACATATACATACACTCATGCACACATACACACAGACACTCACACACATACACACAGACACTCATACACACATACACTGATATACTCATACATACAGACACTCTTTCACACATACACACACTCACGCACACATACATCAGACACTCATACACACATACACACAGATACTCTTACACACATACACACACACTCATGCACACATACACACAGGCACTCACACACATACGCATAGACATTTATACACACATTCACACATATAGTCATACACACATACACACACTCATGCACACATACACACATACACTCAACCACACATACACAGAGACACTCATGTACTCATACATACAGACACTCTTACACACATACACAGACACTCATACACTAATTCACACAGTCACTCATGTTTTCATACATACAGACACTCTTACACACATACATATACTCATTCGCAAATACTCATTGACACTCACACACATACACAGACCCTCATACACACACAGACACATACACACATACGCACTGACACTCATATACACATACACATAGATACACAAAGACACTCACAAAATACACATACACAGAGACACAGACACACACATACACACAGACACACATATACACACAGACTCACACATACACACACATACACACATATACACAGACACACACATACACACATATAGCTTATACACAGACACTCACTCATACACACACACACACAAACACACATAGAACACTCAGACACACTGATACACACACATACATACATACACACATACATTCACACTCACACACATTGGCACACACACACACACACACACTGACCTTTCAATAAAAATGCTTTTGTTTTATTCATAAACCCTCGAAACTTTTACGAGTATTTCCAATGAAATCACTGTATTGAATTTTTCTTCTGAATACAATGCGTTCCCTATCTAATGTGTACCTGGCCCATGCGTGCTACAGGAAGTTAAATATTTTGATGTCATCCATTCACATGGGTTTCTTTACCTGTTCTTCAAATAAACTTTTCTTACAAAAGATTATTCTTTTATCTACATCATGTTAAACATTTACAGAATTGTGTTATTCCTTGTAAGTAGAAAGGTTATAATGCAATTCACTAGGCTAAAACGAACGTCAAAAGTTTTTAAAAGCTGGTCGCTATGTGAAACAATTTAAATTCAGTTCTCTTTGCTTGTTAGGAGTAAGCAAACGAGTGACGAAAACAAAGATGAGAAAAGTACAAGTAGCTACAACTGAGTATTTAAAAACGGCTATCTCTACGAAATGTATTTTAACGAGATCTACATTTTTGTCTATCTCTTACAGTTTACCAGTTATACAGTAGTCATCCAGGATTAGAGGTCTTATGAGATTATACATTTTGTTTGTCATGAAAGTGTCTTATATATGGCGTATCAACGAAAAAAGTTACCGCCATCTTTGAGAAAAATGTAAATGGCGTATCTATGAATAAGTTAGAACCATCTTTGAGAAAAATGTAAATGGTGTATCTATGAATAAGTTAGAACCATCTTTGAGAAAAATGTAAATGGCGTATCTATGAATAAGTTAGAACCATCTTTGAGAAAATGTAAATGGTGTATCTATGAATAAGTTAGAAAAATGTAATATTTCGAATATTGTTGCATGTAAGGGTAGTTGTGGGTGGGAGATCTTCGTGTGGCAACCTTGGGAGACACTGAAATGTAATATTTGGAATATTGTTCCATGTAAGGGTAGTTGTGGGTGGGAGATCTTCGTGTGGCAACCTTGGGAGACACTGAAATGTAATATTTGGAATATTGTTCCATGTAAGGGTAGTTGTGGGTGGGAGATCTTCGTGTGGCAACCTTGGGAGACACTGAAATGTAATATTTGGAATATTGTTCCATGTAAGGGTAGTTGTGGGTGGGAGATCTTCGTGTGGCAACCTTGGGAGACACTGAAATGTAATATTTGGAATATTGTTGCATGTAAGGGTAGTTGTGGGCGGGAGATCTTCGTGTGGCATCCTTGGGAGACACTGAAATGTAATATTTGGAATATTGTTGCATGTAAGGGTAGTTGTGGGTGGGAGATCTTCGTGTGGCAACCTTGGGAGACACTGAAATGTAATATTTGGAATATTGTTGCATGTAAGGGTAGTTGTGGGTGGGAGATCTTCGTGTGGCAACCTTGGGAGACACTGAAATGTAATATTTGGAATATTGTTCCATGTAAGGGTAGTTGTGGGCGGGAAATCTTCGTGTGGCAACCTTGGGAGACACTGAAATGAATTTTTACGTTCTCTACACGTACTAAGTCATAGTCTATAGAGAAGGTAGGTATTGCGTTCCACCCAAAAATTCGATACCAAGATTTCACCGGAAATACATGTTTTGGGTCCCCCTAAATCAATAAAAACACACTTTTGGAAAAAGGTCCGTGTGAGTGTCTGTGGACAGCATAGCTCAAAAACGAAAGACCGTTAAATACCAAACTTGGTATTTATAATTGGTATCATCCAAGGATGCGACACGAAGATTTTCAAGAAAATCCTCCAACTCCCCAACTACCGTTTACATGAAACTTTTTTCGAAAATTTTGATTTTCTCAAAAATGGCCCTAACGGTTTTGATTAAAATGTTATATATTATAGATATTTACCTGACAAATAAAATGGTTATCTTGAATTTTCTGGAAACAGTTTCTGAAGACTGCTTTATTTTCGATGAATTTTACGGAATTTTGCATAACTGGTAAACCGTAAGAGATGGACAAAAACTTAACACACAATAAATGGAGAGCATATTAAAACACACAATTTATGTCATATACATTTTTTTTCGTGTAGTTGGTCGTTTTTGACGTATTCCTTCTTTCTGGTTTCAGCTTTGAAAAACTTATAGGCACTTTTCTTGTACAAGAATCCGTCAACTCGTGTCCATACAAACAAAGGAACTTCAGTCACCTAGCAACCAGCTCTTGACTGTCACTTTAACCTATGCTACTCCCTTATTTTCCTTCTACTTACAAGAAATCAAATAATATGACTATATCTGATAAGTTTTTCTCGATCAGCATGAAGTAAATAGAAGCATAAGTTTTTTAACAATAATTTTTTGCAGAGATGTAGAGAAAGTCATGTGAGTGTAAGACATCAGATTTTTTTGTAGCTTAACGTCCTTTAACCTGGTTGGTCATTTCGGACGATGAATGAAATTGGTGAAATGATACTCAAATGATCTCGCGGTCCATGAAGCTTAACGTCCTTTAACCTGGTTGGTCATATTGGACGATGAATGAAATTGGTGAAATGATACTCAAATGATCTCGCGGTCCATGAAGCTTAACGTCCTTTAACCTGGTTGGTCATATCGGACGATGAATGAAATTGGTGAAATGATACTCAAATGATCTCGCGGTCCATGAAGCTTAACG